>CM076581.1:1166668518-1167268518 GCA_034641835.2 Pinus albicaulis
GTCCATAATTAGGTCATTGTGGGAGATTGGACACAAATTTGTCTTGGAGAATCCAAATCAAGTCAGACCTGTGGCATTCGAAAGATAATTCAGAGGGCTATGCCAGTACCAAAATTCAGATATTGAAGTGCTTAAATCATAGAGATAATCCAATTTCAATATCAAGCTCTTCAAAAGCAAGAAAAAGGTGTGTATTTTTTTTCCGAATTGCATAAGTCTTGTTTGAAGAATCAATTTGAATTGATTCAAACGGCATATTGTAGAATACATATCAGTATTGGGTTCTAAAATATGCCTCGTAAAAATAATTCAACACCCATTAAGCCTTCAGAAGGGTCTACTATGACTCATGAAGATGAATAATTGCAACATGATCTATCAAAATTACAAGAGCAAGTGCAACAAATTTCACTCTCGCAAAGAGCGACAAAAAATGAAATGGAAGTTTTGAAGAAAGGCGTGGAAGCTAAGATGGATGGTGTGGAAGCTAAGATGGATGGCATGGAAGCTACGATGGATGACATGAAAGACAACATGGAAAGCATGAAGAATGATCTCAAAGCAGACATCGAAGGTTTGACAAAGTTGATACAAGAAAGGTTTCCTAATGGTGAAAAGATAGTAGAAGAACCTCATGATGAGAAAAAAATAAATGTTAATCGTGATTTCATAAACTCTAATGTTGGCGGGAAGAACCACCATATTTCAAAAATGGATATGAGGAAGTTTGATGGAAAGGATCCTGTAACATGGATACTACAGATGGAGCAATATTTTGATCTCCATAACGTGAAAAACACACAAAAGGTACGCATTGCAACTTTACATTTAGAACAAAATACATTTGTATGGTATCGATGGCTTTGCTCCCGTAAAAAAATTGTCACTTGGTCAATTTTTACGGAAAAAATGATAGCACATTATGAGGATACAAAGAGAAACACCTTCTTTAGCCAATTGATAAATCTCAAACAAAAGGGTTTAATGGGGGAGCACATTGAGGACTTCCAAAAAATTGAATATAAGGGTAACTGATATTCCAGAGGAACACAGGATTGATCTCTTCATAGGCACTTTAAAGGATAACATCCAACATGAAGTTCGCGTTTTGGAACCTGATTCATTGGAGAAGGCATTCGGGTTGGCAAGAAAAGTTGAATGTAAAATTATGGCGACAAGGAAGCCTACCACTCAATTCTATAAAGAAGGAAGTGTTGCTACGCCTAGATTTCCACAACCTACAAGGTTGACACCACAACAATTGGAAGAAAAAAGAGCATAAGGGCTTTGCTACAGTTGTGATAGCAAATACACTAAAGGTCATAAGTGTGCTGAGAAGAAATTATTTTACATAGATTGTGAAGAGGAAGAAGAAAATGAACAAGAAGAGGATATACACCTGGAACCAGCCCTAGAAGAGGAAGGAATGAATCTGACCATATCGTGTAATGCGCTGGCAGGAATTACCACTCCTCAAACTCTCAAGATACAAGGACAAATCAAGAAGAAAAAGGTAATATTGTTGATTGATTCAGGTAGCACCCATAATTTTATTCATTGTAAGGTAGCCAAGGAATTAAATTGTTTCCTATACCTAGCACCAAAATGTCAAGTGATGGTTGCAAATGGAGGAACTATAAATTGCTCTGGAAAATGCCATAATATCAAGCTAACCATGGGGGAATATGTATTGACTAGTCCAATGCTTTCCATTCCTATGGGAGGTGGTGATGTTGTACTAGGAGTACAATGGTTACAATCTTTGGGGACGGTAGCTTTTAATTTTCAAGAACTTTTCTTGAATTTTTTTTCAGAAGGAAAGGAAGTCGAATTACGGGGTATTGAAGGGAAGTCAGGAAGGATAATAAGCTCTAATGTCATGACAAAGCTTCTAAAGAAAGAACAACGAGGCGTAATTGCACAATTATGCTCACTAGAAGTTCCGACATCAAAATCATCTATTTCTGCAGACCTCCAACAAGTCTTGGACAATCATTCCAAGGTGCTTGAAACTCCCAAAGGACTCCCACCTATTCGTGATCATGATCATGCTATTCATTTGATTCCAGGAAGTGTTCCTCCAAACATCAGGCCTTATAGATATCCTTACTTCCAAAAGAGAGAAATTGAACGTATGATTGCAGAAATGTTAGAGGCGGGTATAATTCAACCTAGTCAAGTTCTTTCTCTGCTCCTATAGTTTTGGTACACAAGAAGGATGGATCATGGCGAATGTGTCCGGATTATAGGGAGCTCAATAAGCTCACCATTAAAGACAAATTTCCCATTCTTGTGATTGATGAATTATTGGATGAATTACATGGAGCAATTTATTTTACCAAGTTGGATCTTCGTTCAGGATATCATCAAATTAGAATGAAGACTGAAGATATTCCAAAAAGCAGCATTTCGAACTCATGAGGGTCATTATGAATTTTTGGTCATGCCTTTTGGCCTTACCAATGCACCTTCTACATTTCAAGGGTTGATGAATTCCATTTTCAAACCCTTCCTTAGAAAATTTGTGCTAGTATTTTTTTGATGATATACTAATCTATAGCAGGTCTTGGAAGGATCATGTTGAACATGTTGACAGGGTGCTCAAACTATTGCAGGAAAAACAATTATATGCAAAAAAATCCAAATGTTTCTTTGGAGTACAAGAGGTGGAATATCTGGGTCATATTGTATCTCACGAGGGTGTTAAAGTAGACCCTAACAAAATTAAAGCCATTAAGAATGGAAAGTCCCCACAACCATAAAGCAGTTGCGAGGATTTCTCGGGTTAACAGGGTATTATCGCAAGTTTGTTAAGAATTATGGGAGAATAGCAGCACCTCTAACAACATTATTGAAGAAAGATGCATTTTCATGGACTCCTGAAGCAACTAAGGCCTTTGAACATCTTAAGGAGGCAATGTGCCTAGCACCGGTCTTAGCTACGCCAGACTTCACAAAAACATTTATTGTGGAATGTGATGCCTCAGGAAATGGAATTGGTGCAGTTTTAATGCAGGAAGGTAGACCCATTGCTTTTGAAAGTCGTCCAATCAAAGGAAAGTATTTGCATAAACCTATTTATGAGAAGGAAATGTTAGCAATACTGCATGCACTAAAGAAATGGCGAACTTACCTAATGGGAAGACACTTCAAGGTAAAAACTGATCATGATAGTCTTAAACACTTTTTGGAACAAAGACTATCTTCGGAAGAGCAGCAAAAATGGGTCACAAAGATGTTGGGTTATGACTTTGAAATCATCTACAAAAAAGGGAAGCTAAATGTTGTTGCAGATGCACTCTCAAGAAAGGATGAAGAGGTGGAAGCATTGCTTTGTACCATTTCTATTATCCAACCAGATTGGATAACCGAAGCAAGGGATGAATGGAAGAAGGACGAAGAAGTGTGGACACTCATTCAAAAGTTGCGGCAAGATCCTAGTACATCTGATACATTTAGTTGGAAAAATGATTCCTTATGGTACAAAGATCGCTTATATCTTTGTAAGAATTCCCAACTAAAACAAAAGATTCTTCTGGAATTGCACACTTCTCCTTTAGGAGGACACTCAGGATTTTTAAAAACTTACCACAAGGTGAAGAAATATTATTTTTGGGATGGTCTTAAATCTGATATTCAAAAACTTGTGGCGGAATGTTTGGTTTGCCAACAGAATAAAGTGGAAACAATTAAGACCCCGGGACTTCTACAACCTTTATCCATTCCAAGTCAACGTTGGGAGGACATTTCAATGGATTTTATCACAGGTTTACCTAAGTCCGAAGGAAAGAGTGTCATCATGGTGGTAGTTGATAGACTTACCAAGTATGCACACTTTTGTGCATTATCTCATCCATTTAAAGCAAGTACGATTGCTACTACATTTATGGACAGAATTCAAAAGCTACATGGAAGCCCAAGGGTTATTGTGAGCGACAGAGATCCCATTTTTACTGGAAATTTTTGGACGGAGTTATTTTCTTGTTTGGGTACTTAATTAGCTCATAGCTCATCTTATCATCCTCAATCTGATGGTCAAACTGAGATAGTAAATAAATGTTTGGAAGGATATCTTCGTTTTTTTGTATCTGATAAACAAACACAATGGGTCAAATGGTTACCTCTCATTGAATGGTGGTATAACACTTCCTTCCATACTGCAGCAAAAATGACCCCATTTATGGCACTTTATGGATATCATCCACCATCCATCACATCATCTTTAAGGAAAAAATTGAAGGTTCAAGCAGTGGAAGATCACATCGAGCATCAGCAAGAAGTTCTCCAACTCTTAAAGGATAACCTGAATTTGGCACAAAATCGAATGAAACAACGGGCATATCAACATCGCAGCGAGAGAAGTTTTGATGTAGGAGATTGGGTATTTTTACGGCTACAACCATACAAACAAATGTCCCTCAAGCAAGCTAAGAAGGATAATAAATTATCGCCAAAGTACTATGGTCCTTACGAGGTGTTGCAAAAGATTGGTACTATGGCATACAAATTGGAGCTTCCTGCTTCTTCGCGAGTACATCCAGTTTTCCATGTTTCATGCTTAAAGAAGGTTATAGGTGAAAATCTTTCAGTTCAAACAATATTGCCAGAACTTGATGAGGAAGGAAAAATCATATTGGAACCTGAAGCGGTCACGGAAACAAGAACTCGACAACTACGGAATCGATCAATTTCGAGTATCTCACAAGTGGAAGAGCTTACCCACTGAAGATTCTACATGGGAGGATGAGAATTTTATACAGAAGCACCCAGAGCTACTCAAGCGTTGAGGACAACACTTTTTTGAAGGAGAGGGGCATGTTAGGTCCCTATATTACTAGTATAGTCCCTTATTGTTGTTAGTGTAACCCCCCTTATTGTTATTATTGTACCCTTGTAACCCCCATTTTGTTATTATTGTGCCCTTAAATTATTATTGTTAGGTCGGCTAGGATTACATTGTGGCCCACTAGGATTACATTATGGCCCATGGACTCCTATATATAGAAAGGAGGTTTTGTAAATTGTATCATCCAAGAATTGTTCATTTATGTAATGTATTGGAGGTTGCCCCCTCGAAGTGGCTTATTTCTAAGGCGTTGATATCTCTATTCTTCTATTTTTGGAGCTGGTTGCACAACAGACCGGTGGTAGAGTATGACAATATCGTAATCAGCGTCAGGAGCGGTAAGTCTTAAAGGAAAAAGGGAAAATGTTGAAAAATGTGATTTTCAATGTGGCGGTAGCGGGAGTTTCAAGGACGCAAGGGGAAAAGGTCAAAATTTTAGTGTTTTGTGTTAAGGAAGGTGGGTGCAGCAGTTAGGATAAGAAGAAAAAACAGGGAATGGAGGACATAATAGCAATGCTTGGGTTGTTTATACAGAGATAGAAAATGAAGCGGGGAAGCACCAAGGAGCTACTCTGGGGATTTAACATTCATTCCTGCAAACAACTATGCTGATCTACACACGAAGAATAGAAAAATGCATGAAAATACAATACAACACTAGAAAATTTGGCCCAATTTTCGACGGCCACTTCGTCGCTATTCCGACACATAGTCGTCGCAAGAGCGACAGTTAGAGGCTGAACAAAACGTGATTATCCATTACGTCACAATTCTGATGCTTTGCCAAAGTGTCACAATACCGACACTTTTTCTGACGTTTCCAAACAACCGTCACTCTTTCGACGTTTTTCAAACCGTCACTCTTCCGAATTTTGTAAACTATCGCTCTTCCGACGTTCGTAAACTATCGCTCTTCCGACGTTCGTAAACTATCGCAATTCCGATGATATGTGGTCCGACGTTTTGAACATCGCTCTTCCAATGCTTATTAAAGTGTCGCAATACCGACGCTTTGCAAAAGTGTCGCAAGACCGATGCTTTTTCGAAGTGTCGCAATATCAACGCTTTGCAAAAGCGTCGCAAGACCGACGCTGGGAAGAAGTGTCACAATAGCAACGAAAATTAAATTTTTTAAAGAAAAATGGAACATCGCAAGACCGAAAAAAAGGGAAAAATGTCTCTTTTCCGCATTTAGGAACGTTTCTCTTCCGACATTGGTAAAGGTCACTTTTCCGATGGCATAGTAAAAAAAATTTAAAAAAGGGACGTCGGTCTTCCAACGCACGACTTAAAATATTTAAAAAAAAAGTGAATGCGACCAATTTCATTCTAACTCTCACAAGTGACGAAATAAAGTAAAGATTATATAGGATTTGATATAGTTTAACTCTCACAACAATACATTCTTTGACTTTGCAGTCAGCAATACCACGCAGTACCAATGTGGATCCTTTCATGGAGCAGAAGCGAGTAAGCCCGATACTTATTAATACTCTTTATTTGAGTCAAATTAATCAATAACTCACCGTTCTTGCAGTCTAGATGAGTGGATCATGATTAAATTTAGCGAACAAGAGGAAAACTTTTGTAATATTTGTATCTATGCATTGCTTGCAGATCAATAAATTGATAATCTATTTATTATCAGCTTTGATTTCATTGTCTTCTCCTCTTTTATTTGCAGCGCTAGGAATCATGGCAATCATTAATATTGAAACCTATGATTTGAAAAATAAAATCGAATGATATATCTTATGTACAGAACCCCATTTCTTTGGACAATTATATATATGTTGCATAATACATAATCACAAAACATATATGGATAGTAATCAAGGTTGCTTTTGTGCATCAAATCCTAGAATATTGTCTTCAACGTTGTTGTCACATCCATCTTGCTATTAGGTAGATATATCAAGTGCCAAACCAGAATGTGCTTCACCGGACAGGTTATCTCAAGGCCAGGGTCACTGTTTCACTGTTAAAATTATTTATGTTTACAAGTTTTGACTGTCTAGAAGGGCCATTATTTTATTGTCAACAAAGAATTTTTATGAGCCACATAAGGGATGCAAGTAATACTGATGATAATCCTTTACAGCCAAAATTATAACTCCCAATGCAAAACACCCTAAGCTGTTAAGTTGTTGTCTCTTCAATAAATCACAGAGTTGGTCTCATGAAAGATTGCATTTCTAAGATCCTTGACAGACCATTGATGATCACAGGAATTCCTTTAAGAGCTCTGATGACAAACAGATATACAAAGGTTTCCATCAGTTGTGTTGTGTGTGTCTATATATATCCAGACTCCATAAATTAATTGATTCAAATATGCTTTTGAGATTTCTTATTATTTCTTGCTTCATAATTGAAATATTCTATTGTGCTTTCACCGAATTCTTGGTCAAGTTCATGTTCTAAAGTGTAGAATTTAGTTTGATATATATAGTTGTTTAACTATTGGAAAGGATGTGACTATTGGAGAAATTGAGCCTATTAACTTTAAACCTGCAATTGTTGCAGTTCTAAAGTTGCTTGCACACGGGTAAAAATTGCAGGCTTCCATAGAGTGAATTTCGTTGGTCACAGGTTCAAGTTGTAGACAACAAGAGGAGTGGAATTCAGGATTTCACTTAGGCCTAATTACAGGCTTGTTGAAGACTGAGTTGCAAACTTCAAAAGAGCTGAATTATGAAATTTTTATAGAACTGAAACCTTACCCACAAATCCAAAATAAATTCATTGTCCAGACTCCATAAATTTATTTTTCAATCAAAATAATTTGCAAAAAAATGGACCATGTAGTAGGAAATTCATATCCCAACATTAGTTACCCAAGTGTAATGATCTATGTAACATTCTTGAGTTGATATTTTTCATCAATGCCACTGTCATCCAAAATTTCAACATCATTTCATTCAAAATAAACAGTAAAAGGTTGTGCGTCACTATTGCTATTTTAAAACAATTGGAAGAGCATCATTTAGATGTGGCAGATAACCATGAAAGTGCATGCAGTTCTGCTGCTACAAACTCCAAAATCTGATGAGCCTCAGCTTGACAGTCATTTCCTTCTACAACAGGTAAATGGTTTTTCTTACCTTTCCCTATAGTTTCAGATGTAACAGATCCTTGCTGGTCAATTGATACAGTACATGTTCCCCCATAAAAATCTACCAAGCTCACCATAAGAGTAGATGGCCTCTGATATTTGGCCATACGTTGCATGGAATATCTCCTGGTGGAGGGAGTTGGTTTGGATACTACAAAACTAGTAGCAAAAGGGGACGGGCAATCAGAAACCCACTTTAAAAAACTAATGTACAGACACATCGAGCAGCTAAGAAAATTATTTAAAATAAACGTGTACTTCAATTTTCCAGGAAAACAGAAAATAGAATATTCAAATTTAATACAAATACATACAAGAAAGCATAATAATTAAGATTATCCTAATCAGGAAAGTAGAATGCATTTTCTTGCCATATACAACATAAGAGTCACGATTTGGAATTGACTTAAAATGAGAAAAACTGCAATCTAAATGTTTACTTGTCCAAACACACCCGATAGGCATGATATATATTTAATACAACATATCCTTCAATTTACCAACAAACCAGAGAGTTGAGTTAGAATTCGTTTGCAATTAAACATACAAAAAGAGGCATAATCATTTTATTTACATTTGTGGAAAGCATGAATGACATTCTCCAACTATATATAGCATAGAATTGAAAAGAACATGTTGGAAATTATCTCCTTATATGATTCTTTTTGGCCTAATTCATTGTGCTAAAATGAATGTCAAAAGGTACATAATGATGCAAATTTTAGAGACACGTTTTCAATAACACAGAAGTAGCCCTCACTCAAGTAAAACCCTATTATTTGAAGATACATGAAGAACTAAGTATTGTGCAAAGGTTTTAAGTATACTCTTTCTCCAAGTTCTATAACCCTAAATTTGTACTCAATGCATCACCATCTCAGATCTAGTTCTAGACCAAGAAATATAACTAGTTCTAGTTCTCTGAGAGTTTGTTTTTACTCTTTACATTATGAAGCTAATCTCCAGGCTAAAATTTAGAGGGACAATATAAGTACTTCCCTATGTGATCATATTCTCTGTAGTAGCCATCATTGAAAGACGTTATTGGAAGCCAAATCAATACTCTTGATAGATTCTCTTTCCTTTTACTAGTAAGTTATCCTCTATGCTCTATGTCTGCAATCCAAAAGTCTATACCCTAATTTGAGACTATGGTCTGAAGCATCTTTCCAAAATTTCTATAGGTTGAGTCCTAAAGGAATCTAGGACCAAGAATGAAAGAATAAATCCTACATCTCTTTGAAGCTAATCTCTCGACCAATTTACAGAAACAAGCACTTATGATGACACCAAACAGTTAGATGTGACTATACATGACATTCAATACAATACTCTTTGTGATTTATGGAAGAATATGAAAGAATATCCAATGAATTTTGAAACCTATTAACCATCTATTGTAACTCGCTCTTGCTTAAGGTTGAAGGTCAAGTTTATGGTAATCATCTTTACAAAAGGATGAATATTTATGGGAAAATGAAGGTAGACAATGAAGCATAACAAAATTTGGAAGAGTACTGTATATATGTGACATGTGATATGAAGTATCAAAGATCAAATGACAATAAATTTTTTGAAGCATCTAATCTCAAAAAGATTGGGAGAATTGTTTACAATAGAAAAACACAAGAAGCATTCATGATAGATCTGAACCTATGACTTCTTTGGTGGCATGTGAATCATTTATGGCATTATAGTATACTGACTTTTTGTGACACTCTGACATACAAGTTTTGAAATCTTTGTGGCATTATGCCGATGTGGTAGTTGATTTCTATGACATATCTCTCTCTTTATATGATTCTTTGTGGCCTGATTCATTGTGATAAAATGAATTTCAAAAGGTACATAATGATGCAAATTTTAGATACACCTTTTCAATAACACAAAAGTAGCCCTCGCTCAAGTAAAACCTTATTATTTGAAGATACATGAATAACGAAGTATTGTTTGCAGTTTTGAAGTATACTCTTTCTCCAAGTTCTATAACCCTAAATTTTTACTCAATGCATCGCCATCTCAGATCTAGTTCTAGACCAAGAAGTATAACTAGTTCTAGTTCTCTGAGAGTTTGTTTTTACTCTTTACATTATCTAGCTAATCTCCCGGCTAAACTTTAGAGGGACAATATAATTACTTCACTATGTGATCCAAGATATATTTACTAAGGCAAAGTCCTGAGGAGGGTTGACTTAGGATGTACCAGATTGATACTTTCTCTGGATTGTAGCCTTCAGACCAAGTACCCAGTACCAGATCGATACTTTCTTTTAATACCGCTCATCCCTTTTGCAGAGACTTGCCAAAGGCTATGGAGGTAATGGGGTTCCTAATTCTGTTGTAATTGCAGTCCCATCTGCTCCACCCACATCAAGGACTTCTCCATAAAATACTACAAGATATGATTTGAACTTTTGTCATACCTTGTTCGATTATTAAGGCGTTGTTTACTCATGTCACAATCTGTCTAAGACGACGCTTTCTGGCATGAATTTAGCTAATTTTTTATCAAAATATTTAATCAATAGTGGAATAGTGGAAGTGTTTGAACTGTTGTGTAATTTTTTTTCCTTGCTTTTTTAAAGATGGTAATGGATTTAGCATTATGGTATGACTTGACGCTGATTCCAACCTAGAAACAAGTCGGCTTGGATTCCAAACAGAGAAGAGTCAAACTTGAGAATCCAACTCAAATCAAAGGGAATGAACATATTTTATGCTAAGAATGAAAAGACAATTAAGAAAATCCTATTTAAAGGGAAATGCCTTACCCAGATACCAAAAGAAGGAACTGAATGATTGTTTTACAGTACATTGGATTTGATCTGAGTTCAAATAACCAGGAAACCTTAGGCAAAAGGTAACTCCGCTCATGGTTGCCAAGATCAGGTGGTTCAAGTCACCAACTGCATGGACACATAGATCAATAGAATGTCAGTTATGGGTTTTTTCCCCAAAATAATCACTCCCCTATATCACTCAAGCTGTAGAATATCTTCACATCAATAACATCAATCATAATATCTTCATTAAAAAAATTCAATCCTAATATCTTCACATCAATCCTAATATCTTCACCGAAAAACTTCTCACGCCGAGAATTTTTCGCAGACGAAGAAAAATCACAAGAAGAAAATTTTATAAGATACATTTGACATATTAACTGAAAATCTAATTGGTGATAAAAATACGAAATCTAAGTAATAAAAAACCCACACAACAAAAACCCACATCATTTTAGCAAATGAAATCCTACATTTCAAAAACACAAGGTCAAGGATTCAAATCTGAAAAAGACACATACCTTGTAGGCAATCACAGTTCTCAGCCTCCTTCCTAATGACATCAAGAAATAAAAATTAACCCCTTCAAGTCGTAGATCTAAAGTGCCCTCATATCTCCCAGTAGGACCGATCCCGTGTTCTTCACAGACCCCGTGGAGCCGATCTGGTTGCCACATTGACCCCCTGAATGTGAAGGATCTCTCGCATTTTTGCTATCGATCCAACTTATATTTGGATCAGATCCTCCCTCCTTCTCTGGAAAAACCATGCAACCAGAGGGAAATGAACGAGGGAAATTAAAACTTTTGATATTTGAAATTTTTTTACATTTTGAAATGAAACACATGTGTTTTGTTAAGGCCGCTCAAATTAATTTAAAAATAAATATTTTTTAATAATTATAATCATTTTTAATAATTAAAATCATTTCTAAATAATTAAATGTTTATTTATTTTGATTGTTTAAAAATATTTACAATCAAAAAAATAAAACATATCTTTTTGAGAAGCAATTAAAAGATATGAGTAAATAATGGACTGATTTTTGCATATAGTAATCCTTCTACCCTACTAAATCATCATGCTTTATTAAAAGGAGTTTTAAACTTTACACTATTAAATTATGTTGTATTTTAAATATTTGGAGTTATAATCTCTTATATATATATATATATATATATATATATATATTCTTTATAGTTTATGTATTATTTTTTCCTTATTTTTAAGTATTTTTTTAAAAGTGTAATTTACATTTTTTTTCTTTAATGATAGTAATCTATGTATTCATTCATTCAAATTAGATACATTTTCTATAATAAATAATAGTGTAGTCTAATTAATAGATGAAATGGTTTTTTTGATTGAAACCTCACAATATCAAGATTGTGATTTCTTATTGTTTATAATCAATTTTTGAATACATAAATGAATTAAACACCTTAAAGGTCTCTTTTGAAATTAAAACTTAATAAATTAATTAATTTAAACTGGTTTGAGTAAATAGGTGGTATTAAATTTTATTAATGAGATTAAATCTAAGACATTTATTTAAATTATTAATTACATAAAATTGTTGAATTTTTATTTCATAAACTAAGGATTTTGGTTGATTTTTTAATCTAATTATGTGATATTAAAGATGAATTATGGTAACTTAAAATAAGTTTTATGTGGTTGAAAGGGAAGTAGTAATGTTATGGTATGAATGATTATTTTCAATGAAATTTTTGGTTTAGTAAGGATAACTCATCTATGGACATTTTCCATGATTTTTAAGACGGAGTCAATATAGCAAAGGTGATACTTAAAGGGCTCCCACATGCTTTAGAAATTTTATATCGATTGGTTTATAAACATTAGAGGTGGAAAAATATCCTAAGCTCTAGAGAAAAGTTTGTTCCAACTTAGCTATATCTTGAACAACAAATTGTTGTTGATGTCAAGGATATGACAGAAATTTGGTGGGTTGTAGGGTAGTCTTGTCATGAAATAAATGTAATGTAGTTACTAGGTAGGTAGGGGGAACAATGATATTCCCTAATAAAGTAAGAGAAGGATTTGACTACTGGAAAAGTACAGGAATGATTCCACACAAAACCAAGTGTGGTGCTGCTGCACTTTCTAGGCTAAGGGCTTTTGAAGGGGTTCCCCCACCATATGACCGAAAGAAGAGAATGGTCATTCCAGATGCTCTGAAAGTGTTGAGGCTTCAGCTAGGCACAAATATTGTCTGATAGGAAGGCTTTCCAAAGAATTTGGCTGGCATCACTATGACACTATTACAGAATTAGAAGGGAAGAGAAAGGCAAAGGCTCAAGTATCATATGAGAGAAGAAATAAATTGGCAAAATTGAGATTAAAAGCTATGGAGTTAGCCGAAAAAAAGCTTGCCCCAAAGATGGATCTCTTAGCTTCAATAAAGTATTAGATAAGATACATGTTGTGCTCAATGAAGCAATCAATTTTGAAAATTACTCATTTAAGCATATGGATTCTGCTCAAAGGGCATTGAAAGAGCCTAGCAAGACTATTGATGGGAGGATTACTGTAAGCAATCTGGCAGACGTGGCAAGCATAGGTCCTGGTCAAAGTACAGATTAGGCTCAAAGGAAACTTTACATTGGTGGTCTTTCATATGACACGGCCAATGATAAGATTTTAGAAGTTTTTTCCAAATATGGAGAGATAGAAGAAGGTTCAGTTGCATATTATAAGAATACTAACAAATCCAAGGGATTTTCATTTGTGACATTCAAGACTGTGGAGGATACAAAGCAGGCTCTTAAAGAGGTTAGGGGTTTAGAGGTTTACGGTGTAAGGGGTTAAATGGGTTAGGGGTTGGGAATTAGGGTTTAATGGGTTATGGGTTAATGGTTAAGGGTTTAGAGGTTTATGGTTTAGGGGTTAAATGGGTTAGGGGTTTAGAGGTTTAGGGGTTTAGAGGTTTAGGAAACCCTTGAAGCAACAAATACTTGTATAGATAATGAGCTTCAAGATAAAAATCCCATAGACATGAAGAGTTTTATACGCCTTGTTCAAAAATGAGTAAATGAAATTGTGGATGTAAAAAATAACTCTAGAGAAGATACCTCTATTTAAATAACTTACAAACCATATTGCAGAAAACAATTACTTATTCAAAGCTAATTCGTAGAATTTGGAGGGCTTAGGGGATTGGGGGTTAGGGGTTAGGGGATTTAGGTGCATTTAGGGGTTAGCGGTTGAATAATGAGTTAGTAGTTAAGGGATTAGGGATTAGGGAACGGGTTTGGGTGGGCGCCCTCAAAAAAAACGACAGGGCATGCCCGACCGAACAAAGGCACAAGGGAGCAAATGAAAAACGGGCCGCACAGATGTGCACAAGGCACCCGTGCGGTCACAACTTAGAGAATTTGATATGGACGCCCTCAAATGAAACAACCCAACCCAAACACATTTGGGCAGGCGCCCTCACACAGCGTGACACGGTGCGCACGACTAAACGAAGGCACATGGGAGAAAACGGAAAACAGGCTGCACGAACATGCAAAAGGCCCCCATGCGATCACAACTCAGCAAATTTCATATGGCCATCCTCAAACGAAACGACCCGACCCGACCTGAATGCATTTGGGTTGGCGCCCTCACAATATGGTGCGCTCGACTAAATAGAGGCACAAGGGCGCAAAAAGAAAACTAGTCAGGCGAACGTGCATAAGGCACCCATGCGGTCACAAGAGGTACTTAAGGAGTGTGACAGATTTGGTTGGTCGCCCTCACACGGCGTGCACGACCAAATGAAGGCACAAGGGAGAAATCAGCAAACAAGGGTTAAATGGGTTAGGGTTGGGAAATAGGGTTTAAGGGGTTAGGGGTTAAGGGTTAAGAGGTTTAGGGTTTAGGGAGTTAAATGGGTTAGGCGTTTAGGGGTTTAGGGGGTTAAATGGGTTAGGGGTTAAGGGTTTAAGGGTTAGTGGTTAAGGGTTTAGAGGTTTAGGGTTTAGGGGTTAAATGGGTTATGGATTTAGAGGTTTATGGTTTAGGGGGTTAAATGGGTTAGGGGTTGGGAATTAGGGTTTAATGGGTTAGGGGTTAGGGGTTAAGGGTTTAGGGGTTAGGGGCTAAGGTTTTAGAGGTTAATGGTTTAGGTGTTAAATGGGTTGGGGTTTAGAGGTTTAGGGGGTTAAATGGGTTAGGGGTTGGGAATTAGTGTTTAAGGCGTTAGGGGTTAAGATGATAGTTTCATTGGTCTCTGTTTGTGTACAATAGTTTCTTATTCTTTGCATCTCAATGTAATAAGGATATAGTGAGAGAATTGGAGGGTAGAGAGAGAGAGAGAGAGAGAGGGATATTGGGGAAGAGAGAGGGAGGTATAAGGAGAGAAAGGGAGAGAGAAGAAGGACAAGAGATAGGACTTAAGAGAGAGATGGAACCAATATCATAGAAGAAAGAATATGTGACCAAATTAATCTATATGGAGATGGGAGATATGGGCACCCTACCTACCTACCTACCTACGTGTTTCCTTGGGCGGCCTCACACGGCACGACCTGACCCAACCCGACCCGCCGAAACGTGTTTCCTTGGGCACCTTTAATTACAATATGGCACAAACCAACCTGACCTAACCCGAACTCGTTTCCATCTAATTGGGCACCATCACACGACTTGACCCAACCCGTACAAATGTGTTTCCTTGGGCGGCCTCACACAACAAGACCCGATCATGGCGCGACATGGCAACCTCACACGGCGTGACACGGCGAACGATGCCACAGGGGAGCAAACAGTAAACGGGCTGCCGGAACGTGCACAAGGAACTCGGGTGGTCACAAGTTAGCAAAACTGATACGGGCGCCCTCGAACCAAATGGCCCGACCTGACCCAAATGTGCCCGGTCGGGCGACCTCACACGGCGCGACACAGCGCGCCCGATTGAACGATGCCACAAGGGAGAAAATAGCAAACGGGCCGCCCAAACATGCACAAGGCACCCGGGCAGTCACAACTTAGCAAAACTGATACGGGCGCCCTCGAACGAAATGGCCCAACCCGAACGTGCCCGGTCAGGCGACCTCACATAGCGTGACACGGCACGCCCAAACGAACGATGCCACAAGGGAGAAAACGGGAAACATGCCACTTGAACATGCACAAGACACCCGAGCGGTCACAACTTAGCGAAACTGATACGGGCCCCCCTAGAACGAAACGGCCCGACCTGACCCAAACACACCCAGTCGGGTGACCTCACATGGCCCGACACGACGCACCCGAATGAACGATTACTCAAGGGATAAAATGGCAAATTGGCCACCTGAACGAGCAAAAGGCACCCGGGCGGTCACAACTTAGCAAAACTGATACGGGCACCCTCGAACGAAACGGCCAGACCCGACCCAAACCCGCTCGGTCGGGCAACCTCACACGGCACGACACGGTGCACCCGACTGAACGATGCCACAAGGGAGAAAATGGAAAACGGGCCGCCCGAACGTGCACAAGGCACCCGGGTGGTCACAACTTAGAAAAACTGATACGGGCGCCCTCGAACGAAACGGCCCAACCTGACACAAATGCGCACAGTCAGGCAACCTCACACGGTGCAACACGACATGCCCGAACAAATGATGCCATAAGGGAGAAAATAGAAAACGGGCCAACCGAACGTGCACAAGGCACCCAAGTGGTCACAACTTAGCAAAACTGATACGGGCACCCTCAAACGAAACGGCCTGACCCGAACGCGCCCGGTTGGGCGACCTTAGACGGTGTGACACGATGTGCTCAAACAAACAATGCCACAAGGGTGAAAATGGAATCGGGCCACCCGAACGTGCACAAGGCACTCAGGCGGTCACAAATTAGCAAAACTGATATGGGAGCCCTTGAATGAAACGACCCGACCCGAACGCGCCCGGTTGGGCGACCTCACACGGCGTGATACAACACACCTGAAAGAACGATGCCACAAGGGATAAAATGGAAAACAAGCCACCCAAACGTGCACAAGGCACCTGGGCGGTCACAACTTAGCAAAAATTATACGGGCGCCCTCAAACGAAACGGCCCGACCCGAACGCGCTTGGTCGGGGGACCTCACATGGCGCGACATGGCACGCCCGAATGAACGATGGCACAAGGGAGAAAATGGAAAACAGACCACTCGAACGTGCACAAGACACCCGGGTGGTGACAACTTAGCAAAACTGATATGAGTGCCCTCGAATGAAACGGCCCGACCCAACCCAAACGCTCTCGGTCGGGCAACCTCACATGGTGCGACATGGCGCGCCCGACTGAACGATGCCACAAGGGAGAAAATGGGAAGCAGGCCGCTCGAACGTGCACAAGGAACCTGGGTGGTCACAACTTAGCAAAACTGATACGGGTGCCCTCGAACCAAACGGCCTGACCCGACCCAAACACACCCGGTCGGGCGACCTCACATGGCGCGACATGACACTGCGCCCGAACGAATGATGCCACAAGGGAGAAAATGGAAAACAGGCCACCCGAACATGTGTAAGGCACCTGGGCAGTCACAACTTAGCAAAACTAATACGGGCGCCCTCGAACAAAACGGCCCGACCCGAATGCGCCCGGTCGGGCGACCTCACATGGCGCGACATGGCATGCCCAAATGAACGATGCCATAAGGGGGAAAATGGAAAATAGGCCACCCAAACGTGCACAAGACACTCGGGCAGTCACAACTTAGCAAAATTGATACGGTGCCCTCGAACGAAATGGCCCGACCCGACCCGAACGCGCCCGGTCAAGCGACCTCACACGGTGCGAAACAACATGCCCGAAAAAATGATGCCACAAGGCATAAAATGGAAAACAGGCCACCTGAACGTGCACAATGCCCCCAGATGGTCACAACTTCGCAAAACTGATACGGACGCCCTTGAACGAAACGGCCCGACCCGACCCGAATGCGCCCGGTCGGGCGATCTCACATGATGCAACACGGCGGGCCCAATCGAACGATGCCACGAGGGAGAAAATGGAAAATGGGCCACCTGAACATGCACAAGGCACCCGGGCAATCACAACTTAGCAAAACTAATACGGGCACCCTTGAACAAAATGGCCCGACCCGACCCGAACATGCCTGGTCAGGTGACCTCACACGGCGCGACACGACGTGCCCGAATGAATGATCCCACAAGGAATAAAATGGTAAACGGGCCACCCTAATGTGCATAAGGCACCCAGGCAATCACAACTTAGCAAAAATGATATGGGCAGCCCAACCCGACCCGAATGCGCCTGGTCGGGCGACCTCACACAGTGCGACACAGCGCACCCGACCGAACGATGCCATAAGAGAGGAAACGAAAAATGGGCCGCCCGAACGTGCATAAGGCACTCGGGTGATCACAACTTAGAAAAACTAATATGGGCGCCCTCGAACGAAACGGCCCGACCCAAACGCGCCCGGTCAGGCGACCTCACACGGCGCGACATGGCGCACCCAAACAAATGATGCCACAAGGGAGAAAATGGAAAATATGCCACCCAAACGTGCACAAGACACCTGGGCAGCCATAACTTAGCAAAAATGGTACGGGCACCCTCGAACGAAACGACCCGACCCGACCCGACCCGAACACGCCCAGTCGGGCGACCTCACATGGCGCAACGCGACGCGCCCGAATGACACAAGGGAGAAAACAAAAAACGGATCACCCGAATGTGCACAAGGCACCCGAGCATTCACAGCTTAGCAAAACTGATACGGGTGCCCTCGAACGAAACTGCCCGACTTGACCCGAACGCGCCCGGTCGAGCGACCTCACACAGTGCGACACGGCACACCTGACCGAACGATGCCACAAGGGACGAAATTGTAAACGAGCCACCCGAATGTGCACAAGGCACCCGGGCGATCACAACTTAGCAAAACTGATATGGGCGCCCTCGAACAAAACAACTCGACCTGACCTGAACGCGCCCGGTCAGGCGACCTCACACGGCACGACACGACGTGCCCGAATGAATGATGCCACAAGGGAGAAAATGGAAAATGGGCCACTCGAACATGCACAAGGCACCCAGGCGGTCATAACTTAGCAAAACTGATACAGGCGCCCTCAAACGAAATGGCCCGACCCGACCCGAACACGCCCGGTCGGGCGACCTCACACGGCACGACACGGCATACGCAACCGAACGATGCCACAAGGGAGAAAATGGCAAACGGGCTGCCTGAACGTGCACAAGGCACCCGGGTGGTCACAACTTAGCAAAACTGATATGGGCGCCCTTGAATGAAACAGCCCAACCTGACCCGAACACGCCCAATCGGGCGACCTCACACGGTGCGACACGACGCGCCCGAATGAATGATTCCATAAGGGAGAAAACGGAAAATGGGCCACCCGAACGTGCACAAGGCACTTGGGCAGTCACAACATAGCAAAACTGATATAGGAGCCCTCGAACGAAACGGCATGACCCGAACACGCCCAGTCAGGCGACCTCACACGACGCGACATGACGCACCCGACCGAATGATACCACAAGGGAGAAAACGAAAAATAGGCCGCCAAAACATGCACAAGGAACCTGGGTGATCACAACTTAACAAAACTAATATGGGTGCCCTCGAACGAAATGGCCCGACCCAACCCGAACGCGCCCGGTCGAGCGACTTCACATGGCGCGACACGACGCGCCCGACCAAACGATGCCACAAGGGAGAAAACGGAAAACGGGCTGCCTGAACGTGTATAAGGCACCCGCGCCTTCACAACTTAACAAAACTGATATGGGCAGCCTCGAACGAAATGGCACGACCCGAACGCGCCCAGTCGGGCGACCTCACACGACGCAACACGACGCGCCTGACCGAACGAATATGCCACAAGGGAGAAAATAGAAAACAGGTTGCCTGAACATGCACAAGGCACCTGGGCACTCACAACTTAGCAAAACTGATACAGGTGCCCTCAAACAAAATGGCCCGACCCGAATGCGTCTGGTCGGGCGACCTCACATGGCGCGACACGGTGCGCCCGACCGAATGATGCCACAAGGGAGCAAATGGAAAACGGGCTGCTTGAACGTGCACATGGTACTCGGGGGGTTACAACTTAGAAAAACTGATATGGGCGTCGTCGAATGAAACAACCTGACCCGAACGCGCCCAATCAGGTGACCTCGCACGGAACGACATGATGCACCGAACTGAACGATGCCACAAGGGAGAAAACAGAAAACGGGCCACCCGAACGTGCACAAGGCACCCTCGTGGTCACAACCTTGCAAAAATGATATGGGCGCCCTTGAAAGAAACACGGCGCGACACCGCGCACCCGACCGAACGATGCCACAAGGGAAAAAACGGAAAACAGGCCGCCCGAATGTGCACAAGGCACCCGGGCAGTCACAACTTAGCAAAATTGATACGGGCGCCCTCAAACGAAATGGCCCGACCCGAACATGCCCGGTTAGGCGACCTCACATGGCATGACACGACGCGCCTGACTGAACGAATATGCCACAAGGGATCAAACGGTAAACGGACCTATGGTGTATGACTGCGGGTGAAGCCACTCGATGGTGTATGACTGTGGATGTTTTGTGGTTGGTAGGCCTAGCTGATTCACAACCTCTGCTGAAATGAGGTTCTTTTGGCTCTTTTTTTCGACAATGAACTGCAGTAGAGAACCCTTCACCCACATCTATGAGTGGAAGAGGCGATCCCCCTCCTCTCGATCTTCGGGCTCATCCTTATGGATCTTGGTGGTGGTAACAGTGGCACTAGGCTCTGCATCAATCATATGCTTCCCTTTGTCATTCCCCTTATCAGGTTCTGACTTAGAATCAGAGCATGCATCTTGTTAGCACTCATTTTTTCACCCTCGAAAGTTGTCTTTCATGATCATTTTTTGGCTATGATTCCTTATGCCTTCACTATATTCACCATTTTTCGTCGTTATCATATACCTTGATTTTTATAAAAATCCCTAAATTACCCCAATCTGGCAATTTGCATGCTAAAATATATGAAATCCTATTTTTCCTAAACTACCTTAATGATTGTCCTATCTATTTCCCTCTTTTGCCATTTTTGTAAAAAATCTCAAAATTCCCTAATCCTATCGCATTCTAGCTTATTTTATTGGGAAAATAAAAAAGTGCATATCAATTTTATATTTAATATAAAATTGTTTATATTTTTAATAAAATTGTGAGATTTTTACAAATTGTTTATATTTTTAATAAAATCGTGGGCTTTTTACAAATTGTTTATATTTTAAATAAAATTGTGGGCTTTTTACTCCCAATAAAAAAGTGTATATCAATTTTATATTTAATATAAATTTTTTTATATTTTTAATAAAATTGTGGACTTTTTACTTCATTGAGCCCCTGGCTCAGCCCAAGCACCTACACTAATCACCACAGGACCGAGGCCAAGAACCACAAGCTAAACCACAAGCAAATCCATGTCATGAGGGGAGGGGCCGAGCGCATGCGCTAAGTCCCAATTGATTGTATCAGTGTGCATATCCTTTGGCTCATAGTCGAAACATGTAAAACCTCAACACGTATATAAACACCAATATCGCTTATACGCCCGGTGAATGTGGGATTATCCCACTGAACACCTTTGCCACCAACCGTCACAAGAGCGAGACACTGAACGTAAATAATTTTAACAGTGAAACAGTGACCCTGGCCTTGAGATAACCTGTCCGGTGAAGCACATTCTGGTTTGGCACTTGATATATCCACCTGACAACAAGATGGATGTGACAACAACATTGAAGACAATATGCTAGGATTTGATGCACAAAAGAAACCTTGATTACTGTCCATATCTATTTTGTGATTATGTATTATGCAACATATATATAATTGTCCAGAGAAATGGGGTTCTGTACATAATATATATCATTTGATTTTATTTTTCAAATCATAGGTTTCAATATTAATGATTGCCATGATTCCCAGCGCCGCAAATAAAAGAGGAGAAGATAATGAAATCAAAGTTGATAATAAACAGATTATCAATTTATTGATGTGCAATCAATGCATAGATATGGATATTACAAAAATTTTCCTCTTGTTCGCTAAATTCACTCATGATCCACTCATCTAGACTGCAGGAGCGGTGAGTTATTGATTAATCTGAGACGAAGCAAGAGTATTAATAAGTATCAGGCTTACTCGATTCTTCTCCATGAAAGGATCCACATTGGTACTACGTGGTATCGCTGCCTGCAAAGTCAAATAATGTATTGTTGTGAGAGTTAAACTATATCAAATCCTATATAAGCTTTACTTTATTCCGTCACTTGTGAGAGTTAAAATGAAACTGGTCGCATTCATTTTTTTTTAAATATTTTAAGTCGTGCATCGGAAGACCGACGCCTCGTAAGCGTCGGAAGACCGAAGTCCCTTTTTAAAAAAAAAATTACTATGCCGTCGGAAAAACGACGTTTACCAACGTCGAAAGAGCGATGTTCCCAAACGCGGAAAAGAGACATTTTTCCCTTTTCATCGGTCTTGCGACATTCCATTTTTTTTTTTAAATTAAATGTTCGTCGCTATTGCGACACTTTGCCACCAACCGTCGCAAGAGCAACACTTTGCCACCAAACGTCGCAATAGCGATGCCTTCCTCTAAACGTCGCAATAGCGATACCTTCCTCTAAGCGTCGCAATAGCGACACCTTGTCTCTGTAACGTCGCAATAACGACATATTTCAAAAATCCGTCGCAATTACGATGCTTTTTTGCAAACGTCGCAAGACCAACACTTACCTCTAAGTGTCGCAATACTGACACTTGTCTCCAAACGTCGGTATAGAGACACTTTGTGGCGAGATTTGAAAAATTGATAAAATTTGGGGAAATTTCCAACATTTCGTCAAAAGTGTCGGAATTTCCGCCAAATGTGCTAGTGCAAAAGGAAGGCTGAAAATGGTATGCAACTCTATTTTTAATCTTGGAAACGGTGAACAAAAATTATTTTTGGGTCTGTGGGAAGGTTCGCCCTCCTTGAGATCTATTGACAGAGATGAGAATGGGGTCTTGATAAACAACTTTTTGGTTTTTCTCCTCTACTCTATTACTCACAAGAAAATGAAACCTACAAAAATGCACTGAAATCAAAACTAAACATGGACATGAAACATAAAAGAAATTATCAGAAGCGGAACTAATGAAATGACAGAAAACAGAGAAAAAATACACCAGAGAGGTTGAGGCACATGGATTGGGCCCTAACCCACAAGCCTAGCTCTCTGAAACTTAAATCAATAAAATGAAATCAGTCTCCTCATTTCATAACAGAATAGCCTCATACATTTCTGAAAGTTCGATCAATGAGTAAAATAATAAAAATCTCAATAGCTTGCAACAAACTTCCGACCATTCCTAGCTCTATATTTGCTTTATTTATTCTATAGGGCAGCTAGCTACCAACATTTCCCTAGAAAATATTGATTGATTCCACTTAACTCCAAGTAAACGAAGATTGAGTGCACTCCTCTTTGAGTTGCTTGGATGCCTCTAGAATTCGAATTGCTAGAGATAATTCTTGAAGATCCTTTGGTTTCCTTTGGAATTCAAGTTACTAGAGAGAATACTTGGGATCCTTTGGGTGCCTTTGAGAGTTAAGGAGGCTAGCAAATCCTCCTATAATTTCTCTTTGTTGTCTCCTCCAACTCTTTATGTTAAAATCGTTATAAAAATGCTAATAATTCATAATTTTCTGCACTCAACCTCATATTAGGCACTCAGAGTATGTTAGCCTTAATCACCACCTATACTAGCATCAAAAAACCAAATAATAGTAAAAATTCAAGAAAAGGAGATCTAAGAAGGCAAAAAGGTGACCATTAACCCCTCCAAATATGTCTAATGATGGAGCTCATCACCTTTCCAATAGGATTTCTAAAATTTGAACTCAACCAAGAATAGTTCAGCAAACTGTTGCTCGACCTCAAACTGAAACTCAATCTCAATTTAAGAAATCTCCTCAGCTTCAAATTCTTCAAATATCTAGTAATGATCAGTAAATTCCACCTCCTATATTGATTTATGATAAATAGAATGATGATAGTACCCATATGATCACTGAAGATATCAAAAATCTTGACAATACATCTGTTCAAAATGATACTACCCATCTTCCTCAAAATCAAAATTCCCAAGAGGATTAAGAAAATTATCAAGTATATAAATATCAGGTCTTCTCTGAATTTTTAATTGCAGAATTAAATAAGAGGTATGATGTAAGACCAAGGACGGGGCCTGAACGCCCTCCTAAAAATCTTGTTATAATTGAACCACCGATCAAATCTGTTGAAACCCAAACAAAAACAATTCAACCCTTAAATCAGCCAGTTGATACCACTTCAATTGATTAAATAGTTTTAACTACTTTCAATGTTGAAAGGGAATTAGAGAGAGTCAAGGTTCCCATCCCATTATTAGAACTTTCAAAGAACCTTAGATACAAAAATAAATTTACCAAATGGATTCAAAATTCAAGTGTAGATGTAGAAGGGGATGTAATTGTCTAGAAGATGAAAAATCCTCAGTAGTATTTGGTCCAAACTCAAAAATGATTAATGAAACAATGCCACCTTTCAATTTCACTTTGAAAGCACATGATTCTGTATTATATAACTACATGTTAGATTCAGGAGCCTCACATAATCTTATGCCAAAGGTTATTACGGATCAACTTAATTTTGAAATTAATTGATCTTACCATGACCTATAACCTTTGATTCCAAAAGGGTACCATGTCTATGACTCATAATAGAATTAGTCGTAACTTTAGCCCAAATACTTGTAAAAAGTGTAGTTTGGACATTGTGGTCACCGATATCCATTCCAAGATTGTAATCCTTTTATCAAGGTCTTTTCAAAATGTTTTTATCACTTTATTTTACATTTATTTTTTAATAAAGGGTACGAAGTGAAACTATGACTGCGTTAGTGGACTAAAAACAAATAAAAATTTGAAACTTTATGAAGGGAAAAAGTATTTTTTGGTTCGATAAAAAACAATGTAAAGGATAAATAACTTTTTTTTCTTTTCCCATGTAAAAATAAATATTCACACACATTCTCTCAATAACCACTCAATCTAATCAAACTGATCAAATGAAACCAATTCAAAAATTAATTCAATCAGTCAAAGCCACTAATGCAAATTCATAAAACAATGCACTAAAAAGCATCAAACTAGGACTTTCAAATAATAGAAGTGAAATATTTCTTATCATATGAGATAATCCATACTCTCACACAAGCAAAGAAATTTTTAATTTGTAATAAAATATAGGTAGGTACAGAACTAATCCTACGATTTTATACAAAGAAGAAGGAACCCAAGCCCTAGAATTGTTAATTTTTCTTTCCAATATTTCACTCTATAGAAAATGGGCTATCATCCAATAGATCCTACCTTAGGATATACTAAAATATAAATATATGAAAATATAAAATTCCCTAATATATAATTTCATACAATTCCTTTCATAAAGGAGAACAAATGAAGAACGAAATGAGCCTATCCATCCTTGCATGTTAGTGTAAATTGTAGACTTAATGTAGTTATTGAAGAATTTTCTCCTTATATCCTACTTCCAACTAAAGGAAAATTAGCATTAAAAAAGATATAATCATAATATAAACATAAAAACATCATGTAAGACAACATATAAAGACATAAAGTAGAAAAATAATATGTATAAATCAATAGTACAATGAAAGCATTATACCTTAATTATCAGGTGTTCTAATTCAATCCTTTGACCTTCCTTACTCCTTGACTCACACATATATTTGGCTCAGTTTTGAATCATGGAAGGATCACTTAGAAACAATCCTTAAGCATAAAAATGCAATGTAATCACTTTCTCTTCTGCTCCACCCCTAAGAAGGTATGATTATTTAGGTTTTTCTAAGACTTTAGAGGATGTATCTAGACATTTGGGGTAAAGAAACATTAGGCTTTATGGAATGTGGATTGGGTGGATATAATTCATGGATAGACTTAATTGCATGTGACAAAACAAATTACAAAGCATGCACAATTTTCATGTTCAAATATGAGTTTTTCCCAACTTTGTATGTACCTCCTTCTCAATTACAAAATAAATATTATTTCATATATATTAAATTATAATAAATTAATTTTGAAAAAATAGTAAATTATGTAAATTCATCCCTATAACATCTAATAATTTCCTTTTAATACCTTTTTTTGTAAATACAGGGAAAAAAATATGTTTGGTCCATTTGATCAAGTAAATCCAACCGTCATTCGTTTCCACCTCATCCATATTTATGAAGGGAACAAAATGAAATATAGATTCATAACCAAAACATATAAATACATTGAAACTTGACTTCAATTAATAAAGGAAAATTTTGAAACTATATACATGTGGAATGAAAACAAACTAGCTGGAACGATGGTATCTTATCATTGAGAAGAGATGTGACAACTACCTGAGCTCCTAAATTGTGTTACAATGAGGATCTGGGGAATTTTATCATTAACAAACAATGAGAAACCCTAAACATCCAAAAACCTAACAATAGTGGATGAAGCAACAAAGGGTTATGGGCCCTCATGGGGTAAGTTAGAATGTCAACTTCACGAGGTCGTAACTTTAGTATACAATATTTGTTTGGCATACACAATATCCCATTGGAATAGTCTATCCAAGTAGAAAAAAATGTTGTCGAAAAAAGTCGCATTTCCCCTAAAGAATTCCATTTAAGGCCTAAAAAAAATGCAGGAGCTCAGGACCCGAAGATTGTCATAAATAGAAAAATTCTGAAATAGGGAAATTATTCTACTAGCCAGTGGAATAGTTGGGTGGACACTGATATCCAACTAAATCATTCCTCCAACTTGAGGAAGTAGTTTTCATTGCATTGAGTGCCAAAATAATATGTTAAAACGTTTGTTAAACTTGGCCCTTGGTGAGCCACTTCCCTTGGTGCATGAATTGGCCTACTTTGACAAAGTGATATAGTTGGACACTTTATTGGTGATGTCTCTTAATGTCCGTTTCCAAGATATAATTAGTTTTGGATTTTCAGTGCGATATAGGTTGAGTCCTGTTAGAGTCAACTACTTTTTGAAATCTGATGTGTCCAACAATGGTGGAAAGTATCAATGGGGGCTAAGGAAGAGGGAGATACTTATATCAAAATCATTGTCACCCTCAAGCTTGATGATGGTGTAAGGTGCATAGTGGAGGGGCCAATTCTTCTGATGGGCCCCTGCAATAATTTCCAGGTGTAGTCCAAGGAAAGGATGAATAATTAGCTCAAAAGAATTATCACCCAAAATATTGGTGATCATGTAAGGTGCATAGCGAAGGGACCAAATATTTTGATGGGATGCTCAAAGGAGTTCCTTATATAAATGCAGCCAAACCTTGTATCCCACTTGAATCTTGTGTGGCACCTAGTGTTGATCATGGATTTTTTTATAGTTAGTATTGACTTTCTACATGATATCATAGACTTGTTGGTAGATATGTTGAATTCATTTAATAAAACTAGAATATTTTTCAACTTCAGTTTTAACATGTACAAGTTATTCATTTGTATTTGCAAGGGGAATTGAAACATCAATGGGATCTAGTGATTGAAATTCTAGACCCACACGAAAGTGGTTGTGGCTAGTTGAGATATGGAGAGATTTGTTGTAGTTGTGATAAATATAAGAGATACTCTCATCCCGTGTGTGTGGATGCCGGGAGTTGTACATGTGAAAAATTTGCACGATCATCCTGTTAACAACCTCTGAATGACCATCAATATAGGAATGTAAGAAAATTTATTTGGTAAGCTTGATGTCCAAAAATGACTAGAGGATAGACTAAAATTTATTTAGAAACCTGCTACACCGATCAAATATGATGATCTATTGGATCCAAAATGCACCCATGCACATTCAAGGAATAACTTGGAACTAGATTCCACTGTAATACTCTTTTAGCATGCAACTATGATGTCCCTCTTAGAAAATATATCAACAAAAACAAATACATAATCATTAAAATGCTTTGTAGAAGGAAGACCAGACATAAAGTTCATCAATATGGATTCATAAGGTTTGTTAGGATTATCCAGAGGGGTGTATATGCCTTTCTCCTTAATATTTGGTGTCGTAATGGAACAAATGGTGTAAGACCTAATATAGTTTCAAATATTATGTCAAATTTTCAGCCAATAAAAATACTTCTGTAATATTTCTATTTTCTTCTCCACACAAAAGTTCCATGCTACCCGACTATAATGTGCCTCCCATATCAGCTTGTAACTCTCACTTAGAGGAATGCAATCGTGTCTCGGGTAGCATAACAGTGCATCTTGGAGGTGGAAGTCCAGAACTTAATGCCTTCCATCAACATTATTATGTGGCATCAAATTCTGAGTCATTGTTCTATAGTTGTGCTTATCCATAGGTGTCATGTCACAAGATTTGAGAAGAGTGGTAAATTATGCCATAATCAAAGGTTGAATGAGGAAATATACAAAGTAATTAGTGCTACCATTATTGCATTTAATTTCTAAATTAATTTGTTTTAATAACAGTCATTCAATAAATTCCCTTGTGTCTATATAAATTAAAGAGGAAAATGATCTCTGTGAATGATTTTCTACTTCCTTGGAATATAATTTTTCGATAGCCAGCAGGTTTGAGCAATAAAATACATCTCCTTATTAAATTTTTCTTATCTCCATATAATATTAAAGAGTGCCTTTAAATGAGGACTATAGGAATGGAATAGTCAGATGAATTTTTCTTAATCCATAATGGCTATTCCATGTCTCGTAGGGTGAGGAGTGGTGCACAGGAAATGTGATGTTTTAATTTGTAGAATAAATTATGTAGAGACTAAGTCCAAAAAACAATTTATATTTTCTTTTCTCTTGGTAACTTTAATTAAGGGTTAATAAATACAAGAGAACCCCAACATGATTCTTTAGTAGAAATTATCAAGGCCCAAGAATTTGAAAACTTCTTTTAGATTCATCGGGGTAGAACAATATGTAATGACTTGGATCTCTCCTAAATCCACATGAACACCATGCTCATAAATAATTTAACCTAAATATTTGACCTCATCTATGTCAAAGGATCATTTTTCAAACTTAGCACATAGATTGCGCTACCACGAAGTCTAAAGGACCTACTGAATATGATGAAATTTATCTTGCCAACTCTTACTAAAGATGAGGATATCATCTAGATTACAATCATGAAAGTGTTGGTGAAAGGTCACAAGATGTCATCCATAACCATCATGAAACTTTTTGGGGATTTTTTCAAACCAAATGGCATGAACAACCATTTAAAAATATATCCCTTGGACTTGAAAGTGGTGCTCCACAAATAAGCTAGTTATATTGGGACTTGGTGATAGTTTGAATTCAAATGAATATTAGTGAAGTACTTGGCACCAGGCTTGAGCTGGTCAAGAAGTTCATCAACCTTGGGAAGCATGTAATTTTTCTTGACTATGATTTTGTTTAAATACCTATCATTTATGGAGAGTCTCTACATCCCATCCTTATTTTGCAGGAGTACAATTGGGATTCCACATAGTGAGAAACTTGGTTGGATGTGAACTTTTTATAGCATATGCTCAATTTACCACTTGATTTACTCATTTTTCAAAAGAGAGCAGTGGTAGATTGGCCCATTGGGTATAGGTGTGCAAGTGTTCATATCAATTGAATGCTTGAAATGATAGTGCAAAGGTACCCATGTTGGTGAGGAGAAGATGAATTTATAAACTTTCCTCTGATATGTGGAGGAGCCCTCTATGGAGGCCATTGATGTGGTCATGATCTTCTCCTTACTTTGAGAGTGAATAAATAAGAAGACAAATTCCCTAGTCTAGGAGATGACCCTTCTACATTACTTAACATAGATCAAAGAAATGGTAGTTGGTGGGGCCACCTCTGGTATCTTGTATAATTTTCTACCAAAAGTAATAATAACACTTAAAAGAATATAATCATACACAACATGAAAATTCCACAAGTATGGTTTCCCTAATAGAACATCACAAACTTCAAGCTAATAAAAATCACACAATACCTCATCCTTGAAAGGTGGTGTTGTTAGCTGACACAAAGATATTTCTCTTGGTAGAGCCACGCAATGGTGTATGAATATGGGTGTGTTATTTTTGGTAGGTTGAATCACTTCAAAACCTCTATTGAGATGAGGTTATTTTTACTCATACTATAAAAATTAAACAAAATGGAGAACGTTCACCCACATATGTGAGAAGAGACACTCACCTTCTTTCAGACCTTTGGGTTCGCTCTGTTATACCTTGGTGGTAGCAACGATGGAACTGGGTTCCACATGAATGATAGTTTCCCTATTATCTAGGTTTGGTTTAGAGTTAAAACCTAGGTTTGACTATGAATCTTTTAGGTCATCCACCAACAAATATTTTGTGTGGCATTCATTGGTGTTATGAGTGGGATTCTATTATAACTCAAACTACTTTCTCATATCCTTCTTCATCTTCCTCTTACCATTTTTTTCTTGTGGCTTTGATGGGTTGTCCATGGGTTTTCCATGGGTGGTCCACCCTTTATCTATCCTTTGTTATACATTTTAGGGATGCCCTTGCTCTAATTTTTTTTGTGAATTTTTTGCAAGTCTGAAGTCTTTCTTATTTTGTTTAATTTATTGTTCAATTTTGGCATCATATTGTTAAGATGCTCCAAGTGAGGATATTTCCAAGAAATAAATTTGTGTTTGCATGTATCCATGAAAAGAAACATGGTAGTTAAGTAGAATATGATTCTTGGAGTCCTTCATACCCAACTTGGTGGCGAAGATATGAAATATATCACTGCATGGACCCTTTCCTACCATAGTGTGGTCCATCTAATGTAATGGTCCTCATAGATTCAAACATGGTAATATTGTTCCTTACTAGAATCCCTAAAAGAGTTGGAAGTGGGCACATCTATAAATAATGTAGGCTCCTATGTGTCCCTTTTCTCATAGTAATTTTCCCACTACTACTTGACATAGGGTCTGTCCTTAAGGAGTGAAAAGTTAATATTTTATCTATCGGAAAAATTATGGACCAAAACATTTCCTTCTAGAGGATTCAACCAATTTTCCAAAGCATGTGAATCTATCTGGCCTTCAAATATAGGAATGCAAATATTAAATTTTACCTTAGAGGGGTTGGTGCCTCGAATGTGGCTACTTGACGAAGGTGCATCATTTATTGGTACCTACCAAAGGATCTAGGAAAAAATATCGATCATCACATTCCTTTGTCGCTCGAGGGCTTCTTCGAGCTATAGTTTGATAGGATATATTTTCCCCTCATATTTATATTCTTCCACCATGGGTGGATATCAAATTTGTTAAGCATGACCTTGCAAGAGGTCAAATATTTTGATTCCTAATTTATTATACATGAACTTAATTGAGGACATGCACGAAAAATAAGAAGAAGAGAAAACTACTCTGATACCACTCATCTGTATTTATGAACAAAACAACCAGTCATTTGGTGCTCTCCTAGTATATAATTATAAGAAATGGATATTAGGTTCCATAAATATAATTACTTTGCAAAAATTAGGATGAATACATGGAGCATATACTTAATTATAGGATCAAGTCTTGACACTCTTTAGGCATTCTAATGAAAATTATACCAGCCTCATAGAAATTATTGATAAATAGGGTACATGAATCTTCAACAATATTATCCTAAATAAATCATGGGTGTTGGTGACATGATTTCTCCTAGCACTCATATGGAAATAATGCAGAAAGAATATTTTTAATCAAGTAGAGTCTGCAGAAAATGCAGTTTGGAAAGTTATCCTACATAACATCTGAAGATCAATTCTCTCATCATATTGGACACAACTTGATTAGGAATAAAATCCACATAAGGAAACTATTCTTACCAAAATGATCTCTCCCTAGACATGAGTACCCCAGTGAACCCCAACATCCTTGAAATTGGCGTTGACTGACCAAAAAATATTAAACCCTTCCCTAGTAAGGTTTATCAAACTAAATTTAATGGAACTTTGAAATGGAATCCGAGCTTGGCTGGATTTGGAGGTATTTTGAAAGACAACAATTGAGAAGCCATAGTTCCATTTACAAGTAATTTTGTGGTGAATACTAATAATATAGAAAAAAAAATTCACCTTAGACACTGGACTTCGCTTAGCTATATAAAATGGTATCATAAAGCATCAAGTGGATGGAGACTCACAATTGGTTATAAAAAATCAGAAGAAAATGATTAATGGATCATCCCCAGAAATGTTTGTCAAATTTAGATGTTGGAAATCTTTTTAGCTCATATTAGTTTACAAATCCCTACCTTTCCTATTATTCTTGTCTTACACTCTCATAATTTTTTGAATAAGGTGGTGGACTATTTTTTTAATTTTCAATATAAGAATCATAACATTACCATTTCTTCATATTGGAAAAATGAGTATTTTACAGAGTGGAGAGATAAATTATAAAGTCTCATCACTACATATCAACAAACCACAATGGGGGTGATAGATAGAATGGCTACAAAGGAAGGGGATAAGGAGTGCCACCCGACCACCTCATCTATCACTAAAGAGGGGGATGTCATGGAAAAATTCCCCATGCAGTCAAACATGTTATGAGTTATGATGAAAAAAAAAATTAATATGGAAACCCACACAACCTTGGTATCTTCCCAGAATTTCTAGAATTACTAAATCATTCTCTAGAGCCTTCATTGTATCACAACGCTATTGGTGGGATTTTCTTTCCCATCATTTGGATTTTTGGTAATACTATGAATGAATTTCCATTCCCTCCTTTTTTGGCCTTCTAACTTCCTTCATTTTTATCTTAATATTTTGTAACATTATCATAATGTAGGGAGTGTATGATGTAAGTTCGAGGATAAAGAAGTGAGAGTGATGGAACTAGGACTCTTTTCAGGGATTTTGGAATGAGCACACACTAATCATGCATGTAAATTCATTGAATTCTATGATCTCTTGTTGGTATTATTTTTATTGTCATGAGGTCTTGATATTTTGGTCCAAGAATTTGTTTTTTTCGATCATGGTAGAGACACCTATTATTGTCAATGTTCCGTCAGAACAAGATTTTCCTACTCCCCTTCAAGGCTAGGAAGACCCCCTATCTCCTAACACAATCCCTTGTTCGTCATTATAGTTCACCTAGATATCATTGTATTTTTCATGTCCACCAATGGAGCTTTACCTTCTACTAGCTTTGCATTTTCCTCCCTCATGTTCTCCTTCCACTCCATCACAATAAATTGGAAAATGAAAAAAATGTCGGAACATGTCATTAAAGGAAAATAAGAACATAGTGAAATTATATCATGCCTCAATGACATCCAACAGATTCAAAAACAAAATCACTCTTGTCTTTTCATCTTGGCTACTCAGTTGTCTCACATTGAGAGGTATCTTCAGTGTGAGAGACACTCCCTAACAGGTCCAAGCACACAATATCTTACCCCTACTACTTCTTTTTTGAATTGATGCATGATCGAGTCTCTTGTTATTTCATGTTTATGTTTAAAAAAAATTATTTTACTTTTTCATATGTTTCATATTTGTGCTCTATCAGCTACACCTAGCAGATTGTTTGTAAATGTCAGGCCAGGAGGTAACTCCGCAAAACTGAATATGAATTAGATGGAGGTTGTATGTGTACTTATACATGGAGGTGAGACTATTGGGATTCACTTCCCAATTCCTCTTGGCCTTCCTTATTTTCTATTTTACAATAATATACAATCTCACCCAATCCCTTAGGATTAGGTTTCAACATCCCCCCCCCTTTAATCTTAAGGGATGTTGGTGATTCCAAGAATCGTCCTAAATTTTTCAAACTTTTCTCTTCTAAGCGCTTTCGTGAAGATGTCTGTAGTTTTCTCATTTGTGGAACAATGACATAGATGGATAGTTTTGGCTTCAACATGATGTCGAATTAGATGGTATTTTGTATTGATGTGCTTTTTTCAATCATGGAAATTTGGGTTCTTAGCCAACTTTATTGCAAATTTTTTGTCGATCATGAGTGGAGTTGAATGCATTTGTTTCATCTGCAAATATTCTAGGATTTTCCTGAGCCACACAATTTCCTTTGTTTCTTTAGCTTCTGCCACATATTCTTCCTCATTTTTGGAATCTGTTGGAACTGACTGTTTGTGTGATCTCCATGAGACGTCTCCTGATCTAGGACTCATGGTATAACCTGAAGTAGATACCTGAGTTTCTTTGTCCCCATAAAAGTTTGAATCAGATTATCTGATCAAGATAAATTCGCCTACTTGTGTATATTTGAGTCCAAAGTCTTGAGTCCCCTTCAAGTGCTTTATAACTCTTTTTGCAGCAAACCAATGTCCTTCACAAGGTTTTTTCATAAACCTATAGAGAATTCCAACAGCAAATGAGATGTTTGTTCTGGTTGTAGTCAGGTAGATAAGACTTCCTACAAGTTGTCTATACTTCATTGCATCCTTGAATTCCTTCCCTTCAATGGATGTGAGCTTCAAGTTTTCTTACATTAGAGTGGTTAAGGGATTTCATTCATCCATGCTGAACTTGTTCAAAAGATCTCCAAGGTACTTCTTTTGAGAAATGAATATAAATTTAGGACATTGAGTTACTTCAATACCCAAATAGTAGTGATATTAGCCCAAATCAATCATTTCAAAACCTTTCTTCAATTCTTTCTTTAGGGATGCAATATAACTCTCATTGTTCCCTCTCATCAAAATATCATCTAGATACACCACAAGATATACAATTTTTTTTCCAAATTTCTTAACAAACAAAGTTGCATCATCAAGATCAAAATGTTTGAAGTTAAGTTTCAGAAGATGATCAGTTAATTTCTCATACCAGGCTCAGAGTTCTTGCTTGAGGCCATACAAGGATTTATAAGTTTGCATACTTTGCGTTCTTCGCCCTTCACAACAAATCCTTTTGGTTGGGACATAAAAAAATTCTCCTTTAGATCTCCATTCAAAAAGGATTTTTTTATATCCATCTGATGGACTTTCCATCCCTTCTGAGCTATTATGGAAAAGAGTGTCTGGATGGTGGCCCATTTTTCTATGGGGGAAAAGGTTTCTTCATAATCGACCCCTTATTTTTGTGCAAAACCTTTAGCCACAAGCCTGACTTTATGCTTGTGAAGTGAGCCATATGCTTTTTAATTTTTCTTATAAACCCACTTGCAGCCAATTGGTCTGGTTCCCAAAGGAGGATCAACTAGCTTCCAAGTGCCATTCTTTATCAAGGCATCATACTCCTTTTGCATCGCTTCATTCCATTCAACATGAGAAGTGACTTCTTTGAAGGAAGTTGGTTCATGATCTGTAGACAAATTCAATTCAAATTTATAAGAAATATACATATCAATAGGTGAATCAAAATTTTCTATGTCACCTCCATTTTGTTTGGTGGAACTTCTTGTTCTTGTCTTTCCAACCTCATAAGGACGTACATTTTCTAGTGTCTTTGTCATCCATTTTGGGGAACCTTTCTGAGATGGCCCAGACTACTCATTTGACTAAGTTGGAATTGAATCAAGATTCAATATCTCAATTAAGTCAATCACATCATTCAAGGTGTCATCCGTGGTTGGTGCTTCATGTGGGGGAGAGAGTGCTTCGGAAGATGATTCCACAAATTGATTCAGTATAGAAATCCCCCCTTCAAGATGTGGAATCTGATTATCAAATTCTTGAAAATATTTTTCATGTGTGAATCTATCCAGGTGATCAAGTTGCCGGTTAACAACATTGTGATTTTTGGAAGATTCAAGGAATATGACATCTCTTGCTACCACAAACTTCTTATTGACTTCATCGTAGAGAGGATATCCTTTGGAGGTATTGGAATACCCCAAGAAGATACATTTTCGACTTCTAGCACTAAGTTTATTCCTTCGTACCTTAGGTATCAAAGCATAACAGATGGAACCAAAGACCCTGAAATGATTTGCCGAAGGAATGTGGCCATGCCACATTTCATAAGGTGTTTTGTTTCTGATTGAATTTGAAGGAAACCTATTCTTTATGTATACATCACATAGAGCTGCATCAGCCCAACACATCAATTTACATTCTTAAAAAACATCATGGAGCGAACCATATTTAAAATTTCCCTGTTCATTATTTCAGCTACACTGTTCTATTGGGGATTATAGGGCACAGTTGTTTGATGTTTGATCCCATCTTGACAAAGATAATTTTCAAATTCGTTTGAAGTGTATTCTTTTCCATTATCAGTGCGCAACAAGCCAATATGAGTTTGTGCATCATTTTCAATCCATGCATGAAAATTATTGAATGTTTGAAAAGCATTAGATTTGTTCTTAAATAAGTAAACCCAACACATTCTGGTGTAATCATCAATAAATTTCAGTATATATTTATTTCCATTTGCATAAGTAACAGGCATGGGGCCACATAAATCTAAATGAATAAGCTCAATTTCTCTATGTGCTCTAGAATTTGAATCATGAAATGGATGTTTTCTATGCTTTCCTAGAATACAAGCAACACATTGCTTAAGTTTCCTAGGAATTGTAGGCAATCTAGTAACACCATTTTTCTTCAACAATTGAAGGCTTTCATAGTTTAAGTGTCAAAATATAGCATGCCATAAAAGGCTTGATGGGAATCTACCTTCATCGTGATGCGAACTGAATGCAATTCTTTTTGCATGAGAAGAGGAACCTTGCAGCTTTGGGAGTCTTCCTTCTTTTATTCCCTCCATTACAAGTAAGTGATATGATGCTTCTTTGACCTCAACCTTATCGTCAAACATGTGAATGGAGTATCCTTGCTTGTGGAAGTGTACCAAGGACATCAAGTTTCTCCTAAACTCAGGGAGGTATAGAACCTCATGTAGAAGATGATATGGAAGACCAGCTAACTTAAGCCTGATTTTGCTAAGCCCTGATGGCTTGAGTTTGGATTTATCTGCGAAGTATACTGCTCCATCACCTTTGTCAGTAAATTTTTCAAAAAAATATTTTATAAACGTCATGTGACATGTTGCTCTTGAATCTAGCAACCAATCATTATCAAAAAAAAATTCAGTTACTCCATTATTACAATGTGCTACGACATAATGAGTGGATTCAGGTGATTTAACTTTGTCTCTATCATGAGATTTACCTTTCTCTTGATTTATTTTCTTCTCAATTTTATCCCTAGGCGGCTTACATGTAGATGCATCATGTCAATCTTTATTGCAGCATATGCAATGAAGATCAAGTTTTTCAGTTTGAGTTTGTCTGCCCCCCCTTCCTCTGAAATTTATTCTTCATCTTCCTCTTCAGCCACCTCTTCGTCTGGAAGAATATTGAGCATGTATCTTTTCTCTATGTGTGAAACATAAAACCTCTTCAGAAGACAAAGGGGTCGTCATCTTTCCAAAATCCTTCTCTCTTTCTGCAAACTTTTTCTCAAGGGAATCAAAGGTGATTTTGATGAGGTTTCTACTTGCTTGCAATGACTCAAGATAATATGAGTAAGTGGGATACAATGCCTTAACATATGCTATGAGAGGTATATAAACTTCTACACTAGTATTCTTGATGTCATGCATGCCAGATCTTACTTCTGAAGCTAAAGCAAGAGGGTCATCATTTTCCAGTTCAAGGTTGAAGAGCTTAATTATTAATTGAACAATTTAAAGTTTTGAATGTGAGTCATTGAGTTCTTTTAGTATGCTCAAGTCTTCATAGGAATTTGAAAATGGTGTAATATGGTGACTCATCTCTTCATTTACGGAAGTTGCAATCAAGGCATAGGCCGTGCAGTTCTTTTTTTCCCAAATGGCGATCTCCTTGTCTGAAGTGGGTTTTGCTGGTGGATGGTCTCCTTATCCTTCAAAAACTCCTCTCCACAACTCATTAAAAATGAGAGTGTGCTTGATTTTTCGAGACCATTCAGGATAGTTCTCCTTGGCGGAGAGAACAAATCCCACAATAGATATGAGAGAATGAATTATTTTGAAAAAAAATCACTTTGCTGCCACGGTAAAAATAAAAATCAATTTTGGTTTAAATTCTGCACTTAAAAAAAAAAAAAATCTGTTAAAAAAAAAAAAAAAAAATCAGGAAAAAAACAAAGGTATTATCTCAGGGAGGGCTTATTTGGGGAAGGTGTTTACTAAGGGAGGTCTTACTGGGGGAGGCCGAGCTGTAAAAACTATAAGGAGGGAGTACAGGCCGAGGGAGGAGGCCGACGACGGGAGGGAGCACAGACCGAGGGAGGAGGCCGACGGCGAGAGGGAGCACAGACCGAGGGAGGAGGATGACAGTGGGACGGCAGGGGGATGGAGCGACAAGAGGCGTGAGGGGAGGGTCGTAGTGGAGGGGGAAACAAGCAAGGGGAGGATCGTAGGGGAGGGGAACTGAGCAGAGGGGAGGGGCGAGGGGAGGGGGAATGAGCATATGGGAGGGAGCGTGAAGGGGAAGGGATATGAGCTGTGTGAGGAGCGGTGAGGTTAGGGGAGTGAGCTGCAAGGAGCGCAGAGTATGAGAGGGAAGGGATGTGAGCTATGTGAGGAGCGGTGAGGCAAGGGGAGTGAGATATGAGGAGCGAGGAGCAAGGATGAGTGAGCTGTGAGGAGTGAATTTCAATGGATCTGAGAGGTCGAGCAGTTGTCAATGAGAGCAGAATTTTCAAAAAAAATTGATGTGTGCTATGAAAGCAGAATTGCAGAAGGATCAGTTTTGTCAGGTGCTGGCAGAGAGGCAGAGAGACAGGTCTGCTAGGAGGGAGTTATAAGGGAAAGGATGCATAAATATAAATGACTTTGATACCATGTCAGACCAGGAGGTGACTCCGCAAAACTGAATATGAATTAGATGGAGGTTGTGTGTGTACTTATACATGGAGGTGAGACTATTGAGATTCACTTCCCAATGTCTCTTGGGCTTCCTTATTTACTATTTTACAATAATATACAATCTCAGCCAATCCCTTAGGATTAGGTGTCAACACTAAATTTCCTGATAAGTTTTCCAAACATATGTCTTGCCATAGCAATAAATAGGAAGTACAATAGAGAAGGATGTTACAATATCTTTATTTTCATTGATCCTATGTCCCTTGCAATAATGACAATTTTATTTGGTATGTTTTGTATTTTTGAATTATGATGTGGTAAAATATAACTAATTAATGAAAAAAAAGGTAAATTATAAATTTTATTTTAAATTAATATTATCACTAACTATAAAAAATTAATATATAACTTAAACACATACATATTTAAAGAAACATGTAACATGATTTTTAACCATATATATTCAGCTCTACTAGATGATACAAATTCTTAATATATAAAAAAACTTCATTTCAATATTATGAATAAACACCATAATTTATCAATATCACAATCTAAAAAACCATATATGATTTCACAGGATGAGTTTCACATAAAAAATTTCTTAAAATAAATAAATAAATATATATATATATATATATATATATATATATATATATATATATATATATATATATATATATATATATATATCACCCTTTGATTAATAATAAAATATTGAATTAAAATTAAACTCAACCATTCCATTAAATTAAAATCTTGAATTCCCTCGGCCAAAAATAAGAGTTGAATCTATATAACTAACGGTTAACCCTAATGAATTTATTGTTGAGAAACGTTGGTTCTGTTTACAACACATGGCAACCCTCAACTTTGAGTCCGAGCACACAACAAATACCTCACACATTTCAAGTTTTTAGAGGAAGGTTCATAATCTCAGACATTCAGAGTTGAACACTTGGGACGAACCAGTCGGCAAAAAAGTATTCCCATTAAATTGCACTCCAAAAGAAATCATAAGATTATGTGCAGCATCGGAAAATTACTGATAACTTGTATACTTCTAATCATATTTACTAAGTTTATTTTACGTTTATTTTACGTTATATGAAGATGCATTCGCACTTCGTTTCAATTTCTCAGCGTTTTTCATTTTTATAAACTAATAGTGATCGTAAGTATAAGTTAACACAAAATTATTTAAGATTTTAAAATGTAATTTCTTAGTTTATTATCTAATTTATTTTTTAATATAATAATGATAACAATTATTTTATATTTTGTTGACTGGGCTTTGAATCTAGAACCCTAAAAAATATAAAATTTTATTATCACAATGATATCTAATTGAACTACCTCTTAGTCATTACAAATTTTTTTAATATAATTCATTGTTATTATATTAAAAAATTTAAATGATAGCAACGTCTAACATCATAAAATATTTTTCCCTTAAATTCGCTAGCTGTATTTTATATAGTATTTAATTAATATCAAAATAAAATAATAAAATATATCAATGATATATAAACCAAATATTTAGAAGTCTAATTAGAATCTTGCTACTATTTTTTTTTAATAGTTGGACTAATTGAGAGTACCATCTAATACGATTGGAATTTTCTTTCGTTATAGTATGACCTAGCAAACCAAAGCCCATGTGAATTCGGGTTATTTGATTACAGAGGGGAAATAATGAATGTAGTAACGTGCTAGATTATCCATTGTAAAAGGTGGTGGTTAAATATAAGTCCAATTTCTAAAGTGGCATTGACAGCAAAGTCTTGCTATTCCAAATGGTATTAATTCTAATCAATTAAATGTACACTTTGTTTTGTTTGAATTAACTTAAAAACATCCAATCTCTTTCTAAATCCAATAATAATGAAACCATTACATATGAAAGAACCATAACAATCCTCATAGTTCCTTTCACATTTCTTCATCTTCTTTTTTAAAGTTCTTTCACATTTCTCCCTCTTCTTTTTTAGCGTTTAAAGTTCTTTAAGAAAGCAATAGAGGAAATAGAGGCGGGACAAAGTAATGGAAAATTTTGTTACCCAAGTTCCTTTGGAACACGATCGGCGAGTCATGGATATTCATAGACATCCATGTACAATGACTAGGGAAATTAGAAGGAAAGCATATAGTTGGAATACCTCCATTTTTTTTATTAAATTAATAAAGTTATAAAACAAGTCCTTTTCTTTCTAGTCTCTATTTAAGAGTTAAAACAAGTCCCTCAACAAGTCCCTCATTTCTTTTCACTTATAAATATATATTATTTTTAAAAGTCATGTACATGGCATAAGAGTGTTTTCAATAACAATTCCTTTTAGAACTTTCGTAAAGAAGTTAGATGTCTATAATATGTAACATGGACAGAGTAAAGACAATATTGAGTGTTTTCAAACTTTTTGACAGCTTTCACATAACTGAAATCTCTTATCTAGTAAATAATTCGAGTATAAAAACAATTTAGTATTATTATTTTTTATTATTATTATTTCGCATTATTTATTATTATTATTATTATTAAAAGTTATATATAGCAACGAGCTTTTACTCATCACTCAATCTACTGGACGAGTCGATAAAAAGAGAAGTGTGTGTATATTAACAAATTATTATTATTAAAAGTTATATATAGCAACGAGCTTTTACTCATCACTCAATCTACTGGACGAGTCGATAAAAAGAGAAGTGTGTGTATATTAACAAACGGGGTGACCAAACATGTAGAAAAAAAAATCAAGAAGTTTAGCTGCTAATAAGGTGTAAAGGCGTTTTCTAAATTTTTTTCCAACCGTGAATATTTTGTAGTTTAAGAATTTTCAAGAAATTTGAAATTTAATTGATTGTGTGGGCATCTAAATGACGTGTAGTCTAAAAAAGCAGTGTTTTGGCTTAAAATTCCGCAAAGATTTTGAAAAAATTTGGCAAAAATTTTATCAGAAACTTGTTTTTGAGTGCTTTAAGAGTTTTTGATAATGCTGAATCCATTTCCACTATCAAAAATGGATTCCAAACACTCTAACTGCCTAATTTTTTGAATTTTAGTTGACCAATTTCCAGCAAAAAAAAAAAAAAAAAAAAAAAAAAAAAAAAACTGCCATCCAAACTATTCCACTATCTGGATAGACAACTTCTTTAAGTAATATTGATTCTAACTTTCCTAATCTAGATTTTCAAAAATATCAAAACGTGGCAGACCAAAATGACGTAAGCAGGGACGTCTTGTCGGTGGATGTAGATCCCACTTCTTCTTAAGAGACTCCGCACGCGATCCGGATCATGATTTCTGGTTATTGTTTTAATCAAGGGCCAACGCACTCTCTTTAACCAAGAAAATGCGAAATCCGCAGATTTTTTTTTGGAGTGGCATCGGGTTCTTCCCACCGTATGAAGCAAACCAATAGGCTACCGTTGAGTCCAATAATGTACGATTAAAATAGGGATGCAATGGGTTAACAAACTTCACTGAACAACGACATGGTGTACCAGAAGTTATAATACAATTATATGATGGGTAGTTTTGGGTTTGACTCTCTGCCGGGTTTTCTATAATGTCCAGATTTTTCTCCGCGTGAATGGACAGGTTGTGGCTGGCTTTGCGTTTGGGTATGGCGGTCAGTTGCCGTGCTCCCTCCTGAGGGAACATCGGGGCCACGTGAGAAGGAATAGGTTACGAAACGTAAGTGTCAATCAATATCGCTTACAATTGGATCCCTAATTCTTCAAATGGTGTCCAGACTGACCGGCTATAAGCTGTCCGTATTGGGAATACCCCGGTACCTTCTGCTACTGCCTGGTGAGCTGCTTCTGACGTTGTTATTTAACATTATTCGTTAAGGGTTGACATCCCAAAACCTAATAAAGTTATTTGCGCCGTGCGGCTACGGCGAGGTATGAGCCGAACCCGTTCCGAAAAACCCGAACGGCCCTAGAATTCATAGACAACGCTCTGTACAAGGGTATAAATATGGGAGGAGGAGGATCGCCTTGCGGAGCGTGCAAGTTTCTGAGGAGAAAGTGTGTTAAAGGCTGTGTATTCGCTCCTTACTTCTGCACGGACGAAATGGGTGCCCCACATTTTGGTGCGATTCATAAGGTTTTTGGGGCAAACAACTTCTCTAAGCTGTTAATGCACCTGCCAGTTCATCAACGGCACGATGCCGTGGTTAGCGTATTGTATGAAGCAGAGGCTCGGCTCCAAGATCCTGTTTACGGCTGCGTATTGCATATTTTTGCTCTTCAGAACCAGGTACGTTTATTTCTATCCATCGCCACCTTCAATGAAGCTTTCAAGGAGGCGAATTGCCAAGTATCTTAAAGAAAGCAGTTATGGCAGGGGAGCTTCATAAGAACAACTCACATAGCCTAACTTTCTAAGTAAATAGGGTTTACGATTAAACGAGCGGCCATTTGAACTAGATCACTGAATTAGAGAGAAGATATACAGAAGGGCACATAATCACCTCACCACGAAAAACCACAAACAAATCTCTGCATATTTATCATACTTACCATGGCTCACAAATATCTGGGGATTAGATGACTTAAAGCGTCAAGTATGTATTAAATACTTGAGGATAGATTTATTACGAAACTTAGCAAAAACCTCCTACCCCGTCGTTAATTAAAAATTTTCAAACTTTCCTAATTTTTCTCTAAATTAATGGTCGGTGACTGAGATCCCTTCATTCATCCTTTGCAAGTAAGATGAATTTTGCAGTGAATTGATGGTCGCTAGGTCAGTGAAGTCCTTCCATCCACGTTTTGCATTTGAGATGAGTTTTGCAGTGATTTAATGGTTGATATATTCGTGAATTCCCTCCATCAATCTCTTGCATGTGACGTGGTTGATTTATGTTAAAATATTTATCTCCAAAACATTTTTCTAATAACACATCATTTTTAATTTTATTTAGTTTAAGTTTTTAATTTATATATATGATTTTTATTGTCAAATATGGATATGCTCTAAAAATAAATCTGAATTAAGAGATGTTTAGCATATTCTAGTTAGAGATGGTGATACGGAACGCTGAAATTATATCATAATACCTTTGTTGCACGGGAACGGCTCCCGACATTTCAGAAACTCGTTCCAGAGGTTCCTGCGCTCCCTGGAGCTTTGGAACGGTGCCGGAACTTACCTTTTTCTGCAGGAGCTTTGACAGGAGCTGCGGCACGTTCTTGGGACGTTGACCACTGTAATGATTAACGTTCCGGAGTTTCCAGCTCAATTTGCCCCTAAAAAAACCCTTTCTCATTAAGTTTTCATCTAAAAGGAAACTTCCATTCTGCAGTTTCCAGCTCAATTTGCCGCCAAAAAAACTTATCAGTTGCGTTTTCAGTATGTTTTCATAAGGAAACTTCCATTGTGCGTTAAATGTAAATTTGCCCAAAAAATTTCCTGGCTAAAAAACTTGCATTCTGCCAAAGAAATCTCTCTTCTCGCCAAAATCACTCACAATATTGCATAAAGGGTGTTAGTATGCCTCCACTCAGTCCATCAAGGTAATTGTTAACTTGTTGAGAGCGCATAGTTACTGTCTGTAGCCTGGTATTCATTTGCAAACAAGAAGGAGCGTGGTATTCATTTGCAAACAAGAAGAAGAGGTTCTCTGCGGCCAATAACTTCAGTGAGTTTCGAAATACTATGTGTTTTTTTCTAGCATTTAAACTCCGATAGCTGTGAGCGCTTTCTGCATGACTTCTATGGTATTTTAGTAAGTTGGGAATTGATTTTAATATTTTAATATTTTGATTCAATATTAATTTTGATTATTATATAAATTATGTAATTAAAAAAATAAATAAATTTTTAAATTTTTTTATTAAATAATATTACCGCTCCCAATTAGCCGTTTCCTATAAATTTTGGGGAAACTTCTCGCCGTTCTGGACACCCGTTCCCACGTTCCAGAAACTCATGCAACATAGCATAATACAGACCTTATTTTTGAGAAAGAGTTGTTACGATAAAAATGGCATATTTCAAAAAGATAATTGTGATAGTAATTTGGATGACTTCTGAAAAGTGTTAAATATACTTTATACATTATAAGGTTCGTAAATCAAAATTTAATATTGTTGCGTATTTTCATTTTTAGATTTAGTTTGGATGATTTTGATTTGTAGATTTAGTTTGGATGAATGGGAGAAAATTATTTTCTTTTTTAAACATATATTGAATGTGTGATTATTTTTATATATAACATACATTGAATCTATGAATATCTTTAAAATAGTTTGATTTTTTTTTTTAAATATATATTTTAAAAAAAGGTGTGGGATGATAAGTAGTTCTAGGCTAAAAAGAACTTAAGATATTATAAGAAGGTGATAAAGCTTACTTTTGATCACTGGAGTTATCTATTTACATTGACAAGTATTAAGAAGAAAATGAATATCTCTAGGATAACAACTAATTCTCATGAGCTTAGTAGTGAGACTGGGTAGTGGTCTACTCCCAAGACTTTGGGACCACAGAATCTGTCAAATTTGTGATACTAAGAAGGTGGAAGATGAAAAGCACTTCCTTTAGAGTGTCTCACTCTTATACACATCCGCTCCCAATTCCCTATCATGAGCCACACCTCCAATCTTCTTGAGTTATTAAGCTAACCCAACTATATCTATCTTGAAGCCCTTCTTTCCCTTCTCCTTAATATATATATATAATGATTTTTGAGTGGATTTTGGCTTAGATTCTGTTATTTTGCTATTGTCACTTGTGATTTTATTAATATTTCTAAAATAAACAACACTGCTTTTATTACTTTTATGAAAACATTTTTATTATATATATATATATATATATATATATATATTAATAAATAAATAAAATAAATATTAACCTATTTTATTTATAATTTTTATTAACATTTTCATTTTATTAAAAGTTTTAATATATATATATATATATATATATATATATATATATATATATATATATATATATAATATAAATGTTACTATATTATATATTAAATAATTTATATAACTAATTCATATTTTTATTTTTATAATTTTAAATTAAAATAAATTTTCAACTTACTTTTCAATATTTAGTCGTACTTATTTGAAAACAACATAGCTAAATGCCACCGTGGACTTGTCTGCACGGTCCGATCAAATGTTAGACGATTAAATCATTCTCTGTCGTCGGATTGAAACGGTTACAGAAATCGATTACAGAAATTGAAATGATAAACGGCATACGGCATAACTGAATCCCTCCTACATTTGTAGAACCTAGACCTAATAACACTGCTCCGCAATGGAAATGAGGAAGAGAGCCAAGGAACTCATAGATGCCGCTCAAACTGTTATTGCGGAGGGAGGATCGTCGTGGAATGAACTGGAGTCATTTATCGATCATTTTACATCAATCCTGATCGAGCAAAATCCAAGTGTGATTTCGGCCAACTCTCACAATTAGTGAAGAAGCGTAGCAAGGTTTGAAATTGGAGTTCTGCAATGTTTTATCTCGTGCGCTCCAATTTAATGCATTACAGTTTATATATAATCAATTAAATTAAAATTTTAAATAAAATTACGTTTTTCTTAATAATTTGATTAATCAATTAAATTAAAAATTAATATTAATTATTTTTTCTCCTAATTATTTGATTTTTTATTTTAATGAGTTGTGATATTGTTAATACATTGTGTTGAGATATTAAACCCTTAGCTCTTATTTAATTGTTATGTATTTATCTTATAAGTAATTTAACCTAGGTTAAATATGGACATATATTTGTGTATGTTTTAAAATCCAAATGCTAACATCATATTTTATATTTTATAAATTATTAATTATTTTTTAGTATTATTAATTTAATTTTAAATATATTGATAGGTGTATTTATTTTAAATTGGATTTATGAATATTTTTTTAGATCAGTGGTAAGGATTAAATTTCATAAAACAATTAAATTTGATAAAAGATGTTAAAATGTTTTTAATAATTTTCAAAAATTAAAAGTTTAAATTTAAATGGTTAGGTTTCTTTTTATCTTTTTAATTAGATTAATTAATGAGAAAATTGTCATATGAACAAGTGCCATATGAAATGAGTCATGACATTTTTAGTATGTAGTATTGACAATAATTATTGTATTATAACAATGCCTATTTAATTAATATAAATTTCCATAAAGAAAAACAAAATATTTATGATTAAAAATCTAGTTATTAAAGTTTTAAATGTATATATGTTTACATTATATTTTAATTTCTTTTATAAATAATCTTAATAATAATATTAATAATAATAAATTCAATCTTAATAATTAAATGATAGACATGCTTATTTTGGAATAAGACTTCCAGAATTTTAATTTAGTTAAATCAATAATTGTTAGGTGGATTGTATGTAACCTACATAAAACATTTGAGAATGTCAAAGTATGAGGTTTATTTCAAAGTAGTTATGCTTTTTTTCCCTAATTAAAAAGAAATATGTGAACGAGTGGAAAAGAGTTGAGTTTTGTTCTTTTTAGCATGCGGTATTGACAAGCCAATAGCCATAGTATTGGAAATCCTCTTTCCATATGGCCCACTCGACAAGCCAATAGCCATGGTATTGGAAATCCTCTTTCCATATGGCCCACTCGGGTTTAGAATGACGGTGGATGGTTCAAATCCACCTAGATATTACTTATAAAAAACAAATCTCTTTACATATTAAGAATCTCCATGATTAAAAAAATGGCTACAATTTATTTTTTAAATGTATATATATTTAACTTATACATTATTTCTTTTTAGGATTGTTTTAATTTTATCCATTTGAGATGTATAATCAAGTAAGTAATTTTATGTTTATTACTATGCATGCACTAATTTACAATACATTTACTTTATATAACTATACTAGTATGTATATATAATATATATATATATATTTTTATGATCATTATTAATAATTTTTATTTATTTTATTTTCTACAATATCATTTAATATTTCTAAACTAGATATAAGTTATTGTGCCACATTTTTCAGCCTAGTATAAGGGAAATGTGTGATTTTTCATGCTCAATATGACTCTCTTAAATTAAAAATAATATAAAATATTAAAATATTCCGTTAGAAATTGAAATAGACAGAAAAGATCCTCACTGTGGGTGCCTTAATTGTTGGACAAGTGGTGGGAGAGATGGCAGCGGAACCTATCCAGCCTCCACGCACGCCCCATCCCCGTGTTTAATAAAAGTGATAGCAACGGCTAGTGTGTGTGGTGGTCACCGATGAAGATGGCTATTAAATCCCGTTCTTGGAGCTAAATATGCATTGCTCAGCCGTGGTGGGAAATGATAGTGTTGTGCAGTATGGGAAGGGTGTTGGAGCTCTTGCATACCTTGTCGGGGTCTAGGCCTTGAGGGAGAGGCGGAAAATCAAGAAATTGGGGTGCAATGCGGGGTGTGTTTGTAGCGCTCGATGTCCCTTCGGACCCTGGAATGTTCAGGGAGAATAAATCGATTGACATTCTCGTCGGCCTAGTTAGTTTTTGTGATGCGGTGAAGTTGAGAGGAGAAGAGCTAGGGCTGGCAAACCATGGCCAAGCGCTGGATAATTATCCTCTTTTGGTTTGTGCATGATGGAGAATTTGTTCGGGTGACTAGTTGTTTGTGACTGCTTGGCACCAACGACAAGTCTTTGGTTTCTCAAGGCCCCGAGAGTTTTTACTGCTAGGAAGGGTTCGTTTAGTTGGGGGCATTACGCAGAGGAAAATGTAAAAGAGGCCACAAGATGCCGCAAACAACTTACGAAGCCCTGTTCTAAGGAATTCTTCTCCCGCTTTTTCTAGGTATGGAGAGTTAATTTCGGTGATGACTCATTCTGGATAGCCCCTCAATTCTATTTGGGATAATTCATTGAAGTTACATTATTTTTTGATGTTGTGTGGGGTTGGGAGGGTGCTTGCTTCTGTCACCCTTTCAAGTGTTTTGGGTACATAGGGATGCCTCGAAACTGTCAGAGACCACGTCATGGGGGTGCCAATCTACGTCGAGCATCTTAGCCAGAGGGGGGAAATAGGAGACAAAGGAGAGATTTTATGATTACCTAGGGCATGTGGTTGCTCCAACGTCGCTAGAGTCTATTGCTGCTCAAATCTAGAACATACAAGCGAGCATGGAAAACCTTAGGAATCAATGGTATGATGAGCGTAATAAGTTGGTAGCTTTCGTCAATGACATTCAATTGGCCAAAGTGAAATCATGGAACAATTGGATAATCTTAGATCTACATCACGAGAAAAGGCACACTAATGACCACCTTCGCAGTCTCGAAGCGGATAGGTAATATTCATTTTCATATGCATGAATATGGTGGCTATTTCGCAGCTCCTCCTATATTCAACCCCAACCCTCGTCCTTAATATGTTGCCATATGTTATGTTTATATGTTCAGAGTCTATATGTCATGGCTCCTAGGCCATCAGATAATAATGCATGAAGTCGATAGCTCATGTTATCCTTGAGGTCCAAAGCTCAACAACTCTGGTTGGACAAAAGGATAGAGGCCTATCGAGATGCATTTTTTTCTCTAAACTTTGATGTTAATATAATGATTGAACTTTGAATCGCAAAAAAAAGAAATAGAGAGGAGAGAGATGGCACACACAAATCACACTTTGATGTTTAATCACACTTTGATGTTTTATTGACCACAACAATTACAAGTATATAGGAAATAAAACACTGACTTCCACATATCTAGATCAAGATTACAATTCATAACATAGGAATCAATAGCTTCTAAACTGAAGCTTGGGAACTCACAAGGATAGCTCACAACAACACATGGACGCATTACTTCCAACATCGTCCCTTAAGTTTATATGTAACAAACACACATTATAGTAAGAAGTAATTTTTTTTCATTATTGTCTCATATGGTCGTCACCAACACTCATATCCACTCTGAAATTTCACAGTTTCCACTCTTTTGATCACCACACTTTCAAGCTTCCCACTTGATCCATTTAAGACATAACTACTTCAGACCATCGTTGATGTACTTTGCAGAATTGAAGCTTCTCAACCTGTCGGAGTGCAACTGGTCAGTGTTGATACTGAACCGTCTATGGAATTGCCACCATCTATTGAATATATGATGTCGCTATATTCATCACTTATCTAAGATAACATTCTAGGTACAAAATATTTTGAGCATACAATTCTACAACTTGACTCTATATAAAAATAACTTATACTAATGCTCCCGAAACACAATAAACCACACAAACTTGACCTTACTAAAAACTAAATATGATTAATGCCCCTGGAACACAATGAATCACATTAATCTATTTAATCCTTGGTTTGTTCTTGGTCGTTCTCCATAATTTTTTTTTTCACATTAAAAAAAAATAAAAAAAATCAACCACGATCTTCAATTGATAGAACCTCCGCAAACATCAACAAAATCTCAACACATTCATCTGGAAGAATCATTAATGATATACCACGTGGCTTGTAAAATACTCATATCAAACGATTTGTATATGCTGGTGTGAATAGTGAAAAAAAGAATTCACGTCTAGTTAAATGAATGAATCAAACCATTCGAACAGAGGGTTAGACTTTGAAAAAAATGAAGACTTTCTCCACGTGAGCTTCATAGAAATAAACTTCTAAATCAATTTAGTTTGCAATAGGAAGTGGCTCCCGGCAAGTGCATAGCGTTCAGGTATTTGAAGAGCCGCGTGGTGAACATTTGCAGCTCTAGCGCATAAGATAGCTCCAACAATCTGCCCTCTTGCCCATTTGGATTGAGCTCCCAAACTGACGCCTCCTCAATCCGCATTGAGGCTAAATTTCCGTTGGCAGGAAACAGGACGCCAGATGAACCGATGACAACAGTTGCAGCCGCAATGTTCCCCTGCAGAATTGGCCCTTGGATTGACGGTGAAACCTGCTTGTCTCGCTCTGAGCCGCTAAGAATGATCTCTGCAAAATGGGAGCCCAAAACACAACGGCGTCACTCTCAGATCAATGATCGGCTGCTTGATCCACGAATCCCCACAACATAATCAATTTTCCATCAGATCTGCGACCTTTGGGTTTCGATCTCGGGAATGGTACTTGAAACAATCTAGCTTCCTGTATAACGATTCCAATTTGAACGATATCCCAATCTTAAAACTTTAGTTGTCTCACGACATTTACGTGCCCAGATCTGACCTCCACATGAGAATGTGGTAGCAGCGTTGGAATTTGACGTGATATTTTCCCAGCCATAGGTCATTTTGAATGTATTTTACATTTAGAACTTTTAAATGAACGTTTGCTGTGATAGGTTTTTATGGGTTATTTTTCCTGAAAAACGTTATTACTATCTTATTTTAAACCTTTAAAAGACACCTGAACGTTTCATATGGGCGACTCACAATTTCTCAGGTTTCGTTTGTAAGTTCGTTTGAGGTAAGGGTGTCGCACTGTCTCACAAGGTTTTTTTTAATATTTTTTAAATATTTAATACATACAGTGATATGTGGTTTAACGGTAAGTTTTGTTGGGTGAAACCTATGAGACGTCGACTAGGCGACCCCATAGTTGAGATTTTAGTGATATTTTTAGTTTAGTTTAATAAGTTTTTGGGGAGCTTCCAAGTCAAAAATTACACGGCAATACAATAGGGTGAAGTTTGTTTTGATCTTGATAATGTGTAGTTCTATGTTTTCTATTTCTTCAACAACTATTAGGTTAATAATGAGATGTTTTCGGACACTTTTGATTTTGGATGGGGTGTATACTTTATTATTCTTAATCCATGTAAAATTTAAAGATATCTATTACTGTAAATGTTATAACTATGTTTAAGTATCTTACTCTTAAGAATATGTTTATTACTAAAAAAATGTGTTTGTTATTTGTTATTAGTAATTTAATATTGTAGAGATCTCTTTTAAGTAGTGAGCTCTAGAAATCAATTTTCCTCTTATCCAAAGTCCCCCAACTTGTTTTTATAAGTTCGTTTTAATTTTTATTTTTCTCAAGAAGCCTTTGGGCTGCACATTTCTCATCCATATTAACTAACTAACTTGCTTCCGTCTCAACCGAGGACTATTTTTTTAATTAACATTTATAATAATTTTAATTTGAGAAATAATAAGAACAATGATCTAGATAAAATTCACTTGATTTCACTACTAATAAATTAAGTTTAGAGAGTTATGAGATTTATTAAGTTTCACTTTAGAGGGTTATTAAGCTTTAGGAAATTCTAAAATCAGTGTAGAGTTAGAAAGTTATAGCTAATTTAACATTCTAATTTGAAGAGTAAGACATTCCAAAGTGAAATATTAACAATTATTAATTTTTCATTTTTCATTTAGTTTTTATTATATTTATATTTTTCAAAAAAATACTGCATCTAGCTTTTGCAATTCTGATATCTTTGAGTGGCTTTCGCAATTTCGATATCTGCACTTACCACCATCACTGAAGTAAAATTTTGAGTATGATTGTCAACCTCACAAAAGAAAAAACATGTTTAAAAATGAAAGTATATTATTTATGAGTCCTAAGACCCCAAAAATTAATAAATTGCCTTGTGAATGAAATTAATAATTGCCATGTGAATGATGTACATAAGCCATACATTGTCTTGTTTCTCACTCATGAGAAGTAAAATAAATAGAGAGTATTTTAGGTGAGATAGTTATGCGTCTATGATAGAGTAATTGTTTTTATTATATTGTTTTTTGAGTAATTGTTTTTATTATATTGATTTTTTCGTTTGACTTAAAGATTTCCTGTATTGAAGATAGGTTACGGGCGAACACTCACTTACTAAAACTTTATGAAATATTAAAACATTTTTAATAATATATTATATTTGTTTTAACACAAACCCATACCCAATATGGATTTCATGTGATTATGATGGGGAGATGAATAATAACTTAAATGATAGCATCAAGTAAACTCCATAGTCTTTGAAATGAAAATTTCTGTCTGAAACTTTTATGTTCACATTGATGAAAAAAATCCATTTAATTTAACTAAAATTAAATTGAAAAATGAAAATATTGAAATAAGAGCAGATTGATTATAATAATGGCACGGGGATGCAACTGGAATAGATTTCCATATTTGCACATAATCTGTGTATCATGTGTTTTGAAGAACTTGTAAATTGAATCTGGATGGTTGGTTTGGAAGCACTCGATCCCATCAGAGAGTGAGCAAAAGAGACTTTAGGATTTGACAAGGTATATGTGTGTTTTGGTATTTTTTTTGTTTTGTTTTGGTTATGTTGTTTTTTCTTTTTCTTATGATAAATATGTAAAATTTTATTGAAAAATAATTTTTTTATTAAATTTTTATTGATGAGAAATTAATTCATTATTAAAACATTACAGTTGAAAAACAAAATTTTAAACCTAACATTCTTTGAAATAAAACATAAAAACCCAAAATATCAAAAAATTATTTAATAAACAAGATGAAAATCAAAATTCCAACCATATGTGGTAATACTCTAAATGCCATTTCCATTAAAAAACTCCAACAAAGTCGATCTGTTCCCGAGCTCCGAGAAAGCATCGTGCAGGGAACTCTCCATCATAGCTAGACATAATGCCCAGTTCCCCACGCACACAAGTCGCAACGACTTATATATACACGATTCACCATCTTGCTGCAAGGCTCGTATAAAAGAGGTCTAAATGTCATTCAACACCCATCATAAAAACAACGTGGCCGGTTTAGACGAGGCTATCTGTAAATGAATCATGTCTCACAACGGAACCAGATTTGTGAATTATTAATGTTCTCAGGTGAATAAAAAATATGTGGCAGGCGAGGGATGACGTAAGCAGGGACCTCCTTGTCGGTGGATGTAGATCCCACTTCTTCTTAAGAGACTCGGCACGCTATCCGGATCATGATTTCTGGTTATTGTTTTAATCACGGGGCAACGCACTCTCTTTAACCAAGAAAATGCGAAATCCGCAGATTTTTTTGGAGTGGCATCGGTCTCTTCCCCCCGTAAAAGCGGTCAAGCAAACCAATAAGCTGCCGTTGAGTCCAATAATGTACGATTAAAATAGGGATGCAATGAGTTAACAAACTTCACTGAACCACGATATTGTGCAGCAGAATTTATAATACAACTATATGATGGGTAGTTTTGGTTTTGACTCCCCTCCGGGTTTTCTATAATCTGCAGATTTTGCTCCGCGTGAATTGACAGGTTGTGGTTGGCTGTGCGTTTGAATAGTTAATTTGGACATGGCGGCCAGTTGCCGTGCTTCCCTCTGAGGGAACATCAGGGCCACGTGAGAAGGAATAGATAACGAAACGTAAGTGTCAATCAACATCTAAGTACAATTGGATCCCTAATTCTCCAAAATGATGTCCAGACATACCGGCTATAAGCTGTCCGTATTGGGTATCTGCCGGTGTCTCCTGTACCCCGTGCGAGATTATAAAGAATCAAACTTTCCTAATTTCGCGCGAAATATTGTTTGGTGAGTGACATCCCTTCATTCATCCTTTGCATCTAAGGTGAATTTTGCAGTGAATTGATGGTCTCTAGGTCAGTGAAATCCTTCCATCCACTTTTTGCATGTGAGACGAATTTTGCAGTGAATTAATGGTTGATATGTTCGTAATTCCCGCCATCGATCTCATGCATGTGACGTGATTAATTTATGTTAAAATAGTTATTTCCAAATCAATTGTCTAATAACAAATAATTTTTAATTTTATTTACCTTCCCTTTTTAATTTATATATCATTTTTATCGTCAAATAAGTATGTTCTAAAAATAAATCTGAATTAGTTAGCGATGGTATTTGCATATGAAATAACACGGAACGCTGAAATTATATCATAATACAGACCTTATTTTTTAGAAAAGGTTGGTACCATAAAAATGGCATATTTCCAAAAGATATCTGTGATAGTAATTAGGATTACTTCGAAAGAGTATTAAATATCATTTATAAATTATAAAGTCCCTGAATGTAAGTTTAATATTGTTGATTTTTTTTAAAATAATATAAATTTATTTTATTTTGATTTTTAGATGTAGTTTAATATTGTTGATTTTTTTAAAAGATTAATATAAATTTATTTTATTTTGATTTTTAGATTTAATTGGGATGAATACTAGAAAAATAAATTTTCCACTCTAATATAATTTCTCTCAATAGTGATAATCTTTATGACCATTTGATTCTTTTTATATATAGATTTTTTTAAATATATATTTTTTATATAAAATATAAATTATTATTATTATTATAAAATTATTTTGAGTCATAATCTTTATGACTATTTGATTCTTTTTATATAGAGAATTTTTTTTTAATATATATTTTTTATATAAAATATAAATTATTATTATTATTATTATAAAATTATTTCTTTCAAAAACATTTGAAATAATAAAAAATTAAATGAAAATTTAAAAATCACGTTAAGGAAGGTTTTGGCTTTGTTTATGTTATTTTGCTATCGTCATCTATGATTTTATTAATATTTGTGAGGCAAACAACGTTGCTTTTATGATTGGTATGAAAACATTTGTATCTTATAAATAAATATATATTTATTTTAATTATATATTTACGAAGTATAGAGACATAAAATTGATTTAAATTTTATTTAAAGTAAATATTAACAAATTTTATTTATATATTTCTTAATTTATTTTATTTTATTTTTATAAAATTATTATATTATATATTGAATAATTTATATAACTTATGCATATTAATATTTAACAAATATTAAAATAAAATATCTTTTAAATTTAATCACAATATAAAAATAATAAATTTGCAATAACTATACTATAAAGATGAGTTGTGGGCTAATTCTTCTCACTTTTTATTATTATTAATCCATCATTATTTAGTAGCAGTTATCTTTAAAAGTGTAAAGATACATTAAAAGAATAAAAAATGCCAATTATACTATTGCAAAAATGTTACAGCAAAGGAAAGATAATAATCTAAAGGAGGAAAGATAACAATTTAAAGGATGAAGGATGGAGGGGATGAAATGTGTTAAGGATTGCAACAGTTTCACATTTGTACCTAGTTAAATCATTTTTTCCAATCATACCACTAGGTCAAAATCTTAAATCCATATTTATATCCAAGCTATAACATGCACTGTAATGAGGAAAAATATTACCATAGGTTCTAATGGGAATTGGCACACAAAAAATGTAATTGGACAAAGGAAATGACTAAAGTTAGTGTGTGTTGATAATGGGATTACATAAATAGCAATGGAATTACCTTTAGATTCCAAGATATTTCTACAATCAACATAAAGAAGGGGGGTTGTTTTAAAAATTTAGGTGCCTAGAGGAATCAAATCTCTTCACTTAAAAATTTCTTTATAGTGAAAAATACATATTGCTATTTTTCATTGTTTAAATTGTATTTTTAAATGCTAAAAACTTAAATTTTTACTGATATATACATAACTTTTTAAAAATGATATATAATATATAAGTAATTTACATTAAAATATTTTACACCACATGTACATTGACACATTTTATCATGAAAATTAAAATAAGGTTTTATTATTAATATATTTTTAAGGTATATGTCAATATTAATTATTATTAAAAAAAAAATTTGATAATCTACATTAAATATTTTTTTATATTAAAAATTAAAATGTTTTATTTTAATAACTTTTTTTCAATATATAGATAAATATGAATTTGATATTGACATAAATTAGTTAACATAGATACAACCTGAGTGAGCCTAATGGTTAAGAGCACGTTGTGAGACTTGACAAGAAAAAGGTCCAATACAAAACTAGATAGAGAAGCAATTTTTCCCATAAGATATCTTTAACCTTATGGGCATTAAAATGATTTATTTATTTATTTCTTTCTCATCTTTCGAGAAGTACTTATTGTTTCCTTTGCATAGCTCATGAGGGTCCCACAATAAGGAGTGACCATGTAAGTTAACCATAGTTGAGAATTTTTTATGTCAAAGATTGTAAGTCCTAAACAAAAAATACCCAATAACATCTTAAGTTAAACCAGGTTTATTTAAAGTGAGATTTTATCATAATTAGTTAAAGCAATTTTAGTAGTTAAAGAAATTTTGAGACAAGGTTGTCTCAAAAATCCCAAAGCAAAATATAGAGATTTTTTTAAGTGGTAATTAGTGAAAAGATGGTTATTGTGCAAAGTTTGCAGAAAATTCAGAAAATTTCTGTGAGTGGGCGAGTACATTTTAGTTCAATTTCGAGGCGCATAATTAATTTGATGCACTGAATTGTTTTCCTTTTTAAGGATCGAAAGCTTGATAACATTCGCCAGAAGCTTCTCGTTAGATAAGCCTTCCTTGTTTTCCCACTCAACATGGAGGATGTAGAGTCAGTTATTTCAAGTCTTTAGTATTTGCTCTGTTGAAGAATATTTTTTTGCGTCTCTGTTAAGTATTTCTATGTCATAGCACTAAAGCTTGAAAATACATAGTGAAAAAGGCCTTCTTAGACCCCCTGTTGTTCAAATCTCTGAAAAACGTTCAAAATAACATGGAGAATAGGAACTGAATTGTTTTTCTTTACCAGACTTGGCTTTAATTTTGTTGTCTGACCGATCTGTGAAAACATACGGTACTAAGTTCTTACTGCAAGCTACCAACATTAATTCTTAATTGTTCCGATAGCTTTGAAACCCTGATGTTTATTTTTTAAAGTCTCGTACCAGAGAAAATATGTATTTCACGGTGGAAGAAATCGAAAATTACTTCTTGTTCCGATAGCTTTGAAACCCTGATGTTTAATTTTTGGAGTCCCGTACCAGAGAAAATATGTATTTCACGGTGGAAGAAATGGAAAATTTGCCGCTCAGCATGGCCTCGCCTCCAAGAAAATGAAAAGCTGGATTACGTCGAATACGAGTAGGGAGGGCTTCCTGTAGAGCTAGTTAGTAGAGAAAGAAAATACGTTTTGATAACCGATTTCATCGAAAAGAGGCCACTGCTACGTTGAGTTGGGGATTGGCGTGGAAACCATATAAGATTTGGAAGATCAATCCGAGGAAATGGAAACAATATTTAAGTAATAGAGGTTAGGTTAACGTTATTTATGTTGGAATTTTGAGAATTCCAAACAAACAGTGGAGAGAATGATCTCTCCTCTACAACACAGAGAAATTTAAAACGAATTTGGCAGGAGACAGAGTTTCCTAGACTTTTAAAACAACTTCTATTTCTTTAAAAAAAAAAAAAAAAAACTGATACAAATCTTCCTCTTAGCACAGAGGGATAACACAAAGTAGTGACTGCTTCAAAACGCAGTGCACAGAACAACTCTCTGTCTCTCAAGAACAACACTGCTGTGTATTTCTGTTCTTCTCTTCTCTTCCGCGCTGCTGTGCGAAAATTAAACAAATAACATTTCCAGCTGCACAGGCTCTCGGGCCTTTTTGGCTTTTATATGCCGCGCATATTAAATCATTTCAACAAACCATATTAAAACTTAAAAATAAAACTATTAAAAGAAATACATAACCCCATCGGGTCTGCGCTTTAAACAAACAAGCGCACAAAAAAAAAAGTTCTGATTGCGATTGACCAACTGGATGCGATTGGCAAATATAAAATTTGGCTCATAGTGCAATCGGGTCCGAACTTCAAACAAGTGCGATCGGGCCTCATTCAAAAATGTTCCGATTGCGATTCAAATCCTGGACGTGATGGACTTATTAACTCCATCGTATAACGCCATGGGGTCCGCCAATTTCAAAGGTGCGATCGGGCCCAACACTTAAGAGCTTCCGATTGCGATTGGGAACTCGGATGCGATTGCCCATTCAACTGTGGTATATAACCGGATCGGGTTCGGCCTTTGATCGGAGCACATAACAAAACTTCGCCGATTGAACCTTGCGATTCAAGACTTGCGATTCCATTGAGATTTCGCCACGTGGTCAAGTGGACCCACGGGCCTCGACTGTTGGTGGGAGCGATTTATAATATAACATTTGGTTGTATTGTGCACAACCGTTCCGCTTGCGGAACATTACCACATCTGCAAGACATTTGTTTCATGTAACATGTTTGTATTGCGATTTGTGATTGCGATTGAATCGCATCACATCGCAGAACTCCATATCAACAAGACACTTCAAAACTTTGGCTGTTTTATTCATTTTGGTTGTTGAGGGCTTTAAATGCCCGAAATGACTATTTTTAATTAAGTCTGCTCCTCCGTAGACCATATCTACGAGGATCTTCATTCCTCCTGCAGAAATCGACTTCGCCCATATCAAATTAATTCTCCTCTACAATACTTGGCTGCGGCCCATCAACAATAAATTCATCCTTACGGATTTCTCCATTCCACTTTAATACAGAGTGCTGTGCACTCAAAATTCTGATTCTGCTGCCTTGTACTCTTTTTCTTCTTTCCCAAGGCTAGCAGATGACTTTAATATTTTCAACACTCCCCCTTAAAGTCAGTTGCTGGGTTATCAATCATACCCAAACATTTTCTTAAAAATTTGAAGGTCTTCTGTCCCAATGGTTTAGTTAGAATGTCTGCATATTGCTCCTCTGTTTTACAATGTTGTAAAACAATTTCACCATTGTTTACCAATTCTCTGATATAATGAAACTTTGTATCTATGTGTTTCGTTCTTTTATGAAACACAGAATTCTTTGATAATGCAATAGCTGAGCTATTATCACAATAAATCACAGTGCCCTTTACCTGCTCTTGGCACAAACTTCTCAACATTCTCCTCATCCAAATTTCTTGAAACGCTGCTACTGTAGCTGCCACATACTCTGCCTCTGTTGTAGATAATGCTACAATAGGCTGTTTCTTAGAAGCCCATGAAATGGCTCCTGAACCCATATGAAAAACATAACCAGAAGTGCTCTTCCGATCATCTACACTTCCAGCCCAATCACTATCAGCGTATCCAACTAATTACGAGATTTTATTGTACACAAAATCTTAGAATCTTTTTGTTAGTTCTTAGCTCCCAGGAATTCTCTGCTTCCCTTGCCAATGTGCTTCTTTTGGCTTCTCCATAAATCTGGAAACTAAACCATGACATGCATAATATCCGGCCTAGTTGCAGTCAAATACATGAGGCTGCCAACTATGCTTTTATACAAACTTGGATCAAAATCCTTGCTGATGTCATCTTTACTCAACTTCAATCCCATTACTGTGGGAGTAATTGCAGCTTTTCACTCCTGCATATTAAATCTTTCTAAAACCCGATTCACATACTTTGCTTGAGATATAAAAATCCCTTTCTCACCTTGCTCCACTTCTATTCCCAAGAAGTATCTTAATGAACCCATGTCAGTCATTTCAAATTCATTTTTCATGACTGTTTTAAAATTCTAAACAAGGTAATCATCATTACCTGTAAAAATTAAATCATCAACATATAAAACAACAATCAATAGCTTACCATCCTTTTCTTTGATGTAGAGGGTGGGTTCTCCCTCACACTTTTCAAATCCATTCTCCAGTAGATAGGAGTCTATTCTACTGTACCATGCTCTTGGCACTTGCTTCAGCCCATAAAGAGCTTTCTTCAATTTGCAGACCTTATGCTCTTGCCCTTTCTTCTCATATCCGAGAGGTTGTTCCACATATACCTCTTCCATTAAAACTCCATTTAAAAATGCATATTTTACATCCATCTGATATACTTTCCATTTGTTTTGTGCTGCTATGGACATCACTGCTCTTACTGTCTCCATTCTTGCAACTGGTGCAAAATTTTCTTCATAGTCAATCCCTTGCTTCTACTTTTATCCTTTGACAAAAAGTCTGGCCTTCTGTCTATCAATCCTTCCTTCAGCATTGCTTTTCGTCTTATAGACCCATTTAACACCAATGACTTCTTTGCCTTCTGGGAGATCAACCAACTCCCATGTTTTGTTCTTCTCTATGGCATTAATTTCATCATCCATAGCTTCTATCCATTTTATATCTTTAATAGCATCTTCAAAATGAATAGGATCATCAACTTGACAATACAAAGAAAATAAGGAATTCATACCTTCATTTGCTGCTCCCTGTTCATAGATTTCTCTAATACTTCTGAACCTTGTTCCACTTTCACTTGGTGTAGTCGTGCTTGAAGAAGCACTCAATTCTGCTCCATGTGGTGTGCTCGATGAACCACTGCCGCTTCTTCTCAAGGGTGTTCTAGCTGCCGCTTGAGGCGTCCCTTGCTGGCCTTGCGCTGCTGGAGGTTGTGCAACGAATGGGTTATTAATCTCAACCACATATCCTTTTTCTTCATCATGAGATAAACAGTTTTTGACATTGACTGTCTTCTCAATACTTCCATCCCAAGCTTCTTCTTCGATAAATTTCACATCTCTGCTAATTACAAACTTCTTTGTGGATGGGTCATATAGTCTGTATCCTTTGGAATCTTCACAATATCCAAGGAAAATGCACTTCTCCCCCTTACTGTCCAACTTCTTTCTCAACTTTTCTGGAATGTGTACATATGCTACACATCCAAAAACTCTCATGTGGGTGACTCCCTGTTTTCTGCCACTCCACGCTTCTTCTGGAACTTTGTTCATCACAACTTTTGTGGGGCATCTATTTAAAATATATATAGCACAATTTGCTTCTTCTGCCCAATACTCATTCGGCAAGTGTTTTGCCTTCAGCATACTTCTCACCATTTCCATTATGGTTCGATTCTTCCGTTCAGCGACTCCATTCTGTTGCGGCGTGTACCTGGTGGTAAATTGCTTATGTATGTCGTTCTCTCTGCAAAAACGCAAAAACTCCTTTGATATGTATTCTCCTCCTCTGTCGGTTCTGAGGACTTTAATGTGCAGTCCGCTTTGTTTTTCTACGAGAGCTTTAAAGTGGCAAAATTTCTGAAAAACTTCACTCTTATATTTCAGAAAATAAACCCACACTTTTCTTGTGAAATCATCTATGAAGGTCAGCATGTAATTGTTGCCCGAAACTGATGCTGTCTGCATCGGCCCACATAAATCTGAGTGGATTATCTCCAAAGGTGCTTTCGCCCTTATGCTTTTCCCTGAAGGAAAATTTTCTCTGTGTTGTTTTCCCAAGATGCAGCCTTCACATAGGTTGTCAGGCTTCTCAATCAATGGCAAACCTCTTACCATTCCTTTTCTGTGCAGCAAATTTAATCCTCCGAAATTAAGATGTCCAAATCTCAGGTGCCATAACCAATTTTCATCCTTCTCTTCCTTATGAAAGGCTTCTTGTGTTACAGCTGCTATACTCTTTCCTTTTCCCTTCAAGTCAGTGTTAAGCTTGAGAGGAAACATTCTATTGTTGGTCATTTGTATTTCAGCAATGATTTTCTTGCTTGGAGGTATATCCTTTATTGTGCACACATCATCTTTAAAAACTACATTGTAACCTTTGTCTATGAGCTGCCCAACGCTCAAAATATTGCACTTCAAACCTGGAACATAATACACATCTTGAACAAATTTTTGCTCACCATTTCTTGCTCGAATTGTAACTCTACCTTTCCCTTTGACAGAGATCTTAGTATCAATCCCTGTGGTTACTTCAGATTTAACATCTTCATCTAGATTGTAAAACATTGCTATGTTCCCAGTCATGTGATTACTACATCCTGAATCTAAGAACCAAACATCATCTCCTTTATCATGTGCTACATTACATGTTAACAACACATTACTTGGGTTCTTTTCTTCTTTTGCTACATTAGCATTCTGCCTATTTTTCATGTCATTTTGCTTCTTTCTATATTCATTGGCATAGTGCCCATATTTCTTGCAATAATGACATTGGACATTGGATTTGTCATACCTTTGTCCATGAGCATGTTGGTGTTGATGTCCACCTTGCTGGCTGTTGCATTGGTCGTGGATCTGACTCTGACTGTTGCTTCTTCCACCTCTATTTTGGCTTTTGCCTCTTCCTGTTCCTTTTCCTTGACCTCTTCCTCTTCCTAAAGGCATCTGGGTCTTGAAGGCATGCTCAAAAGATGAATGTTCATCTCTGCTCAATCTCTATTCATGAGTTATAAGTGAGGCATGAAGTTCATCTACCGTGAACTTTGAGAGATCCTTGGTCTCTTCTATGGTGGTGACAATAACATCAAACTTTGAGGGTAAGCTTCTCAAAAGTTTCTCCACAATTCTCCTTTCTTCAAGAATTTCTCCATGGGATCTTATCTGATTTACAATCCCAATCACATGTGTAAAAAATGTGTCTACACTGTCTGACTCTTTCATGCAAAGAGTTTCAAAATCTCTTCTCAGCAACTGAAGTTTTGCTGTTTTAACTTTCTCCATACCTTGATAGGCTACTTTCAGAGTTTCCCATGCCTCCTTGGATTTTTGGGCTGCTGCTATCCTTGGAAACACACTCTCATTTACAGTTTGATACAATAAGAAGAGAGCTTTAGCATCTTTCTTCCTATTGCTCTTCAATATGTCCTTCTCTGCTTGAGTTAAGGCATTAAAAGCCTGCTCATCAGGTGGTTCAGTAAAACCATCTTCTACAAACTCCCATAAGTCTTGTGAGACAAACAGGGCTTTCATGGTAATGGCCCAATAATCATAGTTCTTTCCATTAAATTGTGGAAGCTGAACATTTCCTATGTTCATACCAGTGCTTGGTCCAACCATTGCTTTTAAACTGAACACTGAACTTAAACAAACTGTCTTTCCTTTTTCTAAAAGAACAAACTCTTTAAACAATAAACAACTGTATTGTTATCTTTGAGAAATACCTGACCTTTGACTTCTGTTGAGCTTTCACACTGCTAGAGAAAAACACTGCAACCGGTCTTCTTCTTCTTCAGCTTCTTTGAAACCTTCAAAGAGCCTGACTGAGCTCCGATACCATGTTGGAATTTTGAGAATTCCAAACAAACAATGGAGAGAATGATCTCTCCTCTACAACACAGAGAAATTTAAAACGAATTTGGCAGGAGACAGAGTTTCCCGAACTTTTAAAACAACTTCTATTTCTTAAAAAAAAAAAAAAACTGATACAAATCTTCCTCTTAGCACAGAGGGATAACACAAAGTAGTGACTGCTTCAAAACGCAGTGCACAGAACAACTCTCTGTCTCTCAAGAACAACACTGTTGTGTATTTCTATTATTCTCTTCTCTTCCATGCTGCTATGCGAAAACTAAAAAAATAACATTTCCAACTGCACAGGCTCTCGGGCCTTTTTGGCTTTTATATGCCGCGCATATTAAATCATTTCAACAAACCATATTAAAACTTAAAAATAAAACTATTAAAAGAAATACATAACCCCATCGGGTCCGCGCTTTAAACAAACAAGCACACAAACAAAAAAGTTCCGATTGCGATTGACCAACCGGATGCAATTGGCAAATATAAAATTTGGCTCATAGTGCAATCGGGTCCGAACTTCAAACAAGTGTGATCGGGCCTCATTCAAAAATGTTCCGATTGCGATTCAGATCCCGGATGCGATGGACTTATTAACTCCATCGTATAACGCCATCGGGTCCGCCAATTTCAAAGGTGCGATCGGGCCCAACACTTAAGAGCTTCCGATTGTGATTGGGAACTCGGATGCGATTGCCCATTCAACTGTGGTATATAACCGGATCGGGTCCGGCCTTTGATCGGAGCACACAACAAAACTCCGTCGATTGAACCTTGCGATTCCATTGAGATTTCGCCATGTGGTCAAGTGGACCCACAGGCCTCGGCTGTTAGTGGGGGCGATTTATAATATAACATTTGGTTGTATTGTGTACAACCGTTCCGCTTGCGGAACATTACCACATCTGTAAGACATTTGTTTCATGTAACATGTTTGTATTGCGATTGAATCGCATCGCATCGCAGAACTCCATATCAACAAGACAATTCAAAACTTTGGCCGTTTTATTCATTTTGGTTGTTGAGGGCTTTAAACGCCCGAAATGACTATTTTTAATTAAGTCTGCTCCTCCGTAGACCAGATCTACGAGGATCTTCATTCCTCCTGCATAAATCGACTTCGCCCATATCAAAATTAATTCTCCTCTGCAATACTTGGCTGCGGCCCATCAACAATAAATTCATCCTTACGGATTTCTCCATTCCTCTTTAATACAGAGTGTTGTGCACTCAAAATTCTGATTCTGCTGCCTTGTACTCTTTTTCTTCTTGCCCAAGGCTAGCAGATGACTTTAATATTTTCAACAATTTAAATTAATAAACGGAGTTGGTTTTGGACAAAGAGGAGTTTGGATGGTTAAAAGTGATCGAAATTTAAGCTAAAAAAATAAAATTAAGAAATCTTGTAGTAGCAGTGTTTGAATCATATTTTTTTATAGTAAAAATGTACTATCAAAAACCAAAAAAATTTAGATCACTCATAATATTGAAGTTTGATAACTATAACCCAAACTATCCCTGCCAGATTTTCTTAAAATCTTACCAAAATTTCCATGATTTTAAAAACAAAAAACAAAATAAACTTAATAAAAAGATGTGACCACAAATATTACACAAAACAAAAAGGAATGTCACAACAGTATTAGACAAAACAGAAAACAAACAAACAGAGATGGAAAAGATAGAAAATATCTAACCTAACCGATTTCAAAATAAACACCTTACGTGTAATTAACACTTTTCACCTATATTATTAAATTTTTATATTACAACTTTCAACTCTAAAACTATTTACCCCATATCAAATGACGAGATCTCAGCATTTATTTTGATAAGGGTTATACAATTATTATTACTTTTCTGAAGCACTTCAAAGTAAACATAACCACGAATGAACCTACGAAGTAGGTCAGCCGCCTTTGCGCAAACTTAGAATTTGGAAAGACATCTCGATGCGATGGAAATTTGTCATCGTATAAGTTCATATTTTTAATCTCGACATTCTAAAACTAAGACAATGGCGAAGATTATTATTTTTTTAATTATTTTTGTACGATTAAAATCTCAATATTGAGATTGCTCATGCTAAAGATTGATCTATATATACATATAATCTTTCAATCTTATGTATGGAGTATCTTAGAGTATCTCAATCCATTAAACCCTTTTCCTAGGGTAGGTTGTTCAAATATATTAATAACCTCTCTTACACAGGTATGACTTAAATATAACCTTGCGATATAACATTATCATAGCATATATCATATGGTTATTAGTCCCTCGCTGAGGGACTATTCTCTATTAATTTGAGTTGACGGTTGAAAATACAATTTATTTCGCTCATTTAACCAAAACTTTTATTAAAACAAATATTTAAAATGAATTAATTTTAATTTGATTAAGTTTTATTACGGGCTTATTATTATTCAATGAATTCATTTGGGAGCAAAGTAACATAACGAAAGTTAGTTTTTTTAATGTATATAAAGTTTGGTTAATATTATTGGCTTTCTTCCAATGCATTAAACTAATGCTAATTCTTAAGTTAACATTAACCCGGAACATTAAATGTCATGTTTTAATAGTGACTTCTGCATGCATTCAAATGCACGGCCTTTTTGCGGGGACCTTGAAATCTGGCAAGCACCTGGTCAATAAGTCGAGGCATGTTCGGTCAAGGTCTCTCTACAGCTATCGACAAGATGAGCGTCTCGCCAGCAGCTGATTGGTAGCTAACATAAAGGTTGGGAGAACCCAAACCTAGCCAGCTAACCATCATGATCCACCATCCCTTCTCAGAGTGTCGGCGAACCATTCAGAGCAACTATATCCACCGGGGTTGGGAGGATAATTTATATGCAGGTCAGATTATAGATTATAGGTCATAATGACAATACAGCTCCAACCCTCCATAACCTCCGTTGGCTTCCAGATCTGCAACTAAAATGATTGGACATATTCCAGATCTGCAGCTTCGAGAAAGAACACTTACATTTGACAGTTATGCTTCAAATTTCCATTTGACCTTTCCTTGAGTCTTAACAATGATTGGACATATTCCAGATCTGCATCTTCGAGAGAGAACACTTACATTTGACAGTTGTGCTTCAAATTTCCATTTGACCTTTCTTTGAATCTTAACAGAGGATCAATCTATATATTACCTCATCTCCTTATTTTATCTTCTTATATAAATTATGCAATAGAGAATAAATAGAAATTTGCTTCAGTCCTGCAAATCACAGTGCTGGTATTTGGAGATCATTCGCCATCTCTTTTCAACAATTCCAAAATGCTACGAAGTCTCTTTTTTTCATCAATTCCAAAGTTGTAATTAGAATGGACACCAAATCTCATTATATTAACATTCAATCTAATATATTTTATTATTTGTTTTCGGTTTTGGAAGGGACTACCGCTGTCTGCGGCTCTGGTTTTGTATTGAACTTTCTCTATGAACATTATCATAGGGTTAGTTTTTATTGAACTTGCTCTATTAATCCTCTATCAATATTATCAATCATAGAGTTAGTTTTGTATTATTTTTTGATATGACATTAGAAGATTTAGATTAAAGATTTATTTATGCAGTATACTATGTTTATGTTATGTTTGGATAATAAAGCTAATGAAGCACACTAAAAATATATTGTGATATATTCAATTTTAAGATATATTATTATTATTATATATTCACAATAACATGTTTTATATGTAGTAATAGGGATTAAATATTTTAAAATAAAATCATAAAATTATTCTTAGTGTAAAGATTTGAAAGAAGAATTTCATTTCAATGGATTTTGTGTTTTTTAGTGCAGGACAAACAGGAGCTCAATGGATTTATGTCTTTTAGTGCATAATAGACCATACATACATATGATATTCTAGTCATTAACAATTGATTAAATCAAACTTCTTATAATCATCTTTATGTACAAATTTATTTCTTATATAAATGGTTTATCTTTCTAAATTTACTAAGAACCATGTGTAAGGTATCATCAATAAAGAAAATGCAAAACAACAAGTAAGGTGAAGAGAATGGAAGTAATATCATGGATATCATAAATAATATATATTAAACAGTTTTTTTTGGAATTATATAAGAAATGAGGTTGAGATTAAAACTATTCAGACGCTTTTCTTAGATACTGTAATAAAAGTTTCCCCGATCCGGGTGCTCAACCGCCAGAAAGAATCCGCGTAGTGGCAACTTGGCACGCGCTCCCAATCCAAGCCATTAAGAATGCTAATGATGGTTTGTCAGGAAAGATCAGTGAAGTGTGCGAATAGCCAGATCCGAATAATGGTGAAGGGTGGCCAGGCTGGTTTCATAGCTCACAGAAGGCAAGTTTCCGCAAAGGTAAGAGTGCTCCCTCCACTCCTCCATTCATTCATGCATGGTCTTTTGCATGCAATTGTCTGGAGGCGGCAGAGGAGAAGGCACAGCAACTTCCATTCGAACACTCTTTCGATCTTGTCAGGGTATGTTTCTGTCATTTTACTAGCTATTATGAAGCCTAGTGCAGTCGATTTGTTTAGACTTATGTATAATCAAGATCGGATGGGTTTGATCAAAAATTTGTATTCAGTAACCCCTGTAATGCAACCCGTTCCTCCGTGCTTCCGAGACCCTTGTATTTTTCCAGTCCAGACTATATCCCCTGTATGCCCTCAAGGACGTACAAATCCCACGATTTTGTCCATAGTTCTCTGCCTTCATGGGAACTTAGGAAATCAATTTCAAGAGTGTCTTTTAAATATCATGCTTACTCGAACTGAGAATTGCATAAAGTGCCCTCGCTATCAATTCAGTCAAGTCCAGTTTTGGAACTATTTACATATCTTTCTGTTGAGTCAAGGGTCTCATCTGGCTAAGGTTCACAACAATGCGCACTGGCATCATTCTCATCCACTATGTTTCGCTTCCAATTACATAGAAACCACCCTCAGGGCGCTTTCCCATGACGACCAGTTGGCCACCCCCAAAGGGTTTCAGGGTAGCTCAAGGATCCGCATAAAGTGTTTTCATATAGGAACTCGTTAGAAATGGGAAAACGACGTACAAGGATCGAGGCAGTCAAAGGAAAAACAACCAGTTCAGCCAAAGCCAGCCCCTATGAAACGAGGTCGCAAAACAAACCAGGAGCACTTGGAAATTTTAGCAGCCACTTATGTAATGGGCAATTCCTCCAAAGTACGGCAAGAAATTCGCGGATGGGAAAGAGAAATCCAGACAGAGCCTGAAGACAATGAGACAGTAGCAGACATTTTATATTTTATTACAGATCCAGGTAACACTAGAGGCCGCCTCACTCTATTCAACCAGACTATCCACACTTATTGGATAATGAAATGTCTGATAGCGAAAGCTATACAGAGCTTTCACCCTATTCATGCCAAGGCGGAATCAGTAAAGCCAGGCATAAGCCTTCAGGCTCAGCTTCTGGAAATCCAGGATCAGATCCAGCACATCAAGATCACACAATATCAGATAGTAGATCAAGTAAGCAGATTGGATGATAAAGTAGGAAGGATGGACAAGCTCCTTCAACAGCTTCAACAAGCAGAAATGCCTGGGTCCAATGTTAAAGACCCAGCACCAGTCTCTTCATCAGATGCATAGAAGCTTCGACTTTTCTAAATTTTGATTCTTTTGCTATTTCGACATGAACTTTCTTTATTTTCTAGGAATGCAAAAACTATAGCAATAGGACAGATAGCACATGCGAAGTTTAGACGTATGAAACAATTTCAGTTCTAGAATGCTTATCATGCATTTAGATGGCCAACAGACCTGGTTTCCTTCAGGCAGGTTGAGGCCAAATTCTGACTTTTATATTTTGTAGCCTGTCTTTAAATATAAATAGAAAATGGAATGGACCCACCAAATTTACAAAAAAAAAAAAGATACTGTAATAAAAGTTGTTTTATTATTATTATTGTTATTATTATTTTTTCTAATTTAAATATTTAGATTTTAGATATTATAATAAAATTTTTATTATTATTATTATTATTTTCTCTAATATAAATATTTAGATTTCATAAATTCATAGAAATTATTGAAAAAAAATAAAAATAAAAAACCAATCTAAAAAATGGCACACATTTAAGAAATATCAACCATTTACAACCATATCACTAACATATTACTATTTAGTTTGGGACATGGCTTGATTTACTTGAAATTTCAAGTTCATGTTCATGTGACATCTTCCTTTCTTAGCCATCACGGCCAAATAAATCTATATAGGTGAAACTTATATGAAATCCCAGTGTAAATTCATTATTTGGCTTTTGTATATAGACATAATGAATTCATGTGATCTTTAACTTTTTTTGTTTTAGATTTTAAATAAAATATATACATATATAAGTTTTAAATTAATGGATAGAATATAAGTACAAATCAATGTATAATTTATTTTTAATTATAAATTAAAAAAATATATAATTTGTTTTTATTTTTTTTTCTTTTAGTTTTCGTAGGACTTTTATTTTTATTAATCAATAATAAAGGGAAATTACATCCATATGCATATGGTTAGGTGGCTTCAACCTGTCTAGAGGGAAACTAGGTCTGTTGCTCACGTAACATGGTGATAAGCCATCCATAAACAAAATATGATTAGTCTAATCATCTATGCCAATTAAGTATGATTGTCTTTGTACTTCCTAGACTCTAAATAACTGCAAACATAATTAGAAACATATTGAAAATTATAATACTTTTGCATACAGTAAAAGATAAACCAAAGGGACATACAACAAACTATTCACCATCCACAGACCCGACAAGAGTAGGGTCCTTCGCACTAGATACCAGGAGCTCAGTTTATGGGATACATGAAATGTGCTTCTCAATTCGAATAAGGAACTTGTTATGCTTATGCAACTCAAACTGAATTTTCTTAAATTCCTTCCTATAATACAGAAACCCCTGAGTTGTCAGGCCACACTAGACGGAATCGGTTCTAAGGCTTTGGCCAATATTCTCTTCATCAACAAATACAGATGAAGTATTTGTTTGAACTGAGTCATCCAACCACGGCTGTGACCAGGATCAGGCACTAAGATGTGCTAGTCCTGCAAATCAGCGTCCATGATTCCTAATTTCTTGTTTATTTCTTCTTCTCGTTCCTCAATTAGTTGGCGAACCTTGGCCGAGGTACCCTGGATAAGTTGTGGTCATGTCATTGAGAATGCTGGATACAGACTTGCGACTCCGAGATTTTCCACTAGAGGAGATGGGTGGGCTAGTCATAGGTGACTCCGTAGACCTTTTACCTCGACCAGATGAGCTCTAGGAAGGCTTTCCCTTTCCGAAAGTCAAATGAGCCATAATCTAGTACCTGCAATAGTTTTGAGAAACTAACAAATGCCCCTTAATTAACTTTGAGGGTAGCCTAAATCCAGAAGCGCCAAGGTTCCACGGGTCCCCACAGAGCCAAGGACCTGTAAATATAAATAGGTAAGAGGCCAGAGACGGAAATAAATACATCTCGTGAATCTCCAATTCATACACCCAATTCAAACTCGTGATGCAAACATACAACCATAAAGAAATAGACCCTTTGAAACCAATAGACAACCCATTCCTCCCGAGGAGCCAGAGGGTGTAAATTCAAACTGAACCATCCTCATGGCAAGACCCTTAGGGTTTCGTAACAAAAAAAGTGACCCATAGACACGGCAAGAGACCCCTAAGGCAGGGTTGAAAAAAAACATAAAGCCATGAGCCATACAGATGAAGTATAACCCTATACGAGATAATAAAATTGCAAACACCACAGGCACATGAGGACAAGATATGATAGAAACCATCTCCATATCCATTTCAGGCTCAAGAAAATCCACATAATCCACCTTCCTCCACAACCCAATAGTATCAGAAACATTCAACCGAAGGGGTAATAGACAAAGAGACTAAACCACAGGAGATCTGATAAAGGAACTGTACGAATACCATGAACCAAAGCGTGAAGTAGCCAAGACTGAACCCTTGTCCAAAGAGTCCTCACCTATAGAAACTTCTTCGAGCCACATAACAGTGAAGATGAAAACCGAGGGAAACAACAACCAAACTCAAGAAACTTACCAAACTCACCACATAATGCACTAGATATTTCCCACACACAAATGTTGTTGGCACCTTCAAGGTTAGCATTAATTCCTTGCATGCAAAGAGCCACCACTCCATGTGCTTCGTGCATGTGGATGGTGGCGAGGGGGTCCTTAAAATAGCCAACATCAATCACTTGCAGATCTTGTTGTCACCAACTCACACCCCAATAAGAAATAAGTTATACATATTTTCAAATCATATATTCTAAATATTTTTATTTAATAATGTTTTAGTAATTTTTATTTTACATAATATTAATCTAAATCATATATCTCATTATTTTTCTACCATTAAATTCATTTATTGAGTGTAACTTATTTACCAAAATTTTATCTAATTAATTATTCCAAAATATGCTAAATAATTTTAAAAATAAATAACAACAAATATAAAATCATAATTTTTTTTAACTTTAATCTCAATCTTCAAAAAAAATTATTTTAAATTTACTCAACGTTGGCTTTTTTCTATAATTCCAATCACAAACCATCTAATTGATTAATTGCTTTTTAGTTGAGGACTAAATTTTATTTTTATAACAATATCCATACATTTAAATTTAATTAATCATTTCATATATATATATATACATACAGAAAATAAATAAGTCAATCAACTTTTTAATTATAATAAATTGGAGAAAATCCACATTCATGATTACTACCAATTTTTTCATGTAAATCATATTTATATGATATTCAAAACTCATATAAATATTGCATAAATGAAACTGAATCTTTGTACTTCTTAAACGATCTTATTTATATTTATAATTAATAATGTAAAAATAACATTGTATGGAACTTTATTTTCCATGGAAACCATAAAATTAAACATAATAACTCGTCAAACTTAATATGATTATGTACACAAGTAATTTAATAAAAAAATAATAATTATTGCCAAAGGTAAATCAATAATTTATTCGAAAAACATTAAAAAATTATAATTTATTCGAAAAAAGGAAAGAAATTTAAAATCAATATATTCATGCTATCTCAAATATATTATCTATTAATATTTACTTCAAATAAAAATAAATTTATTATTATAATAAACTGATTAAATATTTAATTCCTCTGCATAACTTAGACCAATGAAATTTGTTGGAAGTAATTACTTTTGACAAAGCTCTGCACTGCCACACTGCCCCACACTACACACCGCCTTGTCGTCACTACCATGACTTGCTCATACTCGAAGAGGTGCCATCGCCATGTCTTGTTGAGTTTCGAAGGGCCATCACGGCCATAACCTTTTTGAATCAAAGAGGCAATTGACCGACTTAGTTTTGTATAAATTGAGAAGAGATGCATAATACTAATGTAGAGTCCGAGTTGTAAGGCAGTTGTAGTTGCATACTTCGCTGCTTGAAGTTCTGTAAATTTATGTGTGGTCTTGTGTTTAAGCGAACAACAGTAGCTTTGTTTTGCGTTGTGTTTTTAACTCTTTGAGTTTTGTAATCCGTTGTTTACTCCGTTCAATCCTTCAATTGGTATCAGAGCTAGAGTTGCCATGTTATGAAAGGAAACTATAGAAGTTGATGTTGTTGCCCAACGCTTGTTTGAAGAGCTTGTGAAACTGACCGGCATGGAGTTTAGGAACCATGCATGAACAAGTTTTGTGTCATTCGCTGTGTAAAAGGAGATGTGGAACCCATGAGCTCTTTGCGTCAAAGTTGGTGTGTTGTGTGTAAATCACGAGTGAGCATTGTGAAGATTTATTTGTGTGATCGGTCTCAGGATATGAGACTCATCACTAATCTGTTTGCCTTGAAAATTGTTGTGTGCGCAACTGCTAAAGAAAGGAAAAGACACAAGCGAATCTCAAACTAAGTTTTATTTTTCATGTTTTTCTCTTTCAGCCATAATGAGGTGACCCGATGTTTTGTGAGAGTTTCTCTTGCCAAACGCAAAATAATTATAGCAATTTGGCAATCGCGATAGTTTGAGAGCATTATTATGGCCATCGAAGTCGAAGCAACATGAGTCCTTTCTACATTCGAAGTAGAGATGGTGAAAGAAAGAAATACGTTGGAGTCGTTCTATAGACTATGATTTCGCAGTTTGGTACAATTGATGTCTTTTACAGTTTACCATGCTGAATAGTGTATTGATTGTGAGGCCGAGAAGAAAAGCGCAACATTTAAGCACATGTATAGTTGTCTGTTTCCTGAATAGAAATTGGTTCGGGCCATTTGGAGTAGTGTTTTCGATTACAGTGCAGGACGTCCTAGAGTGCCAGTGAGTTTTGGCATCGAAGCTCGCAAATGAGGTGAAGGTTTGTTCTCTTAATTGTTGTTTTTCGTATCATGGAGAATTTTGAAGTGAAGAGTCAAAGTTTTAAAAGGTCGTACAAAAGGTATTTAAAAAAAAAAAGTGAATGGACATAGTATGGTATTTATTTTTTAAAAGTGAATGGACATAGTATGGTATTTATTTTTTAAAAGTGAATGGACATAGTATGTTTTGAAAGTTTCTTGAAAGAGGTTTATTTTTCAAAGTTAATATGTGGTGAAGCTTCAACGTCATCGAATCACCCTAAGTAAATGATTTTATTTTGTGGAAGGATTTTTTTAAAGAGTGGAAATCTACGGTGAACTTTAAAGTGATTTTATGATTTTACTCACAAACAAGACTAAGTTTTTGGAAATTTGTCGGTATACAAAAATATTTTGGTATTTTTTGAAGCATTAGAGTCTTTTGGGTGAAGATTATGCCTTAGGGGGGTGCATATTAAAAATCACATTTTTTTTTGGGGCGATATGAATGATAGCCACATGTGATCGGGTAAAAAATTATAAGACAAAGAAAAGATTGCAATCATGGGTCGCCAAGTGAGACTAAAGTTGATTAAGAAAATGAATTGAAAAGAAATGGAAAACATTGTTGTGGTTTAGACTGGAACCAAGGAACTGAGAAGTCCAGCAAAAGAAGGAGAAGAGATCGAGGAACTGAGAAATCTAACAGAAGACGGAGAAGAGATCGAGGGTGAATGGTGTATTTTTTATTTGCTATCACCACCTATGTTTACTGGTAAACATTTTGATTTTTGGGTTATTATAATGCTAACTTTTCTTCGAGTTAAAGACTTAATTGAATACCAGTCTAATAACCCATATGATGAAGTATGTGATGCTTTAGCATTATATTTTATCAAACAGGGATTGGATGAGATGTTTTTGTGCAAGGTAGCAAAATCTACAACTTCCAAGGAAGCATGGAAGATCCTACAAGAAGAATTTGGTGCAAGGGGGAGTAATCAAGTTGAAGATCGTAGCATCGTACAACCTGTTGAAGAAGTTTTTAAAGATGAAATTGAAGATGCATTTGTAGTAGAAAATCTACAGAAAGAGGAATATTTTGGTGAATCTCACTTGAAAGTGGATCACAATATTAATGGTGTGTTACCACCAGGAGTTGATTTAGGCATAGATAATGTTGCTAGTGGTGAATAAATTGATTCAGTGGATCCATCAATTGAAATTGCTGATGTTAACTTTGATGAAGACGAATGCACTAGTGATGAGTGGTTGCAAATGATGCAACAGAAAAATATTATTGATACATTGTTATTTGGCTTCAAAAACCCACTTGTGCCTGGAAGTCAAGTGGAAGAAAACTTGTTTGCAGAAGCAGAGGTTGAGAATCACGATTATGAAGCATGGACAAAGTCAAAGAAGGAAGAAGAGAAGAAAGCTCTCATTCCAAAGGAGAATTAACAGAACCAATATGGTTCTGAAAATTCTTTTTCATATAAACTTAACATCGATTTTGTGTATGCAGAAGTTAGAAGAAACCAAGAAGAATCGACAAAATATGAAGAAAAATTAAAGTTCCTTGAAGCATGGCTTGAAACACCACGTGTTGATGAAGTTTTTATAGAAGATGTAGGAATGAATGTCGAAGACAACATGGATGATGTTGAAAATGAAAATGTCAATGAAATTTTCATGTATTGGATTCCTGAAGAGATAAAATTTTATTATGAACTTTTGTTGCAACAAATTGATAATCATAAGATTGATGATGAAGAACAAGCTATAGAAAATGAGATGTGGCAACAATCGACATACAAACGTATTTTTGAAGAAGTAGATGACATCCATGAACATTCTAAGATGATTTATTATCTTTTTATGATAAATAAAGATTTAACGATGGACGAGCTTCAAAAACAAATGAAGAAACTGATTTGGAGCCTACACAAAAAAGACAAAGATGAAGCAATTCAAAGGATACAAGATCTGGAAGAAAAGGAAAAAGCAATCTAGTTAAAGACTTGATGTCAAAGTTTTTGAGTCATTGTAAGCCTAGCTGAGACTTAGACCAGCATGTATGTTTAAGTTATGTTAAGTCATTATTAAGTTGTCATTCGTAATTAAGGAGTAGTGTTGGAATTAATTACTCCTGGCAACGTACCACACCACCTCACTGCACACCGCCCTACCATCACTGCCATGACTTGCTTATACTCGAAGAAGCACCACCACCATGTCTTGTTGAGTTTCGAAAGGCCATCACCGCCATAACCTTTTTGAATAGAAGAGGAAATTGACCTACTTAATTTTGTATAAATTGAGAAGAAATGCATAATACCGATGTAGAGTCCAAGTTGTAAGACAATTGTAGCTGCATACTTCACTGCTTGAAGTTCTGTAAATTTATATGTGGTCTTATGTTTAATCGAATAGCAGTAGCTTTGTTTTGCGTTGTGTTTTTAACCCTTTGAGTTTTGTAATCCATTGTTTACTGTATTCAATCCTTCAAAAGTAACCAAATCTATAAAAACAAAGTCTTAAAATGAAAATAACCAAATCCATAAAAAGAGTCTTAAGGCCATTATACACAAATCCTATGGTTGTTGTAATGCTGATATTTGTATTACACATGGAACAAAATCTATTCAGATTATTTTAAATTTCCCAAATTATTATTAGAAAAATTAATTTGAATTTGCAACGGCCTTTCTCCTATTCCATACTAAATGTCTGAGAAGAACCACTGGTAGCGTTACAAAACCTCACAGAAGCATCAATAACATTGTCTAAATGGTACCCATGTTGACCAAGAAATCCTCAATCCATGGTCTTCAATTACACAGCAAACCACATGAATGCTAAACCATATACGCTTCTACTTCTATACTTATGTTATATTAATGAGAGAAGCGACTTACTTGTTTTCTGAATTCGAATATGATTTCAATATCCCAGATCAAATAATTTGAATGCCTTTATCGAAGTAACTGTATACATCTTCTCACATCTGATATGTGGCAAATGTTGACATTGGTAACCAGCAGAACGACACATAACCAATGCCAAAGTGTCAGAGTTTCCCTGCTAAAGTAAATTTGCTGAGATAGAATTTAGTGTATTTGTGCATAAATATGTTGATCATAAAACGAACTGTTTAATCCAAACAGTTCTCTCTTTTATTACAATCTGCACTGCCCCTGTTATCGTCACTCTGCTCCAAGAAAACCTATAATATAAATATACATACAAAGTGGAAAACTATGGGCTAAAACATATACGTAAATTAACTCTACTCTATAATAAATATTTAACAAACTGATATGGAGGATGATAAAGATATTATCTTCCTCCGAATCGCAGCAGTACTTTGTTCGTGAGAACCCACGGAGACTCCGCCTCATTTGCACAAAGGAATCAAGCCGTCAGATATATAGGGCTTATCAGAGATACCTAAACACGAGCCGGGTGTATGGCCATGGCCATATTCGAAGTAAGTTGATGCATTTAGGTTATATATATATGTTATTTTTTGTTTTTTGTTTTGTTTTTTTAAATTAAACAATATAATTTGCATGTGTTTGATGACAGTAACTTAATAATAATTAAATAATAAATTATATTAATAAATTTATTATGATATTTCTAATAAATCTATTACTATAATTTTATTTTGACAAAAATAATAACATTTAAATGCATTTAGGTTAGAAATTTATGATTTATATTCTAATTATATTAATAAATTCATTATGATATTCCAAATAAATCTATTAGGATAATTTTATTGTGATAAAAGTAATAATATTTAAATGCATTTAGGTTAGAAATTTATTGCCAGAGATTTAGATATTCAAGTTATTTTTAACTGTTTGAGAACTACCTATACTACTCACCAACATTAAATTCTCTATAACCTAGAAAATATATATTGCCCACAAATCAGGCAGATCCTCTCCCTAATTTAAATGCACATTCAGATACTTTTTGTCCTACATAAACAGTCAACACAGTCAACAGTCAAAATATGGGTAATTAATCCAAGTCTACGCACAGGGTAGTATACATTAGTTGCTGGTGGATATATTAATCGAGGTGTAAACCTTGTTACTAGTCATCAAGGACATCCTTAAAAATAAATAGAGACCCAATAGTATACATGAGTTTCTTTATTTTATTAGTTTTTTTTTTTTATGAAAAAAATAAGTTTTCATCACCATTTTTAAATTCTTTTAATGTCATATCTTTTTCTTAAATAGATCTCTATATATAACCAATTAAATTAAAATTTTAAATAAAATTATGTTTTTTCTTAATAATTTAACTAATCAATTAAATTAAATTAAAATTTAATATTAATTACTTTTTCTTCCAATTATTTTATTTTGTATTTTAATGAGTTGTAAATACTTTTAATACATTGTGTTGAGATATTAAACCCTTAACTCTTATTTAATTGTTTTTTATTCATCTTATAGGTAATTTCGACTAGATTAAATATGGACATATATTTGTGTGTATGTTTTAAAATCCAAACTCCTCATCAAAATGCCAACATCATATTTTATATTTTTATAAATATATAAATTTTTTATATTTTTATAAATAATTTCTAGAAGGATTAAATTTTATAAAATATATTAGAATAGTTTTAGTAATTTGCAAATATTAAAGTTTAAATTTATCTTTAAAATGGTCATGTCTTATTAAATTTTATAAAATATGTTAAATTATTTTTAGTAATTTTCAAAAATTAAAAGCTTAAATTTATTTTTATAATGGTTATGTCTTTTTTTCTCCTTTTAATTAAATTGATTAATTAAAATTTTTTTATATGAACAAGTGTCATATGAAATGAGTTAAGAAATTTTTAGCATGTGGTATTGACAAGACTTATTGTATTATAACAATGTCTATTTATCTATTATAAATCTCCATAAAGCAAATCAAAATCTCCATGGTGAAAAATTTAGTTGCTAAATTTTTAAATATATATATATATATATATATATATATATATATATATATATATATATATATATATATATATATATATATATATATTTTAATTATATTTTAATTTATTTTATAAATAATAATAATAATAATTTTAATCATAATAATTAAATGATAGACATGCATATTTTGGAATAGGACTTCCAGAATTTTAATTAGTTAGCAACAATTATTAGGTGGATTGTATGTAACTTGGATGAAATATTTTAGAATATCAAAAGCTGAGATTTATTTCAAAGTAGTAATCCATTTTTTCCCATATATATATATATATATATGAATGAGTGCTATATGAAAAGAGTTATGTTTTTTTGAGCATGTGATATCACAAGTTTATTTCAAAGTAGTTATCAATTTTTTCCCTTTTAATTAAATTTCTTATTATATATATATATATATATATATATATATAAGAACCACTGTCATATGAAAAGAGTTATGTTTTTTTAGCATGTGGTACCACAAGCTTATTTCAAAGTAGTTATTCATTTTTTCCCTTTTAATTACATTTCTAAGAGTTATGCTTTTTTGAGCATGTGGTACCACAAGCTTATTTCAAAGTAGTTATTCATTTTTTCCCTTTTAATTACATTTCTTAATTAAAATATATATATATGAATGAACGAGTGTCATATGAAAAGAGTTATGTTTTTTGAGCATGTGGTATCACAAGCCATGATGTTGGACATTCTCTTTCCATATAGCCCAAAGGGTTTATATTGACGGTGGGTCTTACTTACAAAAAAAAATCCTCTTTACATATTAAGAATCTCCATGATAAAGTGTGGAGTGAATCTCCATGGTTAAAAAACTTGTTACAATTTACTTTTGAAATGTATATATATTTAAGTTATATATTAATTCTTTTAATGATTGCTTTTATTTTATCAATTTGAGATGTATAATCAAGTAAGTGGTTTTGTGTTCATTATTATAAATTTACTTTATATAACTATGTTAGTATGCATATATAATATATAATTTGTATGATCAGTATTAACAATTTTTATTTATTTTATTTTCTACAATATCATTCAATATTTATAAAATAGATATAAATTATTAGGTCGCATTCTACAACCCAATATAAGGAAATGTGTGATTTTGTCATGCTCATTATGAGTCTCTTAAATATATATATATATATATTCTGTTAGAAAGTAAAATAGAGAGGAAATGTGTGAATTTTTCATGATCATTATGAATATATTAATCTATACATATATTCCATTAGAAAGTGAAATAGAGAGTAGAGAGATTGAGATTAAAAAAATGGAAAGTAAAATTAGAAAGAAAGTTGCAATTTGAAACTAGCAGCTCACAGGTTAGACAAGCACTACCCCACTATTCCATTGATCATAAAATCTCAAATAAATAAGATTACATTCAACCTGAGATCAAAATTATTTCCTAGAAAATAGGAACTAAGTCTAAACTAAGACACACACACACAACTATGAAACAAACTTTCTCCATTAATTTCAACTCTCCCCCTTAATGGAGAAAGGATTCACTTGCACACCTAACATCTCCCTAGAAAATTCAAATTTGATCTTCCCAAGAGGCTTGGTGAAGATATTAGCTGCATTTTCATAGGTGTTACAATATTCATGGATGGAAAGGATCTGCTATCTCTGTGAGAATATGAACATCGAGGATGAAAATCACTTCCTCTTAGAGTGCCCCGCGTACAACCACATTAGAGCTCAATTTCATAATCTTTGTTGCAATAGTGGCCTTCTTAGCCTTTTAAGATGTCAAAATTATAGTGAGCTCAGGAGGCTTCTCTCCAAGCTTTTTGAGCATAGGAATAAAATCTTAAATCAAATTAAATAACTCTTTTCTTTAGGTCTGATAGACCAAATATTGGTCTCAGTGGACGTTAACCATCATCATCATCATCATCATTCAAGAAAAATCTCTTTGGACTGAACCTTTTCTCTAACAAAATGAACTTTAATATCTATATGTTTTGTGTTTTTATAAAAAACAAGATTATTTTCAAGCTTGATTGAACTTTGGTTATCACATTTAATCACCGTAGCATCCTTTTGTTCTTTTCTTGCATCATAAAAAAGTCTTCTCAACGAAATTGCTTCACGAGTGGTTGAACATACAACTTCATACGCTGCTTCTATTGTTGATAAACATACAATAATATGCTTTTTACTGGTCCAAGAAATGACCTTGGACATAATATTGCAAACATGCCCTATTACAAATCTTATATCATCTTGATTTCTAGCCCAATCAGAATTTGAATAGCTTGTCAGTTTAACATCAAAAGAATCAGTATATTTGCTAAGATTTATGTTTTCTTGAAGATACCTTAGGAAACCTTTAACTGCCACCCAATGATTTTCAAGAGGGTTTTTCATAAACTGACTCAACACATTGACTGAATATGTTAAAAGTCAGGTCTGGTTGTAGTCAAATAAATCAAACTTCCAACGAGCTGTTTGTATAATGTAGCATACACCTCTCTAGAACCATTATCACTTTGAAATTTAAAATTGTGTTGTATAGGTACTGAAGTAGCTTTACACTGATCCATTCTGAATTTATTCAACAATTGAGTAACATAATTTCCTTGAGTAAAAAAAGTCAGAATCTCTCCAGACTTCAAGACCCAAAAAATAATGCAGTTCTCTAAGGTCCTTCATTTAAAATATCTATGACATCTGCACTTTCAATTCTTCAACCAACTCATCAGAATTTCCAGTAACAATTAAATCATCAACATATAAGGAAATCAACACAATCTGCATGTTTGAATCAAATTTGGTATATATATTTGGATCATTTTTACTTCTCTTATAACCATGTTGTAAGAAGAAAGAGTCTATTTTCGCATACCAAGATCTGGGAGCCTGTTTCAGCTCATACAATGCATTCTTTAATTTGCAGACCAAGTGTTCCTGCCCCTTTTTAATGAAACCTTTAGGTTGTGTTAAATATACTTCTTCCTTCAATTCTCCCTTTAAAAAAACAAATTTTACATCTAGCTCATGTAATATCTAATGGTACTTTGTAGCTAGAGATATTAACATCCAAATGGTGTTTAACTTAGCTACAGGAGAAAAATTCTCCTTATAATGAATCCATTTTTTTGTCAGTACCCTTTGGCCACAAACCTAGCTTTATACTTATCTACACTACCATATTCTTTGAACTTAGGTTTATATAACCATTTACAACCTATGGGCTCCTTTCCTTTGAGAAGTTCAACTAATTCCCATGTTTTATTTTAATTATGGGCTCGTACTCTTCTTTCATAGTTGAACTCTATTCATCATACTGATTTGCTTCATTATAATTCATGGGATCAACAACATTTAAAATAATAGTCATAAGAGCATAATCTTTGTACCTTGGAGGTAAGTGAGTCTGTCATCCTAATCTCCTTGGTAGCAGACTTTCCTCAATTCTTTCGTGTCTCATTTATTGACCACCTCTGAATGGACTTCGACTCTTGAATGTATCCACATCACTAGATTCTTCTTTCTGTTACTATTGTTGTAATTTTTTGTCTTTGGCTTCATTATTGTTTTCATCAATCACTAAAGGGATGTTCCACTCCTCATAAATTTTGTCCTCATTCCCTTCATCAACCTATTGATGGAATATAACATATCTGCTCGCAAATACCTCCTAAGTAGATGGATTTATTATATGCATTGAAATCATAACAATACCCTACAAATATGCATTTTATAGCTTTAGCATCCAATTTCTTCTTATCTTCCTTATGAATGTGTGCAAAACCTCTAGAGCCAAATACTCCCAAGATATGTATTGCAGGTTTAAAACCATAAAAACGCTCAAATGGTTTCTTGAGATCAATACACCTAGTTGGACTTATGTTCTTTAAATAAATTTTTGTACCAATTTCTTATGCCCAAAAACCATTGGATCAGTTCTTACCTTTCGTCATGCTACGTGCACACTCCACTAGAGTTAAGTTATTTCTTTTTGCAATCCCATTCTGTTGTGAAGTTTGCATACTGTAAATTGTTGTGTTATTCCATGATATCTGCAGTATTTGATGAAATTCCCAAATATGTATTCTCCTCCTTGATCTGAGTGGATATTTTTAATGACTATCCATGTCTTCTTTTCAACCAAATTTCTAATTTTTTTAAAGTACTCGAAAGTATCACGTTTCCTTCTAAGAAATTATATCGAAGTATACCTTGTGTAGTAATCAATAAATAACAATAAATAGTGAGCTCCACCTAAAGACCTTCTCCAAATAGGTCCACAAATGTCAGTGTGCCTAAATAGTAAGCTCCACCTAAATAGACCTTATCCTATTTAAGCTAGAGGGAAATTCATCCTTGTACATTTTTCCAAGTGCACATCCTTCAAAATCAATATCTTCATTTCTTAAATAGGAATTCCATCAACCATACCTTTTTCTACAGTAGTAATAAGTCATGAAGGTTAATGTGACCAAACATTTGATGCCAAAGATTATTATTTTCATAGTCGTTGAAGTTAAATATTGATGTGGCATGCTTGTAACATTCAACTTCTATAGGCCTCCAACTCCTCCTCTTGATGCAACTAATTTCTGATGATCCAACAAATATTTTACAATGCAGTAAGTTTTGAAAAAATCTACCTTTAAATTATGATCTACAATAATGGAGACAAAGATCAAATTATTTTTAATACTAGGCACATACATGACTTTCTGCATGTGCCTGATATTACCATTAGGGAATATCACATTAATATCTTCATACCCTTTAATCTGATATGTTATATCATCTTTGAGGTAGATGTTAACACCATTCTTGGCCTCCTTAAAATTTTCATACCAATGTTTATTACATGTCATATGGGTGGATGCTCCATAATCCACAAACCAAGTTCCAGCCTCATCAGTCTCAGCAAAAAACGCAGCATCAGACACATAATTTAAGATCGCAATTCAAATATTTTCCAGCAAATTTCCCTTTATGACTCTTGTGTCTATGTCTGTTTTCATCATTCTTCGTTTTATAACAGTCTCTAGCAACATGACCAATTCTACCACAGTAAAAACACTTAATTCCATAATCCATTTTAGCATATGACATACCTTGAAATGACTTTTTGTGAGATGGACCGCGGCTTTTTTTTCCTCCTCCTAGTTTCTCTTTGAAGAGTTTGTTCTTTTCTACCAATTCCATATCTGCATTCTCAGGCTTCAGATTCTCACGTCTCTCTTATTCCTTCATACAAATCCTATCAACTCTTAAAAGGTGTGATCTTTCTCCCTTGCTTCAAGCTCTATAATGAACATTTAATAATCTTATGTCATGCCATTTAAGGTAATTGTAATGAAATTAGAGTTGGATACTTTCTCCCCTATGTCGCCTAACTTGTCTCTTAGTTCTTTAATCCGTGAGATGAATGCAACAACGGATTCATTCTCTTCCATTCTAATGGATAAAATATTACTCTTCATAAACAACAAACGATTTGTATTTTTCATTTCATACAAATACTTGAGTGTCACCCAAATCTCATTGGGGGTCATGCAATCTTCGATATGAGGGATTATGTTGTCTTTTACCGACATCTTCAACAACACTTTCTCATTATTTTAACTCTTTTCCCAATATTGAACTAATGTGGTTGTGGCATCACTAGGTGCAATCAGCTTTACTTCATCTCTGATGCACTAGAACCCTTGAACCATATACACAACTTGAACTTCTTGTTGGTGAAATTTGACCCATCGAGCTTATTTCTCTCATTAAGGTATGTCTCTACAATGTGATTATTCAATGTGACAAAACGATTTCAATACTGCCCTACTTTTAATTTATGAGCACTACCAGTAGCTTTTCTGATTAATAGATCCACGACTCCAATAAAAGATCCATTAGTCCAATCTATAGATCCACTGATCCAGCAACTGATTTTCAAATCCAACACTAGATCCTCCAACAATTGATCTATGGATCTAACACCAAATCCTCCAACAGTCGATCTACAGATCAACCTCCATATCCTCCAACAATCGATCTATGGATCTAACTCCAGATCCTCCAACAACTCCAAATCTGGGTGCTACGGATCCAAATCAAGACAGATGGCCTTCAATATAAAAAAAATGTTGGACATGACCACCAACATAGGTACATTTGGTCTTGGGTTGCCTTTAACATGAAAAAAATTCCTGAGCGAGTTCACCTTGCTGAAAGCCACACTGAAAAAAATTCTATAAGTTTTCACTATCAGCGCAAGCTCCATTACTGACCGTCAATGTTGAACATCGCTCTTTCCCTGTTTATTTCCAGCGTTGGTAAGTGCGACCTCTCTTTTTTGGTGGCACATTGATCAAGCTTATTCAGAAGAAAAAATGCTTTGTCAAACAAAAAATCATTGTACCAATGTACCTCAAATCTCAGCCACTAAGTCTCTTTGATCTCAACCACTAAGGCTCTTAACCACAAAGGTTCAACTAACTACATACCCAACTCACTCTGATCTCTAATGCCAAGATAAAAAAATAGAAAGAAAAATTAGAAAGCAACTTGCAATCTGAAACTAGCAGCTCAGAGCTGAGATGAGATACACCTGGAGACTGCCCGAGCAGTAACGCACTATTCCATTGATCATAAAATGTCAAATAAATAAGATTTCATTCAATTTCGGAAGATCAAAACTATGTTCTTGAAAATAGGAACCAAGTCTAAACTAATACACACACACACAACCGTGAAACTAACTCTCACCATTAATTTCAACTGATTTTGCACAGAAATCACACTTCGATGTTTTATTCATAATAACAATTACATATATATAGGACATAAAACACTGACTTCCAAATATCTTGATCAAGACTACAATTCATAACATAGGAATCAATAGTTTCTAGACTGACGCTTGCAACTCACAATGCCAACTCACAACAACACATGGAAGCATTACTTCCAACATCGTCCCTTAATGCTTATATGTAACAAACACACATTAAAATAATAAATGATTCTTTGTCATATTCGTCTCATATGGTCATCACCAAAACTTAGATCCACTCTCAAATCTCATGGTTTCCACTCTTTTCTTCACAACACTTTAGAGCTTCCCACTTGATCCATTTAAGACATAACCGCTTCAAAACATTGTTGACATGCTTTGCAAAATTGATGCTTCTAAACCTCGCGAAGTGAAACGGGCCAGTCTAGATACTGAAACAACCTATGGAATTGCCACAATCTATTGAATCTATGTCCTTTCGCTATATTCATCAGTTATCTAGGATAGAATTCTAGGTATGAAATGTTTTCAACAGACAATTGTACAACTTAACCTTATATAAATAACCTGTACTAACACTCCCAAAGCACAACAGGCCACAACAACTTGGAATTATTAATAAATAGGTGTGAATAATGCTCCCATAGCACGATGGGTCACATTAGTCTATTTAATGGTTGACCTGCTCTTTGTGGTTATGCATCATTCATTTTTTATTTTATTTTTACATAAAAAAATAATTTTACAACCCACACCACACGATCTTTGATTGATAAACCAACAATAGAACCACTACAAACATCAACAAAATTTCACACATTATCTTCTCATTACAATAAGTTGCAAGAATCATTAAAGATGTAGCATGTGGCTTTTAAAATACTCATATAAAACCCTTTGTATATGCTGGTGTGAATAGTGAAACAAAGAACTCATGTCTAATTAAATGAATGAATCCAACCAATTTTTTTTTTGGTAAACTTAGTAGGTCCTTTCTATTTTCTATTCATAGGAAAAGTGCAAGTCACAACAAGATACAACTTTTGGCCTCAACCTTCCCATAGAAAACCAGGTCTGTTGGTCGTCTTAACGAGTTATAGGTTATCAAAAACATAAACATATTAAGCCTATCTCTTACTATCTTCAAGTAGCTAATATCGGTCTTTTCTTTCATACACATATTTAAAGAGTAAATGCTATCCGTTGTCATCCCAAAAAAATATAGGAAGAAAGGTCGGTTCTCATTCCAAAACACAGAGGAAATTAAAATCATTCTTCATATGACTCAACAGGAGCCAGAGCTTTCACACCAGACCTAGGCATGTCAACCTGATGCATACTTTACAGCTGCTTCTCAATTCTTCCCATGCGAACGCATTGATGGTGCTGGCGCAGGTTAATTTCCTGAATAGAACTATTGATATCTGCTAAATTTGAGGCTGCTTTGGGGTATCCCCCAATCTCCTGAACATAAACTATTGCCTTCACCAAAATGCATTTCAGCAACCAATAGGTACGAATTGAGTGATGAAATATGGATATTTTGCCTCAAGTATTACCACGGTCGATAATTATTGGATTCATTTCTTCCACGACCATGTCCTCTTCCTACTCCTACTTGGCTCTTGCATAGCCCTCCCATCCATGAATCAATGACTTAGTATAGCATGGTGTACCGTCAGAATATGTTTGGAACAAATTATCCATCACTTCTTTGCTCGACTTCTTGCTACGTTTGGCTAGAGGCGACTTTGGAACCTTGGCTTTTCCTTTGTTCTTTGCATCCTTATTTACCGAATTTCCTTTCACCATTTTCTTATTTTCTGGTCTTCTAGCAAATTTCTCTGTAGCCATGAGTTGCTTGGAAGACTTGTAACAATGCACAACATGACAAGTTTAAAACAATCCAAGTGAATAGCAAATTGACAGAGTAACAACGCCTGACTTCTTCCATCTGTAGATGGAGACTATGACTTTGAAAGATTCAGAAGACTCAATTTGATAACAGAAATTTGATCTTGAGCAGACTTGTCAACAAGAATAGATGACATCAACCAAACCAAAGAGGTACATCCCTTGTTCCACTTTCCCGCATTGACCATGACCCAGATAGTCCCTCCATAATTACTAACTTTATTACCCTTGACCTGAGAGGTAGTAAGAAAATAAAAGGTGATAGAACAACCAACATCACTGACCCATTGATGACTCAAAACGATTTTTCTACCCTTAACATTGTCACCCCTTACATTAACATCATTAGAAGCCATATGATCTATTTCCCACCTTTGGTGGTAAAAATTGGGGCCATGCAGAAACAGTGGTGATAAAAGAGCAGGGCACCCAAAATGGGCAGCATGCAAATAAAAACAGTGCCTTGCAATGTCCATGCAGCAATCTCTCAGGTCCTTACATCTCTAATAATACCAATAGAGCCAAGAACTCCATTCTGGCCAGAACAAATTAATATGCCAGGTCGCATTGTAAAGAGGCCAATTCAAAGCATTTCCATTTGAATAAAAAGAGATTCTATCTATTCCTACCAGAACCAGACTATCCATTGTGAGAATTTCTACCTCACGATAATTCACAGTGCAATCAGTATACAAAGATTTGAAGGAACTAAGCAGAAAACCATAGAGACACATGCAACATATTGCAATATATTGAACCAGGTAGAGGAAATTGAGGAAAGCTAATATCTTTCTTCTCATAGAACGAAATGCAGAGACTCATTTCATGGCTATGAAATATGGACAATTGGATACATACTGATACGTTGCAGGTTGCAAAGTTCTCCGACGTCGACTGACTTGTTTACAGAAACTCTACGCACGACAGAAGACAAACATGCAGAGAATGGTGAAGGCCATGTAAATATCTCATTCCCACCTCACCCGACAACACACATCCCAAAATATTCCTGACAGCCCACTTGTTGCGCTACGTTGTTCTGCATTATAACTTAATGAGGTCATAACTATCCGTGGGTGGAGCTGTCATCCCAATGTGTGCACGTCATCCTCGATCCAGGTGCGGCCTTTGCATGCCTCCACCACGTACCCTCCTCCTATCTTCATGACCTGTCACTTGCGTTGACAGGTGGCACCCGGATCGAGGGGAATGAATCCAACCATTCGAACAAAGGCTTGACTTTTAAAAAATAAAGACTCTCTCATGTGAGCTTCATAAAAATAAACTTCTAAATTAATTGAGTCTGCAATAGGAAGTGGCTCACGGCATGGCTCACAAGAAGTGCTAGCTCATGGCACATAGCCTAATTAAGACTTTCCATAAAAATAAACTTCTAAATTAATTGAGTCTGCAATAGGAAGTGGCTCATGGCATATAGCGTTCAGGTATTGTAAGAGCCGCGTGGTGAACATTAGCAACTTTGGCGCATAAAATAGCTCCAATAATCTACCCTCATGCCCATTTGGATTGAACTCCCAAACGGACGCCTCCTCAATTCGCATTCAGACTCAACTTGTGTTGGCAGGAAACAGGACGCCAAATGAGCCGATGAAAACAGTTGCAGCAGCAACGTTCCCCTGAAGAATTGGCCTTGGGATTGACAGTGAAACCTGCTTGTCTTGCTCTCAGCCGCTGAGGATGATCTCTACAAACTGGGAGACCAAAACAAAATAGTATCCCTCTTAGATCAACGTCCAACTACTTTGATCCACAAAACCACACAACATAATTAATTTGGAGTTGTCTTTAATACGATGTTATGAAGTTTTTCGTGGATTTTTTTGCTCAAATCCGGTGGAAAAAAATGAGATGAAATTTTGATTTGTGTCATTTAAACTGGGTTTTTAACTATATATATATATGGATTCAGCACCTGGAAAAGGCACTTCAATTGTGCAGATTTTACCCATAAAACTTGTGATTTCAATGAATTCCTACAAAATTTTATACAAATTAAAACGGAAAAATAAATCGAAAAACTTTTCTAAAAAATCTCATTAAAAACAATAATTTTTCCATCAGATCTACGACCTTTGAGTTTCGATCTAGGGAATGGTGCTCGAAACAATCTGGCTTCCTAGACAACGATTTCAATTTGAACGACAACCCAATAGTTCTCCGACCGTTTCAGCTGACTCTTCACGTAGACATTTACGTGCCCAGATCTTACCTCCACATGAGAATGTGGTAGTACTGTAATGGCCATTTCCATTGAAAAACCCCAATAAAGTCGTTCTGTTCCGGAGGTTGCATGAGAAGAGAAAGCACTATGCAGGAAGCTCTCCACCAAAGCTAGACATAATGGCCAGTTACCCAAGTCGCAACGAATTATATATACACGATTCACCATCTTGTTGCAAGCTTCGTAGAAAAGAGCTTTAAATGTCATTCAACACCCATCATTATAAAAATAAACATGGCCGGTTTGGTTTAGACGAGGCGAGTCTAATCAGTCTGTTTTTTTCTTTGAAAATCATGGAAATTCCAATTAGATTTTAATAAAATTTAATAGAGAATTTTGTAAATTTAAGTTATAGTTATCAAATTTCAAGATTTTAGGTGCCCTAAAATTTTTTGATGGTGTTGAATCCTTTTTCATCATCAAAAACATAATTCAAACTTTATTACTGCAAGTTTTCTAAAAAAAAATTCCTCCAAATTTTTTGCCCGAATTCCAACCACTTTTGGCCATCCAACCTATTCTTCAGACCACTTTTGGCCAGCCATCCAATTCCTCCGAATTTTTTGCCCAAATTCCAACCACCTTTGGTTGTCTTGCCAATTCCTCCAAATTTTTTGCCCGGACATTGACCACTTTTGACTGTCCAGGCAATTTCTCCACCTCCCACTTTTGACTGTCCAGACAATTTCTCCACCTCTAGACAACTCCTGTGTAAATGAATCATGTGTAAGAATGGAACCAGATTTCTGTTATTAAGGCAAGGGATCACGTAAGCAGGGACCTCCGGTCGGTGGATGTAGATCCTACTTTTGCTAAGAGACTTGGCACGCGAGCCGGATCATGATTTCTCGTTATTGTTTTAATCACGGCCAACGCACTCTCTTTAACCAAGAAAATGGGAAATCCGCAGATTTTTTTAGGAGTGGAATCGGGCTCTTCCCACTGTAAAAACGATCAAGCAAACCAATAGGCTGCCTTTGAGTCCAATAATGTACGACTAAAATACAGTTGTATGATGGTTAGTTTTAGGTTTGACTCTCCTCCGGGTTTTCTATAATGTGCAGATTTTTCTCCTCGGTGAATCGAGAGGTTGTGGCTGGCTTTGCGTTTGGATAGGGCGGCCAGTTGCCGTGCTTCCCTGTGAGGACATCAGGCCCACGTGAAAACGAATTGCCGATCGAGTTCCGAAAAACCCGAACGACCCTAGAATTCATAGGGTTTACGATTAAAGTAGCGGCCATTTAAACTAGACCACTGAACTAGAGAAAGAAAATACAGAACGGCACATAGTCACCTCACCACGAAAAACCACATACAAATTTCTGCATATTTATCATATTATAAATTATCAAACTTTCCTAATTTCGCGGGAAATTAATGATCGGTGAGTGAGATCCGTTCATTCATTCTTCGCAGTGAAATTGATGGTCGCTAGGTCAGTGAAACCCTTCCATCCACTTTTTGCATGTGAGATGAATTTTGCAGTGAATTAACGGTTGATATGTCCGTGAATTCCCTCCATCCATCTCTTGCAGGTGACGTGGTTGATTTATGTTAAAATATTTATGTCAAAATCATTTTTCTAATAACACAATTTTTAATTTTATTTACCTTCCCTTTTTAATTTATAATTTTTTATTGGCAACATGTATATGCTCTAAAAATAAATCTGAATTAAGAGATGTTTAGCATACTCTAGTTAGCGATGGTACTTACATATGAAATAATACGGAATGGAACGCTGAAATTATATCATAATACAGACCATATTTTTGAGAAAAAGTTATTACGATAAAAATGGCATATTTCCAAAAGATATTTGTGATAGTAATGAACCTTTTAAATTAATATAAATTTATTATGATTTTTAGATTTACTTTGGATGAATGGGAGAAAACTTATTTTCTCCATATAACACATATTGAATCCATATAACACATTGAATCTATGGCTATAATTAAAATTAAATCAAAATTTAAATATCGCGTCACTGAAAAAAATAATATAAAATATTTATTTATTATGATTTTTCTAAGTGGGTTTTGGCTTTATTTATGTTATTTTGCTATAGTCACCTGTGGTTTTATTAGTATTTCTCAAATAAACAACATTTCTTTTATTACTTTTATCAAAACATTTTTATCTTATAAATAAATACATTTTTTTTTAATGTATTAAAGTTATATATATATATATATATATCTATATATATATATATATATTAAAAATTTTATTTTATTATTTTTTAATATATAATATTTTTTTTCTAGAAATATGTAACATAATATAAATGATTTTTTTTTATCAGAAAAGTTATTTTTATATTGATTCTAAAGGTCTGAGGCTTATGCTTGGAGGTATTACATCTCAAGACCCAATGTTAACCCAATGTTTAGGGGGTTTCCAATCAAGCAAAATTCATCTACTTTGCTTCTTACAGTCAATCTATCAATTTCCCAAAGACTAGCAAACCTTCTAATATAAACAAATTGCTGCAACAAGAGACAAAAATACATGAAAAAGGAGAGGGGTTGGCTAAGGCAAAGGATCCCATGAATCCGCCTCTTTGCAGAGGAGATATCCCACTTGTAAAGAGACATCAATGTTGGCTTCAAGGTCCACATATTTGTTATTTTTCCGAAGGAAGTGAAAGAACTGAAGTCTGTCAAAGTACATAATCAGCTTATTGATGCGAGCAAACAATCATTGCAGACAGAGGTCTTTAGGGACTGATTTTGTCACAATCAAGCCAATGAGGCTTTGTGAATCTCCAATGACTTGAACCTCCTTGATTGCATGTTTTTGTAATTTTTTCAAGCCTTGGAGGAGAGCCATGGCTTCCGCTTGATTGTTCGAAGTAAGCCTCAAACCCTAAGAAAAGTGGTAAATGATTTGGTCTAAAGGAAAACAAATAATTCCTCTGCCTCCAGCCTTCCCCAGATTCCCCTTTGCTGCTCCGTCAAAAAATATAGTGTGGATATTTGTGCTCCTTCTCCATTTGTCGAAGTCCTCATCCTATAATATAATTTTCCACTCTTATCTACACTTCTCCATATTGTGCCTAGTGGGAAGGTTTAGCCCCAACTGCTGGCACCAATCCCTACCTTGCTCGTTTAAGCTACAAACCCGCTTTTGGTTCACTTTGGCCTAGATTATTTCTTTGAATAAGCTTTTGATTTTCATAACGATTTGCTGCTGGCTTAGTGCCTTCTCTTGAAAGATCCAATTGTTTCTTTCAAGCCAAATCTTCTAGCAAATGAGCTTAGGGATAATCATCCACCCCTCGTTTGGCAAACCTCTACTGGGAATGACTTAGGAAATAGGTCTCCCCAATTACACAGCATACCCATGATGGTGATTGGGAGGATGGGGTTGCTGTTCCAAATCAACAAGTTTTCATTCCAAATATCATGAGCGTAGAGGCACTCGAGAAAGATGCGTGGTCGAAGCCTTCCTGCCAGCCACGGCGGTTTTTACCCTCAGGCAGAGGGGCCGGGAAGCACACCTGGGGAAGCAAGAATCCGTGAGGGTCAACGCCTGCCCGAGTCACAAGTGAACATGTCAATTGGTACCCTGACCGCCAACTCCTTTCCACCCAGGCTGCAGGACAAGGAATGGCCTTATGTCACAGTTCTAGTTACTAATGTACTCCATGGAGAATCCTAACCCTTCTCAATTTTTTCGTTTAGAGGGCTTTCAGCCCGCACTACCATGAATTTTTCCATGCTTGCCCAAATTAGCATGCTTTCTTATCCTTGCTACCCCGTCTATTATTGATCCCCGTTCCACTCGAAATTTCCTCTGCTGCCTCTGCATCAACCATTCTATCATTCATGAATTTTAATGCCAAAATTCCGGATCATTCCCCTCATGCTTCATGTCATGATCCCACAGGTCCTCCGGCGGCACCCATCCACTTCCCATTCTAGAATCCATCAAGAAGTCACACAACAAGGAGAAAGTTGACACCTCGCATAATCACGGATCGTGAGCCATCTCTGCCTACCTAAGCTTCCTGGTTGTGAAGACACTTTCCAAAGCTGCATTTTTTCCACAAAGCAATATTTCCCATCCCGAATTCCTTGCTACCTGCCGCCATAAGATCTTGGCCCCCAAAGAGATATTGTGCTCCTTGAGGTCTTTTATGTGGAGGCCACCTTCCAGCAACGGCATAATGATCTTATCCCAGCTAACCAATAAAGTTATCTTAATGTTATTCTTCCCCCCTTCCAGAAAACAGAGGGAATGGATTGCTCCATCTTGCGAGGAATGCACACTGGAGCCAACAGAACAGAGCTCTGAAAGATTAGAAGACTATTAAGGATTGACTTATTGAGAACAGTATTACGTGCCAGGTTGAGCCACGACATGCTCCAGGCTTGCATTTTGAGCTTGAATTTGTCCACCAAAGGGTACCAGTCCCTCCCAATCGGGCAACCTTGAAATATTGGCAGTCCAAGGTATTTAAAAGACACCCATTTCATGGAGCCGTTGAAGCCAAAAATCCTGGTAATCGTGCTTAGCTCGAGTCTAGAAAGGTTCCAAGCATAAATGAAACATTTTCCAGTGTTAAGTTCACTCCCAGAATCGAGGCAGTAGCAATCAAGATCTAGCTTGAAGCAGGAGGTTGAGTTGGAGGAAGCACACCCTAGAAGGATGGAGTCATCAGAAAATAGTGCATGGTTGATGTCTCTGACTCCCCTGGCGATTCTAAGACCCATAAGCTCTTGATTAATTCATCTTTTTTCTAGCATAAAAATAAGGACAAAGGCTTTAATGACAAAGAGAAGGGGGGATAAAGGTCATTCCTACTTTATCCCCTGACTCGCCTTGAAGAAGTCAGCAGCACACCTGTTGAAAAGAGGGGCAATCCATGGTTCCACAATGCAGGCCTTGACCCAGCTTATAAAACGACAGTCAAACCCAAATTGTTGCATAATCCTAAAGAGAAACTTGTGTATAAATTTTTCAAACGCACTAGCTAGGTCTAGCTTAACATCTATGCCTTTTTATCGTCTTTGGATGCTTAAATGGATCGCCTCCTAAAAAACGATGAAATTATCAGTTAGCTGCCTACCTTTGACAAATCCCCCTTGATTTTCAAGAATGATTTCCAGAAGAATTCCTTTCAGCCTGTTTTCCATGACTTTAGTGATGAGCTTGTAGCCAATGTTGCAGAGAGAAATTAGCATGAATCTATTGAAAGAACTGGCACCCTTCTCGTTAGGTATAAGGGCCAAGAAGGCCGAGTTTGTGCTGCCCCCAAGCTTGTGGCTGGTCTGAGACTTCAAGATCATTTTTTCGAGGTCCTTTTTGACAATTTTCCAACAAGTTTTAATGAATCAAGTATTAAACCCATTTGGCCCAAGAGCCTTGTCCGGATCCATTTCATGAAGGGCTTGCTTGATTTCATTGATGGTGATAGGAGCAGTCCACATAGTGTTCATTTGGGCATTGACCTTTAGAGGGACCAGCTCGAGCAGGTTAGAGTTGTGACTCGCTTGCTTATCCTCTACGTACAAGTCTTTGAAGTGCTGATGGGCAACGTTTTTGATGTTGGCAAATTCAGAGAAGGATTGGTTTCCTGAGGCTATCTCCACTATAGAATTGAAGCTTCTTCTAGCGTAAGTCTTCTTATGAAAGAAGGATGTATTCTTGTCCCCAACTTGTAGCCACAGACTGCGAGGTTTAAGTCTCTAGAATTCCTTCTCCCAGATGCAAGCCTTATGAATATTAACTTGGAGCTCCTCTTCCAAGGTTAATCTGTCCTTCGAGATTTCCATATCTTCCATTTGTTTTTGGTGACTCTCCAAATAGGCCTGGGCAGTCCGCCTTGGCTCGGTTGGAGAAGGGAGGGATTTAGCCTAGCTTTTGAGGGCCCCCTTCACTCTCCTCAGCTTTCTTCCCACACAAAGAAGGGGGATCCACTGAGATTGAGTCTCCAGACTTCCTCAACTTTGTCTAAAAATTCAAGCTGATGCACCCAAAGAGCACTAAGATGGAAGGGAATAGGCCCCAAATTCATATGCGGCTTCATCTCAAGCGTAATGGGGTTGTGATAGGAGACCTACGAAGAAATAATAGCAGAATTAACATCAAGACCTAAAATCAAGAAGGAACTCTGGATAAGAAAGCAATCTAACCCTGCAACACTGTGACTCGGACCCATTCTTTTATTGGTCAATGTATATTATCCCTTGACTGGCTTGATGTCCAATAGATCCCAGTCTTGAATGAGTTCTTCCACCCATTATCTGGTTGGATGCCTTACAATACTGCCCCCTCGCTTCTCCCCTTGGCTTAAATAATGTTCATGTCTCCAGCGAGAATGGTATTATCCATCTAAATCTCCTTTGCTAGATCCCTAATGGATTCCCAATAGGTTTTTTCATCTCCCAAGATGACCGGGGCATAAATATTGAAAAGATTCACTATCTCTTTGGTATGGAGGTGCAAAAACTGAGCAAAAATCCAGTTTGAGTTGATTTTAACAAAGACTTTCTCAAATCATGTCTCATCCCATAGAATTCCCAATCCTCCTGAGGCGTCTCTAGAGGAGACAACAATACCTCCTCCTTTTCCCAAAAACTATTTTATTTTGTGGAGAAAGTCCCTTTCCTCCATTTTGGCCTCCTGGATGAGAAGAATGTCCAGCCTTTCCAACCTTACTAAAATTTTCATTTCTTCCTCTTTTAGGTTGCTCCCCATCCCTGTGTAGTTCTAGGAGACGATCTTCATTAATTCCTTTTTTGAGATGAGAAGGCTCCCTTAGAGCCCTGACTTTGATTTCTGTTTTCCTTAGGATTTCTTGCCAACATATTTTCTAGGGTCGGCTGGCTCCCCTGCAGATTCTCCTTGTAGGTTTCTTGCTCTCTCTTTTCCTTGGAGGATTTCCGTCCCCTGGTCGATCTTCTGACCAAAGTTTGGGAATCCCCAATTTATCCTTCTTCATACAACTCCCCCGAATCTAGATCTTCACCCTCAGAGAGAGGCTCTTTCTCTTTTAGGTTTTCTCTAGGATAATCACCAATCTTCAGTGGTTCTAGGGCTTCCTGCATTTGGAGATCCTTTTGCATGTTCTGTTGGTCGATTTATTGGACTTCCTCTGTCTCTGAGTTCACGACCACAAATCTGTTCTCTTGAACTTTCTGGGTGGGTTTGGCTTTAGGAATTCTCCCTGTGGGTGCTGTAGTTCCCTTTCCTTTCTCCGCTCCTTATTCGATTGCTCCTAGCCTAAGGCTCGTTCTAGATTTCTTGGCTTGCTGCCATCCTTCTTTCTCCTTTTCTAGGCCTGCATTTTTCTGGTAGTTCTTGACAAAGTGGCCATACTCATGCCATCCGCGACATTTCAACGACGAATTTTCATAGTCTAATTTCTGTAGAGGGACCGGTTTCCCATCGTTAGCTTAATGGCTTTTGGCAACCCAACTTCGAGATCAACCTCCACGCAGATTTTGGCGTAGTCATATTGATCTTTGGTGTTTGCTCTGTCTAAGTATTTTCCAAGGGCGTTGCTGATTTGTTGCATCGATTCCCAGTTCCAACAGTGCATCAACAAGTTTGGGAGCTTGACCCAGACTTGAACGACATATGGAACATCCTCAGAGGGGTCGAAGTCTGGAGTCCAACGATTTAAATACAGTCCCTGAGGACCCATGCAATAGGGTCCGTTCCTAAAAATCAAGTCCTTATCCTCCTTTGAGTTGAATTCAAACAAGAAGAAACCCCGCCCCAGAAAGTACGAGGTGATGCTGTTTGCAATGAGGGGCTTCCAGTTTCGAGTGATCGAGGCTTCCGTAGATTTTGGTGAAGGCCATAAGCTTTTAAACTTCCCAACCAGCGCTCGGTTTGCAAGGGAAAGGGCCACCTTCATCAGACCGTCAAGTGGGAGAGCCACCGAGGGGATCTCATCCAATCTCTTGATGAACTTGAAGGCGAGTTGTTTTTTATTCTTCGGCTGGGAAGCAATCAACAGTTTCAAGGCCTCGACCTCAAGAGGAGGAGGCGGGGGAGGGGCTTGAGAGTCCACCATTGGGCCGAACCCAAGCCAAGGCAAGCACCCCAATCGACACCACCCTACCACAGCACCAGAAACCCTATGCGCAGGGTAGACCAAGAGACAGAGCATAAAATTTATGTTAATTTAGAATTAATTCTTTTCATTCTTCACAATTATAAAGAACTTGCTATCATAAAAATCCTATATACCCATGTGCATGTGTGTAACACCATATAAATGTTACTATATTAACTACTTTATATTAATATTTAAAAAATATTAAACATAATCACAATAAATTTTCAATATCTATACTTGCACATGATACAAATATCAATTGCATACTATTTCCTCTCACTTCATATTATTATCACTCCATTATTTATTATTTTCATCACCGGTGGAAAATTGTCGTAATATAATTTCATATTTTTAATCTAGATATTCTAAAACTAGATTATTTTTTTAAATTGATTTTGTACATGCCAAGGAAGAATAAAGGTAGAATTAAATTAAATTAAATTAAATTATTTAATTATTTATATATGGATACCATTCATCTTTCGATTTTATATATGGAATTTATATCATTATCTCAATAAATTAAACCCATGGCCTAAAGCGGGACGGTGAAATATAGCAGTACCCTCTTTTACACACGTATGACTTAAATATAACCTTACAATATTAATCCTCTGTCCGGTTTATCATACATAATAGGGTTAATTTTTATTGAACTTTTTCTATTAATCCTCTATCAAGAGTATTATAAATCATAAGGTTAGTTTTTTTGAACTCTACATTGTATTGAATGAGTTAAATCCTTTTCCTAGACTAAACCCTTTTCCTAGGCTTGGATGGTAAAATATATCAATACCCTCTCTTACACACGCATGACTTGCTTAAATATAACCGTGCTCTACTAATCCTCTATCAACTTTATCATACATAATAGAGTTAGTGTTTATTGAACTTGCTATATTGATCCTTTATCAACATTATCATACATCACATAGTCTAAAATTATAAGATTTTGAAGAAAGATTTCTTTATGTAGCCTATCATGTTTCGATTAAAAGTAACGAAAACATGTTTCGATTATATTAGCTTAAACATATTGTGATATATTAAATTATAAGATATATTACTATTATTATATATTTAAATTATTTTTAAAGTGTAAAAAATTCAAAAAAAAATTTCATCCTATGGATTTTGTGTCTTTTAAGTCTTTTAGTGCATAATAAACCAAAAGCTCAATAGATTTTATACCTTGTGTGGAATAGATAATACCTATTAATGATATTTTAGTCCTTAACAAATTAATAAATGATTAAATTAAGTTTCTTATAATTATAGTTATGTATACATTTATTGCGAGTATGTTTTTTGTATTTTTTAAAATTTATTAAGTATAATGGGCAATGTATCATCCACAAAGAAAATTCAAAATTAAAAGTAAAGTCAACGAAATGGAAATATTATTATACATATTATAAATAATATGTATATTATATATTTTTATTTTTATTTTTAAATGTGAATTATATAAGAAATAAGGTAAAATTTAAAATTATTTAAACAATTTATTTAGATTTATAATAAAATTTATTCATTATTATTATTCTCTTTTCAATATTAACTATTATATTTTTTTTTAATATCATCTTTGGATTTTTGAATCTCTAAAAATAATACTTCAGAAATGAAAAATAAAGTCAACATAAAGAATAGAAATACAGATTTAAGAGATATGAACCAAAATTACAACCATATCACTTCAATAAATACACATTGTTCTAACATATTACCATATCACCTCTATAAATACATGATATTCTAACATATTACTATTGAGTTTGGGACTTAGCTTGATCTACTTTAAATTTTAAGTTCATATGACATCTTACTTTTTTAACCACCAAGACCAAATAGATTCTACATAGGTGGAACTTATATGACCTTCTGGTGTAAATTCATTATTTGGCTTTTGTATTTAGTGTATATGGAGATGTTAGAACTATGTGGGTTTTTATTTTTATTTTTTATTTTTAGATTTTAAATGAAATTTATACATATATAAGATTGAAATCAATATATAAAACATGTTAATAAATGAATGCATAATATTTTTTTATTATAAATCACTAAAACATATATCTGGTACATATTTTGAAATCATATATTTCAAATATTTTTGTTAACCTTAAACTATATATTTTTATCTCATTAGCTTTTCAGCAAAAAAATTCATTTATTAGGTCTAACATCTTTCCCAAAAATTTATCTAATTCATTATTCCAAAATACTCAACATGTTATTTGTATATTGTCTATTCATTGCAAACATTAAAATCTATGCAACTAACCAATTATTCTGTGGTAATTAATTTTAAAATTAAATTGTTAAAAAAATATAAAACCATAATTTTTTGAATTTTATTCTCAATTTTCCAATTTTTTTATTTTAAATTTACTTATCCCAATCACAAACCATCTAATAACCATCTAATTGATTAATTTCTTCTTAAACCAACACTAAATTATAAAAAATATTTAAATTTAATTAATCATATATATATATATATATATATATATATATATATATATATATATATATATATATACAAAAAAAAATCAATTTCTTAATCATAATGAATTGGAAAAAATCCAAAATTCTTCTTTATTATCGTTATAAAGGAATTATTATCGTTATAAAGGAATGATTACTGCACAACTTTTCATATTTCATATTTATATTATCATCAGAACTCATATGCATATTGCATAAATGAAATTTAATCTTTGTACTTGGTAAAATATTTTATTTATATTTCTAAATAATAATGAAACATCATTATAACAGTGTTGTATGGAACTTTAGTTTTTATGGAAACTATGAAAAAGAACTTAATAAATAATCAAATTTAATATGATTATATACATAATGAAAAAATAATAATTATTTTCTCATAACTATCAGTAAAAAATAATAATTTATTCCAAAAACAAAAAAACAAATTTATATAAAAAAATTATCAAATAATAATATCTATTAATACAATTTTAAAATGAGAATATTCATATTATCTCAAATATTCATATTATTATAAATTTATTTTTATAATAAACTAATTAAATATTTAATTTCTAAATTCGTTTTTCTCTGCCTAACTTGCATCAGATGAAAGTAACCAAATCGATAAAAACCAAACTCTTAATACTATTATACACAAAGGCTAAGTTTGTTGTTATGCTGATATTAGTATTACACATGAAACTACATCTCTTCAGATTATTTTAAATTTCCCAATTTATTATTCGAAAATTTAACCTGAATTTGCAACGGCCTTTCTCCTATTCCATATTAAATGCCTGAGAAGAACCCCTGGTAGCGTTACAAAACCTGACAGAAGAATCGATAACATTGTCTAACATTTAAATGGTACCCATGTTGGCCAAGAAGTCCTCAGTCCATGGTCTTCAATGACACAGCAAACCACTTCTATCCCTGCACTAAGTAATATTAGTGACAGAAGCAATCTGTTTTATGAATTCGAAAATGATTCCAATATTCGAGATCAAATAATTTGAATGCCTTTGTCGAACTAATTGTATACATACTTCTCACATCTGATATGTGGCAAATGTTGACATTGGTAACCAGCAGAACGACACATAACCAATGCCAAAGTGTCAGAGTTTCCCTGCTAAAAAAATTTGCTGAGAGAGAATTTAGTGTATCTGTGCATAAATATGTTGATCGTAAAACGAACAGTTTAATCCAAACACATCTCTCTTTTATTACAATCTGCACTGTCCCTGTTATCGTTACTCTGCTCCAGGAAAACCTGTAATATAAATATTCATACAAAATGGAAAACTATGGCCTAAAACATATACGCAAATTAACTCTACTCTATAATAAATATTTAACAAACTGATATGGAGGATGATAAAGAGATTATCTCCCTCGGAATCGCAGCAGTACTTTGTTCGGGAGAACCCATGACTCCGCCTCATTTGCACAAAGGAATGAAGCCGTCACATATATAGGGCTTATCAGAGATACCTGAACACGTCCATGGGCATATTCTGAGTAAGTTGATATATATATATATATATATATATATATATATATATATATATATATAAACATTGTAATTTGCATTTGCATGTGATTGATAACAGTAAATTTATAATAATTAAATAATTAATTCGTTATGATACTTCTAATAAATCTATTTATAATTTTATTTTTGACAAAGCTAATACTATTTAAATACATTTAGGTTAGAAATTTATGATTTATAATGCCAGAGACTTAGACATTAGAGGTGCTTCTCACTGTCGAGGACTACAAATCAGGCAGATCCTTTCCTAATTTAAATGCAGATACTGATACATTTTACCCTACACAAACAGTCAGCAGTCAAACTATGTGTAATTAATCCAAGTCTACGCTCTAGAAGGGGTAGTATACATTAATTTCTGGTGGATATATTAATAGAGGTTTAAACCTTGTTACTAGTCATCAATGACATCCTTAAAAAAATAGAGAATCAATATCAATAAAAAAAAATAAAAAATTCTTCATTATTTTTAATTTTTTTTGATATTTTTGGGAGTCAACTGTTTTAAGAAAGTCATTCAACTATGACCAATTTCTCATGATTTTTGAATGGTCCACTTAGCACTCATTGCATCGGGTGATGCTCACACTGGTGAAGAAGTGGGATTGAAACTAGTAATTTCTCATGATTTTTGAATAGTCCACTTAGCACTCATTGCATTCGGTGATAATTTCTCATGATTTTTGAATATTTCACTTAGCACTTATTGCATCAGGGGATGCTCACAGGGGTGAAGAAGTGAGATTGAAACTAGTGAAAGGACTTCCAAGGTAGTCACCCATCCTAGAACTCCTCTTGATTTTTGAATATTCCACTTAGCACTTATTGCATCCGGTGATGCTCACAGGGGTGAAGAAGTGAGATTGAAACTATTGAAAGGACTTCCAAGGTAGTCACCCATCCTAGAACTCCTGTTTCTCAAGTGGGCTTGACTGTGAATTTTTAATATCACTTTTTTTTCTTAAATATATCTTCATATATAACCAATTAAATTAAAATTTAACATAAAATTAAGTTTTCCTGATTAAGAAATTAAATTAAATTAAAAACTAATATTAATTATTTTTGTGTTGAGATGTTAAAATCTTAATTGTTATTTAAAGTATCTTAAATATCTACATATATTTGTGTATGCTTTAAAATCCAAATTCCTCATCAAATTTAATTTAGTTAGTGGATTGTATGTAACCTCCATAGAATATTTTAAAATATCAAAGGCTCACATTTATTTCAAAGTAGTTATGCATTTTTTCCATTTTAATTAAATTAATTAATTAAAAAACAAGTTATAGGAACGAGTGTGAGCATTTGGTATTGACAAGTCATGGTATTGGAAATCCTTATTCCATATAGCCTAGGGAGGTTTAGATTGACTGTGGATGGTTCAAAACCCCTATGAATCTTACTGACAAAAAAAATCATCTTTACATATTAAGAATTTCCATGACAAAGTGGAGTGAATCTCCATGGTTAAAAAACTTTCTACAATTTATTTTTTGAATGTGCTAAGTCTATAAAGACATACATAATCTATCCCCCTTTGGTATTGAACCTGTGACCTCTTAGGAGGAAATACATGCTCTTAACCATTAGGCCCACTCAAGCAAAATATATTTAAATATGTTTTTATTCTTTTTATGATTTTTTTAATTTATAAGTGATTTTACGTTTATTAGTATTCAAGCACTAATTTAAAATACATTTACATTATATAACTATGCTAGTATGCATGTATAATATACAATTTTTATCATCACTATTAATATTTTTTATTTATTTGATTTTCTACCACATCATTTAATAATTCTAAACTAAATATAAATTATTGGGCTGCATTTGAAAACCTAGGGAAATGTGATATTTTTTCATTCTCAATATGACTCTCTTAAAATAAAAATAAAAATAAAATATTAAAATATTCGGTTAGAAATTGAAATAGAGTGTAGAGGTCCCTGATGGGGGTACTTAATTACTGCACAAGTGGTGGGAGAGACAATGACGAAGCCTATCAGACCTCCACGTGCACCCCATCCCCATGTTTAATAGAAGTGATAGCAAGGGCTAGCGTGTGAGGATGTCAACAACAAATATGGCTATTAAATATTTTCCTTGGAGCTGGTTATGCATTGCTTGTTCGTGGTGGTTAATGATAGTGTTGTGTAGTGCAGGAAAGGTGCTAGATCTAATGCACGCCTCGCCAAGGTCTAGGCCTTGGGGAAGACGTGGAGAAGCCAGAAATTGGGAAGCAGTGCTAGGTGCGTTGGTAGCACTGGATAGCCCTTGGGAACTTGGAACGTCGAGGGTGAATGAACTGATTAAAATTCTCCTCGGCCTATTTAGTTTGCTTATTGGACTGAAGTTGAGAGGAGAAGAGCCAGGTATGACAGGCCTTGGACAAGCATTGGAGAATTATCCTCTTGTGGTTCGTTTACGGTGTAGAATCTATTCAAATCACTATTGGTTTGTGATTTCTTGGCACAGACGACAGTTTTTTGGTTTCTCGGGGTCCCGAAGAGATTTTAATGTTGGGAAGAGCTCGATTAGTTGGAGGAATTACACAGAGTACATTGTAAAAGAGGCTACGAGATGCCACGAATAGCTTGTGAAGCCCTGTGCTGAGAAATTTGTGTCCCACTTTTCCTAGGTATGGAGAGTTTATTTCGGTGACAACTGATGTTGGATATCCCCTCAATTCTCTTTGGGGGCAGTGGCTTAAGTTACATTGTTTTCTATTGTTGTGTGGGGTTGCGAGTGCACTTGCTTTCTTCTCCCTTTCAGGTGTTTTGGTTATGCATGGATGCCTTGACACCATGGGAAACCACATAGTGGGGGTGGGAAAATGATGCCTCGCCGGGTATGTCGGGCAACCAAGAGACATAGGAGAGAGTTGATTGTTCCCTGAGGCATGTGGTTTATCGAGCATCATTGGAGTCTATTATTTCTCAAATCTAGAACATACAAGTGAACATGTCAAGCTCAAGAATCAACGGTATGATGACTGTAACGAGCTGGTAGATTTCACCGATGACATTCAGTTTGGCCAAAGTGAAATCATGGAACAATTGGATAATCTGTGTCACCAACAATGGAGCACTAACGACCACCTTCGCAGTGTGTAAGAAAGGGTGGAGCATATTTATTTTCATATGCATGAATATGTTGGCTATTTCACAGCTCCCCCTTAATCCCCCTAACCCCCCTCCTTAATATGTTGTTTTATGTTATGTTTCCATTTTTTACAGTATATATGTCATGGACCCTAGGCCATTGGAAAATAATGCATGAAGTCGTTAGCTCATGTTATCCTCCAGGTCCCAATCTCAACAAGTTTGGTGAGACTGAGAGAAAGGGGCCTGTTGAGATGCATTTTGTACTCTGCACTTTGATGTTAATATAATGATTGAACTTTGACTGACAAAAATAAAGAAATAGAGAGTAGAGAGATTACACACACAAATCATGTTTCAATGTTTTATTGATAATAGCAATTACAAATATACAGGACATAAAACACTGACTTCCACATATCTAGGTCAAGACTACAATTCATAACATATGAATCAATAGCTTCTAGATTGACGTTTGGGAACTCACAATAACAAATCACAACAACAAATGGAAGCATTACTTGCAACACCGTCCCTTAGTGCTTATATGTAACAAATACACATTATAATAATAATAAGTTCCTTGTCAATATGGTCATCACTAGCACTCATATCCTCTCTGAAATCTCACAGTTTCTGCTCTTTTCTTCACCACATTTTCGAGCTTCCCACTTGATCCATTGAAGATATAACTTCTTGAGACCATCATTAACGTACTTTGAGAAATTGACACTTCTCAACCTTCTGGAGCGCAATGGGTCAGTCTCGATATTGAACTATCCTATGGAATTGCCACCATTTGTTAAATATATGGCCTTCCATTATATTCATCAGTTATCTAGGATAACATTCTAAGTACAAAATGTTCAACAAACAATTCTACAATTTAATCTTATATAAATAACTTGTAATAACACTCCAGAAACACAACCTAGCCTTATTAAGAACTAAGTGTGACTAATGCTCCGATGGGTCACATTAGTCTCTTTAATAAGTGGCATGTTCTTTGTGGTTCTCCATCATAGCTAAACATAATGCCCAGTCCACGATGCACACAGGTCGCACCGACTTAATATATACACGATTCACCATCTTGCTGCAACATTCGTATAAAAGAGGCCTAAATGTCATCCAACACCCATCATAAAAACAACCTGGCCGGTTTAGACGAGGTTATGTGTAAATGAATCATGTCTCAGAACAGAACCAGATTTGTGTTATTAATGTTTTTGGGTGAATAAAAAAAAGTGTTTCCCAGGCTATCCAGCCCTCAGGCCAGTAAATGCTCACTATAAGATTAAATCAAGTACACTATCTTACTCTACTACCTTGGGCATTTACTGTTCCACACATTTATGGCTAAATAGCCTTGGAGAATAAGCTTCGCCCTTAAAGAAAAAAGCGAAGTGGCACGCAAGGCATGACGTAAGCAGGGACCTCTTGCCGGTAGATGTAGATCCCACTTCTTCTTCAGAGGCTCGGCACGCGATCCGGATTATGATTTCTGGTTATTGTTTTAATCATGGGCCAACGCACTCTCTTTAACTAAGAAAAGGAGTTGTACAAGGAGATAGAGGAATTGCTTGGAATTTGGGCCAAATTTTTTTAAGAAATCTTATAGTAACTGTATTTGAATCATGATTTTGATGGTGGAAATGAATTTAGCACCATCAAAAATCTCTAAAACATCCAAAATATTACCTGTAAAGCACCTGACGAAAAAACAAACTACAGCCCAAGAAAATGCGAAATCAGCAGATTTTTTTTTAGAAGTGTCGTTGGGTTCTTCCCACCGTACAAACGATCAAGCAAACCAATAGGCTGCCGTTGAGTCCAATAATGTACGACTAAAATAGGGATGCGATGGGTTAACAAACTTCACTGAACCACGACATTGTGCACCAGAATTTATAATACAATTATATGATCGGTAGTTTTGGGTATGACTCTCTGCCGGGTTTTCTATAACGTGCAGATTTTTTTAGGAGTTGTTTATTGATGTAATTGAATAGTTTGGATTGTAGTTTTTTTTTCTTAAATATTTAATAGAATAGGGAGGAGGGTTGTTTTTTTAATAGAATAAAGCTATAATAGTGTGGAAGGCAGTTTTTTTTCAGCGATCTTGTGAAATATTTTCAAAAAATTCAGTCGTTGGAGTGTTTGAATTGTATTTTTTATGGTGAAAATGAATTCAGCACCATGAGATTAGAAACATTTAAGACACCCTGAAGTTTAGATTTTTCAAAAATATTTGCCTAAATTTTTCATAATATTACATAAATTTCTAGATTATTCATGGGGTGTATTTGTAGTTTTTTGAGACTACGATTTTGCTCCGCGTGAATCGACTTCGTTTGGATATGGCGGCCAGTTGCCGTGCTTCCCTCTGAGGGAACATCAGGCCCACCTGAAAACGAATTGGTTACGAAACGCAAGTGTGAATCAACATCCTAGTACAATTGGATCCCTAATTCTCCAAAATGGTGTCCGGACTGACCGGCTATAAGCTGTCCGTATTGGGAATACACCGGTGCCTCCAGCTACTACCTGGTGACCTGGTTCTTCATAAAGGGTTGACATTCCAAAACCTAGTAAAGTTATCTGTGGCGGGCGGCTACGGCGAGATATGAGCCGAACCCGTTCCGAAAAACCCGAACGGCCCTAGAATTCATAGACAACGCTCTGTACAAGGGTATAAATATGGGAGGAGGAAAATCGCTTTGCGGGGCGTGCAAGTTTCTAAGGAGAAAGTGTGTGAAAGGTTGTGTATTCGCTCCTTCTGCACGGACGAAATGGGTGCGCCACATTTTGGTGCGATTCATAAGGTTTTCGGGGCAAACAACTTCTCTAAGCTGTTGATGCACCTGCCTCTTCATCAACGATACGATGCGGTGGTTAGCGTACTGTATGAGGAAGAGGCTCGGCTCCATGATCCTGTTTACGGCTGCGTTTTGCATATTTTTTCTCTTCAGAACCAGTTAAGTTAAGCTTCATAACAACGACTCACATAACCTAACTTTCTACGTGAATAGGGTTTACACCATAGTTACCACGTTCCAATTTGAAATAGGATTTGAGGAAGTTTGAATCAAAAGTTTGTAATTTAAAAAAAAAATTGCATTATGTATTTGTGAAAATAATACCTTTCACTTACTATTTTCTAAATTTATTTTGAATTAAAAATCGACTTATCATTTTTTTTCAAAACCTTATATTCTTTTCAAAACTCTAATTTAAAATATTCTTCTAATTTAAAAACTTATGTATCTTAAATTTTTCTTAATAAAATTAACTATATTTAAAAAATATATAAAATTTAAAAAATAGTCATTTTTTTGTATTACATATTTTCACACAAATTCTTTCCTTCTCTATTTTTTAAGATTTCTTATTCCATTATGATTTTCCATTTTCTTACTTTCCCTTTCTTATTTTTGAAACTTTTTACTGATAAATATTTTCTTACTTTCCCTTTCCCATTTTCTAAGCTTTTTAGATTTGAAAGCAAAAATAAAATTAGAAAATGGTACACTCTCTTATTCCATTATAATTTTCCATTTTATTTTGTATTTTCTTACACTCTATTTCCCATTTTCTAAAATTTTTATATCTTTGAAAACAAAAATAAAATTAAAAAAGTAATTTTTCTTATTCCACCCTAATTTTTCATTTTCTTTTGTTGTATATAAATATTACCATTTGTTCTGTTATTGAATAAATAATCCACGGATATGGTAAACTATTAAAATTTTAAATAATATTTAATTAATTAAACCTTAATCTAAATACTTTAACGAACAATATGACTATTCATATTAATATGATTGTTCATATAGAGCCGGTCAATTTTCTTATTTATTGACCCGATTCCATTTTTTGACCCGATTCAAATGAACTTAGTAACTATGATTTAAACTAGATAACTGAATTAGAGAGAAAAAATACAGAACGGCAAATAATCACCTCCCTACGGAAAACCAGAGACAGATTTCTGCATATTTATCATAACATATTACCATGGCTCACAAATCTCTAGGGTTTAGATGAGTTCAACCGTGAAATATGTATTAAATACTTGAGGATAGATTTATTTCAAATATTAGGATTTAAATGAGTTCAACCGTGAATTATGTATTAAATACTTGAGGATAGATTTATTTCAAATCTTAGTGAGATGAATTTTATAGTGGGTTGCATGGTCAGTTTTCTTTCCATCCCCGTTTTGCATGTGAGATGAATTTTGCAATTGTTGATATGTTCCTGACTTCACACCATCCATCTCTTCCTTTTGACGTGGTTTATTTTGATGTTAAGCATATTCTAGTTAAGGATGGTGTACCATAAAAAGATGTATATAAAAATGTGTATAACCTTTTGTTTTAGTTTTTTACTAATTATATGTTGTTACATGAGTTATTATGACACATTTGTTTTTTTTTTTTTTTGTAAATTCGGTGGGTCCATTCCATTTTCTATTTATATTTTTAAAGGCAGGCTACAAAATATAAAAACGAACTGTTGGCCATCTATAAGCATAATAAGCTGTCCAAAACTGAAATTGTTTCATCCTCCTAAACTTTTCCTCAGCTGTCTGTTCTATGTTTCCTATACTTACTTTCCTAAAGCATTTTATTATGACACACATTTGAAATGGATAAAACATAATTTTATTTGAGTAAAAGGTGAAAGTAACTGTGTGATAAAATATTCCAAGAAACTCAGGAAGAGGTTGAGACAGACAGATACCTTCCTAAAAAGGATTTAAGGAAAAATAATAGGAGGGAATGGGGTTCTCTGCAGAAAAAGGGTGTGGAATTGAGCAACACACTGTTGCACTAAGATGTCATGAGCTGGTGGGAGAACTAGTGGAACTCAGTATTCACCTGAAGAAGTGTCAGACTGGACTTAGTCCTGAGGTCTAACTTCTATCTAAAGAAGATTACTTCATCCTGGTGTGGAGCTAGGGGAGAGCCGAGGACATAATAGCCTTGCTCAAGGTTGGGTGGACCAATGGTTAGTGAATACCAGGTCTCGGATTAGGTATTTTCAAGTATTTTTTTTTTGAGTACTGTTTATGATTAAATCATCTGGAAGTTTATCCTTAATTATAGATATTAAAACAAACTAGAAGTTTTGATGTTTTTCTTTAAATACAGTAAATAATGCATTTCTTACTCACAGAAAAATAAAAGAAAGATAGAAATACTTTTCGGTCATTTTCTTGAAATACTTTTCAGCCATTCTTTATGCATAAGAAAAACATAGTTGAGTATCTTTTACCATAAGCATAGAGAAATGCATAAACATTATACAGATGTTTATTCACACACAAAACAGAAAAGTGCTAAAATTACATAATAAGTTATAAAGACAACAAGAACCATATATAGGAGGATTAGTGCTATAAAGTACAAAGATTACATAGATTTCTACGCTTGAAAAACAAGACTTCATATTAAGTTCTTTATGACTGTATTTAAAATAATAATCTGCGTGCATATGTATATATATGAAAAGCTAAGGAAACACATCATTCAGTTGCAACATTCACCATAGAAAACAACATTCACCATAGAAAACAACAGAAAGAGTACCAGTTGAATTGTAGAGTAGACTGTACAGATATGTACACTCAACTTCTTAAATTTGAATATTCATAACTGCGGAATAAACCAGCTGTCGTTGAAGACTAGAAATCATAATAATCTTTTGAAGGAAAAACGACAAAATGTCAGACAAATTATGTTGTCTTATTACCTAGAATGATTAAATCGTTTGACCGAGGGTTTAGAACCCTGACCCATGGGGAGGGTCCGGATTCTGGGCCCTCTATCACCTATCCACCTTGGACCTATGGAAGGAGAGCCATGGTGCACTAACAGAAGTATGAAATAGACTATATCAAGAAACAAAACACGTAAATTTTTTTTTTCTTCTACCAGAGAAATATTTTTAGAGAAACTGTCACAAGTTCCCTTTGCTTAAATAAAAATTATGCAAATCTTAAATTACCAGAGATAAAAATGCTTTGGCCAATTTCTCATTGTGTAAGCGTTAACAGTTAAATGATTCAAAGAACACATTCAAAGCACAATCCACATAAAAGAGGAGGCTTCCACCACAAATATCATTTGGACCAAAGTCTATAATCCAAAGTTTAACAACCTAAAAAAATGGAAAACTGTATATTCAAAGCGAAAGGGATGAAGCCCTTTGGAAACTTTAGGCTATTATTACAGAATTTAAATGGAATTAAACATCTCGATTGACCTGCAACCATTTTCTTGAACCCAAAATCCTACTTGCAATACAAAGAGAAAGGAAAATCTACTAAGTAGATGCTATAGGGGTAAATACCATAGTGTAGCAATTAATTGAGCTAGAGCATGAGTTATTGTACTAGCGCCAAGTTGGGACATGATTCCAAAGAAGGCCAAAGCTTTACTGTTCGGATTTCCCGAACCTGCAAGCATAGTTGAAAGGGCTTATTCCCCGAAAACAAAAACAAAGATATTAACGAACAACTGTGAAATAAAATGAAGGCAAGTCAAACCCTTACCTTACAGTGAAGAAGGTCAACGAACAACCGAGGTAAGAAAATACCCAAATCCATTATCCAACCATAGCAATCGAACATTCCTGGAATGGAATTAAGGAAACTGGAAGCCTTATGGTTCCAGAAACCTATATTGCAAGGTGTTACCTTGGAGCAGAAGAAGAAATACCAGAAATTAAACCAATATAGGACTATTAGAGGTTTAAAAACTAAAATCAACGGACTGGAAACATTGAACCAAACCAGATAGTTTACCTCTCTTGTTGGCAAGCGAGGATGGAGATTACCCGTTGGCGGTATTCCAAGTTCAAGGTAGAACAGTCGAGAAGGAGACGCAGAAGATTTACCGTCTTGCAGAGAAGAAATTCCGAGCGACAATGAGCAGAATGAACCATAGGCAGGGGGCTGGGGTGGGTAGTTACCCTAACCCTACCCCTGCCAAACCTCCACCGTCGATTGAACAAAAAGCGATCGGACGCTTCAGAACAGACCAACAAAGAGAGCTAGCAAGCATGTAAAGGTCCTCGTGTCATGTGAAGATGTGATGGTTATCCGCAACAGATTCGAGACATTAATTTTCATACTGGTTTTTCCACTTGAACCCATTGGTATGAGGGTGCGTACGTTACAGTGATCCAGTATCAATAAATATTATCCACAACCAAGTAAATCAAAAGACACTAGAGTAATAACAAGTTTAAAGATAAGCCATCGAAAGATTTAAACCAATGTCATAAGAAACAACCATATTACGAATTATAACTTTGGTTAGATACATGAAGATGTAATTTAATATAAGTCATTTTGTTATGATGTTAAAGCTGTTTAATTTATATAAAGATTTTTTTTTTTTTTTTTTTTAAATGGTGTAGATGTTACAATGTCATATTTAGCAAAGATATTTGAGATCGTAATTAGATTTAGTTTTGAAAGATATATTATAAATAAATAGCATAAATCATAAATAGTGTAATATATAAAAATACATTTCTATAGATTTAATTTGAATGGATGGGAGAATAAGAATAGTGAGCTCTAATTTTTTCATATTATATATTGAATTTGTAATCACTATTTTATAATAATTTGATTATTTTTATGTAAATTATATATATATATTAATTAATTAATTAATTAATTAATTAATTAATTAGTACAATTAACATTACATCAAAATTTAAATATTACTTTTAAAACATATTCTTGAAAAGTTATGTTTTTTATGATTTTTGAGTTATTTTTGGCTTGGTTTACATCACTTTACTATTATAGCCTATGATTTTATCAATAATTTTCATACAACTAAAACTTTTTTTATTTATTTTTTTATAACAATTATATTTGGTAAATAAATATAAATTTATTTCAACTATCAGAATCCTTTAAATTTAACCTTTAACCTATTTCAATTTTAAAAATATATTAAAATAATTAATTTACAATTTATGTTAAAAATTTTAAATTATTATTATTATACTAAATAAAAAAATACTTATTAAATTAAAATAAATTAAAAAAATGCAATATCTACACTTACTCATCACATAGATATCAACAAATATCAACTCTACTGTATTTGGTCCCTTCATATTATTATCACTCCATCATTATTTGTCAACTCTATGACTATTTACTTTATTGTGTTCCCATATCCCACGAGTTCAACTCAGCATTTTTCTGATCGGGTTACATCATTATTACTCCGCTGAAACACCTCAAAATAATCATAACCTCGAATAAACCTACCACGTAGGTGAGGCTACTACCACGGTCTGCAAACTTCGGATTTGGAGCAACATTTCCATGTGCGGGAAAAGTTACTTGTCATCATATAACTTCATATTTTTAAACTCGACCTTGAAGTTATTTTTAAACTCGATCTTCTAAGATTAACATATAATTAATTTTTTTTTTAACACATGGTGAATTGGTAATTTTTTAGAGTAATCTAGAGGAGACCCATGATCAATCCTCATAGTCGCCAATATAACACCAAGATATATCCAACAACGTGTAAGTAAGATATATTGGTTTAATATGTAACCATTGGTTAATTCAATCTTTTTTTTTAACGTCCTTTAAACATTTGTTATTATTTTTTAAAAACAAATATTTTTTTTAGGTAGTTAAATTTTGTGTTAATAAAAACACTGATGGTAAAAGTGATTACAAGATCTGAGGGTTGGTTGAACAGAATTCAGTTCAAACAGTTACCCAACACTTGGGGATAAAAGTTCAATCCCAGGGAGAGTTAGGGGTTCTTTTTGGTGACTGAAGAAAGGAAATTTGTCTGGAGAAACATTCTTGCCTTCGGACTTCGGTAAACCTATGATAAAATCCATTGAAATCTCCTCCCAACGTTGACTTGGAATGGATAAAGGTTGTAGAAGTCCCGGGGTCTTAATTGTCTCCACTTTATTCTGCTGGCAAACCAAACATTCCGCCACAAACTTTTGAATATCGGATTTAAGGCCATCCCAAAAAAAATCTTTCTTCACCCTGTGGTAAGTTTTTAAAAATCCTGAGTGTCCTCCTAAAGGAGAAGTGTGCAATTCCAAAAGAATATTTTGTTTCAGTTGGGAATTCTTACAAAGATATAAGCGATCTTTGTACCATAAGGAATCATTTTTCCAACTAAATGTATCAGATGTACTAGGATCTTGCTGCAACTTTTGAATGAGTGTCCATACATCTTTGTCCTTATTCCATTCATCTCTTACTTTGGTTATCCAATCTGGTTGGATAATAGAAATGGCACAAAGCAATGCTTCCACCTCTTCATTCTTTCTTGAGAGTGCATCTGCAACAACATTAAGCTTTCCCTTCTTGTAGATTATTTCAAAGTCATAACCCAACATCTTTGTGACCCATTTTTGCTGCTCTTCTGAAGATAGTCTTTGTTCCAAAAAGTGTTTAAGACTATCTTGATCAATTTTTACCTTGAAGTGTCTTCCCATTAGGTAAGTTCACCATTTCTTTAGTGCATGCAGTATTGCTAACATTTCCTTCTCATAAATAGGTTTTTGTAAATACTTTCCTTTGATTCGACGACTTTCAAAAGCAATGGGTCTTCCTTCCTGCATTAAAACTGCACCAATTCCATTTCCTGAGGCATCACATTCCACAATAAAGGTTTTTGTGAAGTCTGGCGTAGCTCAGACCGGTGCTAGGCACATTGCCTCTTTAAGATGTTCAAAGGCCTTAGTTGCTTCAGGAGTCCATGAAAATGCATCTTTCTTCAATAATGTTGTTAGAGGTGCTGCTATTCTCCCATAATTCTTAACAAACTTGCAATAATAGCCTATTAACCCGAGAAATCCTCGCAACTGCTTTATTGTCTTGGGGACTTTCCATTCCTTAATGGCTTTAATTTTGTTAGGGTCTACTTTAACACCCTCGTGAGATATAATATGACCCAGATATTCCACCTCTTGTACTCAAAAGAAACATTTGGATGTTTTTGCATATAATTGTTTCTCCTGCAATAGTTTGAGCACCCTGTCAACATGTTGAACATGATCCTTCCAAGACCTGTTGTAGATTAGTATATCATCAAAAAAATACTAGCACAAATTTTCTAAGGAAGGGTTTGAAAATGGAATTCATCAACCCTTGAAATGTAGAAGGTGCATTGGTAAGGCCAAAAGGCATGACCAAAAATTCATAATGACCCTCATGAGTTCGAATGCTATTTTTGGAATATCTTCAGTCTTCATTCTAATTTGATGATATCTTGAACGAAGATCCAACTTGGTAAAATAAATTGCTCCATGTAATTCATCCAATAATTCATCAATCACAGGAATGGGAAATTTGTCTTTAATGGTGAGCTTATTGAGCTCCCTATAATCTGGACACATTCACCATGATCCATCCTTCTTGTGTACCAATACTACAGGAGCAGAGAAAGAAATTTGACTAGGTTGAATTATACCCGCCTCTAACATTTTTGCAATCATACGTTCAATTTCGCTCTTTTGGACGTAAGGATATCTATAAGGCCTGATGTTTGGAGGAACACTTCCTGGAATCAAATGAATAGCATGATCATGATCACGAATAGGTGGGAGTCCTTTGGGAGTTTCAAACACCTTGGAATGATTGTCCAAGACTTGTTGGAGATCTGCAGAAATAGATGATTTTGATTTCGGAACCTCTAGAGAGCATAATTGTGCAATTACGCCTCGTTGTTCTTTATTTAGAAGCTTTGTCATAACATTAGAGCTTATTATCCTTCCTGGCTTCCCTTCAATACCCCGTAATTCGACTTCCTTTCCTTCTGAAAATTTTCTCAAGAAAAGTTCTTGAAAATTAAAAGCTACCATCCCCAAAGATTGTAACCATTGTACTCCTAGTACAACATCAACACCTCCCATAGGAATGGAAAGCATTGGACTAGTCAATACATATTCCCCCATGGTTAGCTTGATATTATGGCATTTTTCAGAGCAATTTATAGTTCCTCCATTTGCAACCATCACTTGACATTCTGGTGCTGGGTATAGGAAACAATTTAATTCCTTGGCTACCTTACAATGAATAAAATTATGGGTGCTACCTGAATCAATCAACACTATTACCTTTTCTTCTTGATTTGTCCTGCTATCTTGAGAGTTTGAGGAGTGGTAATTCCTGCCAGTGCATTACATGATATGGTCGGATTCATTTCTTCCTCTTCTAGGGCTGGTTCCTGGTGTATATCCTCTTCTTGTTCATTTTCTTCTTCTTTTTCACAATCTATGTAAAATAATTTCTTCTCAGCACACTTATGACCTTTAGTGTATTTGCTATCACAACTGTAGCAAAGCCCTTTTGCTCTTTTTTCTTCCAATTGTTGTGGTGTCAACCTTGTAGGTTGTGGAAATCTAGGCGTAGCAACACTACCTTCTTTATAGAATTGAGTGGTAGGCTTCCTTGTCGCCATAATTTTACATTCAACTTTTCTTGCCAACCTGAATGCCTTCTCCAATGAATCAGGTTCCAAAACATGAACTTCATGTTGGATGTTATCCTTTAGAGTACTTATGAAGAGATCAATCCTGTGTTCCTCTGGAATATCAGTTACCCTTATATTCAATTTTTGGAAGTCCTCAATGTGCTGCCCCACTAAACCCTTTTGTTTGAGATTTATCAATTGACTAAAGAAGGTGTTGCTCTTTGTATCCTCATAATGTGCTATCATTTCCTCCGTAAAAATTGACCAAGTGACAATTTTTTTACGGGAGCAAAGCCATCGATACCATACAAATGTATTTTGTTCTAAATGTAAAGTTGCAATGCGTACTTTTTGTGTGTTTTGCACGTTATGGAGATCAAAATATTGCTCCATCTGTAGTATCCATGTTACAGGATCCTTTCCATCAAACTTCCTCATATCCATCTTTGGAATATGGTGGTCCTTCCCGCCAACATTAGAGTTTATGAAATCACAATTAACATTTATTTTGTTCTCATCATGAGGTTCTTCTACTATCTTTTCACCATTAGGAAACCTTTCTTGTATCAAATTTGTCAAACCTTCCATGTCTTCTTTTAGAAAATTCTTCATGTTTTCCATTTTCTCATCGATCTTAGCTTCCATGTCATCCATCTTAGATTCCATGCCAGCCTCCATGCCATCCATCTTAGCTTCCACGCCTTTCTTCAAACCTTCCATCTTCACTTCCACACCATCCATCTTAGCTTCCATGCCTTTCTTCAAACCGTCCATCTTCACTTCCACGCCTTTCTTCAAAACTTCCATTTCATTTTTTGTTGCTTTTTGCGAGAGTGAAATTTGTTGCACTTGCTCTTGTAATTTTGATAGATCATGTTGCAATTCTTCATCTTCATGAGTCATGGTAGAGCTTTCTGAAGGCTTAATGGGTGTTAAATTCTTTTTAGGCGCCATTTTAGAATCCAATATTGATACCTATTCTACAATATGCCCTTGGAATCAATTCAACTTGATTCTTCAAACAAGACTTATGCAATTCGGAAAAAGAATACACACCTTTTACTTGCTTTGAAGAGCTCGATATTGAAATTGAATTATCTCTGTAATTGAAAATCTTCAATATCTGAAAATCAGCCCTGTAGTAGCCCTCTAAAGCTTCTTTCAAATGCCATAGGTTTGATCTAATTTGGATTCCCCAAGACAAAGTTGTGTCCAATCTCCCACAATGACCTAATTCTGGACTGGTTTAGTAGAGAAAACTTGTAGGACTTGCCACGTGTCACTGTTTCGTCCTTTGTATCTGAAATTGATAGCCAAGAAACAACAGTCCGTGTACTTGCGACCAATCTTTACGGCACTCAAATCCACTGCCCAGAGAGAGAGTTATTGAACTTTTCCCACGATCACCTCTTTGAGATGAAATTAAGGAGCCTGAAAAAGAACTACCTTCCACAGATCATATCTCCAAAAATATTGCGAACCAAGCTCTGAATTTTTTTGAAGAATTTCCTCAAGCTTTCAGCTTCACACCATATGAATTTCATATTCTAAACCTTCGTAGAAAAAAAATTATAGTGAAAATTCCACGATGACCTGTTTAGGAGCTTGAAAAAAGACCTAACTTCCACAGATGATATCTCCGAAAATATTGTGAACCAAGCTCTGAAATTTTTAACAATGTTCCTCAGGATTTCAGTTGCAATTCTGAAAATTTCAGCGCCTGAAACTCTTCGAGAAAAAAATTTTATAAAGGAAAATTTTAACAATGATCCGTTTGGAGCAGATGCCGAAACCCTAGAATCCAAAGCTCTGATACCAAATGTTGTGTAACCAGCTCCAAAAATAGAAGAAAAGAGATATCAACGCCTTAGAAATGAGCCACTTCGAGGGGGAAACCTCCAATACATTACATAAAATGAACAATTCTTGGATGATACAATTTACAAAACCTCCTTTCTATATATAGGAGTCCATGGGGCCATAATGTAATCCTAGTGGGCCACAATGTAATCCTAGCCCACCTAACAATAATAATTTAAGGGCACAATAATAACAAAATGGGGGTTACAAGGGTACAATAATAACAATAAGGGGGTTACACTAACAACAATAAGGGACTATACTAGTAATATAGGGACCTAACACTATATGTGCTACATGTCAACATTAAGGGAGGGTATTAGAAGTAATGTTTCCATGTGTTTTAGGTTGTTGTGAGTTGTCATTGTGAGCTTCTAGGTGTCAATCTAGAAGTAATTGTTTTCATATATATGAGTTTTATTAGCTACGTAGATTCACTTTCTTAGGATCTAGATTTGTCGGAGTCATTAATTTATATCCCGTATATATGTAACTATTGTGATCAATAAAATACAACGTGTTTTTTTGTGTGTGTAACCACTCTCTTATTTCTCTCTAATTTATAATACATATAACTTCCCTACATTACCATCAACATCATCATAGATTTTTTTAGATTACTAGTAAACATGCTCTGGATTTTGTTGGCTTACCCTCAACTATGCTCTAAGTTTTGCTGGATGACACTCAGCCATCACACAAAGTATTTTCGGCTTACCAAAAACATATGCTTACAAAGTGGTCTTGAGAACAACATGAAATACGTGAGGGTATACATGCCTTTTTATACATACATCTACATCCACGCTCCATCCATGGAGATAGTGACTAGGTATTTTTCAAAGACAGCTATACCTTGTTACAAACATGTGTGACTCACATTAGAAGATAATATTTAAGTCTATTCCACAAGAGGCACAAAATATTAACATAAAGTTTTTCTTCATCTATTTTAAGTTCCTACTCCATCCAATATCCCTTGCTACCCTAGTGCCTCCAAAAGCATTATTTCCACTACTGTTGTAGCGGGGTCCCATGGGGTACAATTTTGGTACAATTTTGATAAAGTTTTATATATATTGTGTTGTGGGCACTACAAGGAAGAGTCAAAGGGGATTATGGGTGGGTCAAAGTCCCTTATTCAATGTAATGGGTTTTAAGGGAAAACCACGAGTCTCAAACCATGGTTTGATACCATGATATCTGCGCACTAAGTTAGTATAAATATGTAAAGGTTGAGCCATGAAAGGATATCTTATATCATATCTCTGTTATCTTATGGTTATTGCTTAATGTTTTCAGTCTAAATCTGGGTTTTTGGGTAAAAAGGCTCCTGTTGGCTCTGTGTGTGGAGACCTAAATCCCGGCTATGTGTGGACTTCACTAGATGTGTGCATAGAAGGGTAAATTGTATTGAAGGATTGAATGTATTGAGCTACTAGATATCTTAATAAAAAAGATTGTTTTGGTGAACTTGAAACTGTTATGGGTTATGTTGTACTGTTATATGTAATTGTGAATCTGTTATGTTATTTAATATTTAATTTTGTTTATGGTTAATTTTATATAAGTGAATGAATGAAGTACTTGTTAGTAAACATCAGTTGACGAATAGATTTGATTGAAGTACATCTGTTTTTAGTGTGCAATTTCCTATTGAGCACTTCATGATAATCTGCAAGAGTGATCTGTTATTCTATTGATTTGTTGAAGTGCACATCTATATATTATACGTGATAGTTCTGTTGCAAGTCTTTTTAGGGCTACAACATAAAATTATTTCTTAGGGTGCGAAAAACTAGTTTCCGCACCCCCCATACTACTTTGGGTGAGACTTTGATCTGTGCAAGTTGGTCATTGCCGAAAGGGCCAGTAGTTGGAGGGCTTGTTGGTTGCACGATAAAATTTGAACCTGGGTCAGGACCCCTCAATCCAAAAAATGGTTATGTTGCCAGGACCTGGATCATTTTGAGGGAGAATTGATGTTGTGGCATCCTACACATGATGAATTACAAGATTGGCTTGATAAAAAGATCCTTGAATTCACGATCCAAGAGAATAGAAGTTCTAAATTATCTATTGAAGATTGGGTACAAAAGTACATTTATACAAAAGTTCACGATATTTTCCTTGCTTCCTTTGCGATTGAGTTGCATGAGTGGTTGTCTTGATTGAATGAATTCAATACATGTGGAAAGGAAGACAGAGTTATTCAACAGACTCCAGAATTGGTACAATAGTTAGAAAAGACCAGCAATAAGATTACCCTCACAATAGATCATTGGATCGATCATGTTTTGGGAGGATTTGTAATTGATTTTTCTATTGATTAGTTTGTGTCCTACTCTGAAGCAGAAATAATATTTTTCAAGGGTTCGAGAGGTAAGTTTGTACGCTCTTTGAAGTTGTGGATTAACATTCTATTGTGTGAACAAGGCTCTCTACGTAATCATATCGAGTGAATTTCTCGAAGAGGCCCGAATACACCCAACCGAAGAACTTACCATGTAGATATAGAAGAAGGGTTTATTTACAATACCCTCAAGGGTATATTTGATATTGATGAAGAATCCGAGATTAGTAGCTCTGGTGAATCTGCGCACTCTAAAGAAGAAGAATTCTCGCAAGATCCGAATAATCTTGGATCATTGGCCATAATTCAAATCCCATACACTCCACTTCTGAAATCATCTCACAAGTCATCCACTCCACCTCCAGCACCAGGTGAGGATATGTTCGCGTCTACAAATTTTCATACTTTCAAAGGTATTGGGAATGAAGATAAAAAATAATTTCGGGTTGTCACTAATGTTGTATGGAGAGAAAAACAGGTGAAGAATGATGATGCTAAGAAAGCAGAGTTATCCACTTCTTTTCAATATCGCACGCTCGATTGGTATATAAGTATGTACTAGTGAATACTAATTCCACTGTTGATTATTTGAAGGCTACATTGAAAGAAAAATTTAAGAGGCCGAAGCCATTTTCACAATGTGTCACTGAGTTAAAAGAGATTCGTCTAAAGTTGAATGAATTTGTATGGGATGCATACCAAATATTAAAGTGCACTATCAAATATGGTGGATTCACTATTGATGATACCCAACACAAGGAATGGTTTATTTCTATGTTGCTCCCACATCTGCGCCAGCCCTTGAGACAACAGAAGATTTCCATGTAGGCTGAGCCTGTAGAAATTGCAATGAAACTAGACGCTGCACCGGTACTCACAGTGATCGGAACCAAGCAGATCCAGAGTCAGTTAGAAGAAATGCATTTGGAAATTCAGAATATTCACAAAGATAAGGGAAAGGAGGTGTACACAGATGTATGATGCATACTATGTAAAGTTTTTGGGCATCATATAGATCAATGCCACGTGTTCAATGATTATCTGCAAGCTGGAGGACTACCCACTGAAGGACGTGGTTGGAATGAGTGGGAATCCTACAGTATGGTGCACAAGATGTCAGGATATGGGTTTGCATGTGACTCACTACTGTCCATGGATTGGAAAATATATGCCTAAGCTAAAGATTTTTTTTTTTAAATTCTGCTCGTCACTGGGACATGATGAACAACAATGTCAAATTTTTGATTTGATGATTGAAAAAACTGAGCTATAGAGAGTGCATGTTGAACCTACTACACTCGCATTCTTGTCTAGGTTTGGTGGATTCTAGAAAAGAGGACGAGGAAGAGGAGGAGTTGATCAAGGAAGGGGACAACTCATATGCTACAATTGTGGAGATGTTGGCCATTATACGCGCAACTGTCCAAATCCAACACGACAATATTGTAGGTAATGAGGCAGTTTGATCATGTAATGTAAGATTTTCATGCTTTGATTGCTAATATGTAGGAGAAGAAAAAAAAAACTCCGACACAGAATATTCAGATTGTAAGGGCAGTGTTGTGAGAAGAAGAGCCTAGGATGAATCTTCTCACTAGGAGTGTTTCAACCACTGGTGACGATAAAGGAAAAAATCTGGATGTTGATATTTGGATCTGAAAAGCGCTTGAGAAAAAGGATGGATTCAATTTACAACGTGAAAAAGACACCTTCGTAGAAGCAAAGAAATTTTTTGGAGAATCAAGCGCATCATCATCAAGTAAACCTATGGATGTGGCTAGAGTAGATGAAGAAATAAAGCCATTTTTACAGGCTTGTATCAAACTATTATGTAACAATAAGGCAGTCTAGAATATTCAAGTATTGATAGAAAACTACGTGGAAAAAGAACAAACCCGAATGGAACAAAAAACTGTCAATAAGATCTATAAGAACAAAATAATAATGCGACAAGAGATGCGCTTGAGTGCTCATATTGGTGCCTATGATATGGATCAGGTCATTCTAGATCTAGGATCTGATCCAAATGTATTACCTAAGAAAACCTGGCAGCACATGGGAGAGCCTACGTTGGAGTGGTCAACTATTCAGCTGCACATGGAAAACAAACAGAAAATGATTCCATTAGGAATGCTTTCAGATATGGTCGTAGATATTGAAGGAGTTAAGGTGCTTTCAGATTTCAAAGTCATCAATTGTGGATGATAGTGACCCTTATCTTGTGTTGTTGGCCTTGGATTGGGCTATTGATATGAATGACATCATAAATATTAAGAGGAGAAGTATGGTATTCGAGAACAATGGAACCAGAGTTGTAGTGCCCCTAGATCCTGCAGAGGCTACAAGATATACATAGCCGGTGCACGCAGACGATGATGTTGACCATACCTTTAAGTTCACTGCATGAGATGATGGTTGGATCAACCCGACAACTGTCATGGAAGACTTAATTGGGAAAAACTTAGTTCTTACTTATCAAATTCAGATGAATAACTGAAGAACTAGCAGAACCAGTTACATGAAGTATCTGCACTGTGATGCAATCGAGTGACTAGATCCCTTCGCTGCATATCATCAGATGTATTAGAATTACCATATTATGATGTTTTAACTAATGTGATCATGTTTTTAGGAGAAATTGAAAGGATTGTTCCAGAAGCACAAATATTCCATGCATTGGATATAGCGCTGTGCTCTACCCGAAGTTGATGGTGGGAGACTCACAAAGGAAACTTAGGTAACTAGGAAGAATGCATCTGAATGATGAGACTGTGATTTGAGTGTCCAACTACTAGAATGGAAGAGCCCTATTTCGAAAAAGGTGATCTACGTAGACATCTGGCTAAATGGACTGAAGTATGGGGCATAGAGATCAGACCAGAATGGGTGCACATGTTCATCCATACTTTGGGGAAGGTGCCTACTGATTGGTACATAGAAACACAGCTACGCCGAGTAACTAGTGAATGGTTTCCACTGATCGAAAGTTTCATTTAACCTTCAACTTTGAGAGTGGATTTCATTTCTAGGGTAAAGCACTGCAAGGTATTCAAGATGTCATATTTGGTACGAAAAATCTGAAGGTAGAGTGTGCTTTGCACGCATGGGATGCGCAGATGAGGGATATTGTCAATTACAGAAATTTGACAGTTGAAGAAAATAAAGAAAATCCAAGGAATATTACAATCCCCGAGTCTGGAGGACAACGCATAGTTTTTAGGCCTTCCATTATGTCACTAGGTTTCATGAAGCCTCTAAATATTGGATAAGTGAAAATTTGATTTAAAGAACAACCAAAATTGGCGAATATTGGAGATTACTGGGATGAGGATACAATGGGAAAAGCCATGGAACTGTTGATTGAATATCGTGACTTGTTTCCTACAAATTTCTTTGAGTTGAAAGGCATAATTGGAGAGCTTGGGGTCATGAAGATCACTTTGAAACTGGACGTGCGACCTGTAAAGCAGCATATGTATTGATTAAATCCCAAGTAAAAGCAGAAAGTCAAGGAATAAATGGATAAAATGGTTGCCGCAGGAATTATAGAACCAGTGGAGGAGTCTAATTGGGTGAGTCCCATGGTAGTGAAGGATAATAAGACTAAAATAGAAATAAGGATTTGCGTGGGTCTGCGCAAATTAATGATGCTTATGTTCATGATCCATTCCTGACCCCATTTTCTGATGATATCCTTGAGAATGTAGGAGGAAATGAGGCTTATTAATTTACATATGGGTTCTCGGGATATCATCATATTAGAATTGCGCCAGAGGATAAGAGTAAGAAAACCTTTGCAACAAAATGGGGATCCTTTCAGTATATTGTTATGCCATTTTGATTGAAGAATGTGCCTTCTATCTTCTCGCTCGTAATAGTAGCTGCATTTAAGGAATACATCCACAAGTTCTTAGAAGTATACTTTGGTGATTAGATTATATTTGGATTGTTGAAAGAGCATGTATCAAGTATACACCTAATGGTGGATACTTATAGGAAGTATTAGATCACACTTAATCTGAAGATGTGCATATTTTGTGTGCCATTGGGGATATTGTTAGGTCATATTGTTTGTCAGGAAGGATTGAAGATGGATCCCGCCGAAGATCGTGATTGTTAATCTAGAAGTTCCTTCCAATGTCAAAAAACTATGCTTGATTTTGAGGCATACTACATATTATCGGAAATTTATCAAAGGATACACATTAATAACTAAGCCCATGAAAAAATTACTCAAGAAGGATTCGTCATTTTGTTGAATAATTTCAAAATATTTTTGAACTATTGAAGGAGAAGATGGTCACTGTGCCCATATTGGTCTTTCGATATTGGTTGAAGATATTTCATGTGCATGCTGATGCAACCTCCATTGCACTCGGAGCTATTTTAGCATAGCCAGAAGCTGGAGAGATTGATAACCCTATTGCATTTGCAAGTAGTAAGTTATCCAGTGTGAAACGTAGATATTTATGGAAGTCCTGAAGTCTTGCCCAGTTAGAACATCCCCCCCTTCCTGCTTCCATCACCTTCAAAATACCTGTCAAGATCCGAAATGCCAACGTCTCCCATTGTATCATTGACGAGGGGTCATCCACCTGTGTGATGTCTACTTCGGTTTAAAAGCAACTCGAATCTCCTGAGTTAGCCCCTTCCACTATCACCCTCCGAGCGTGGGATGGCCACTCTTCCTAGCCCCTTGGCATGTTCCACAATTTTCATATTACTCTTGCGGGAAAGACTGTTTGTGTTGACGTAGAAGTCACTGATGCCCCCTTAGACTACAACATTATATTGGGTCGCAGCTACACTTATGCGATGTCTATTGTCCCATCTGTTGTTCACCATAAGACGTGCTTTCCTCGCAACGGAAATATTTTCACCATCGACCAGTTGACATATTATGAACCGAAGTCTCAGACCTCTCCTCATTCCATCATCTCTTCGGTGGCCAATAAAAAATAGTCGAACCTCCGACCAGTGTCTCAACCAGAGTCTATAAATATTCCTCTTTTCTTGGCTCATTCTCCAGTCTCCCTCCTCCTACCTCTGACCCTAGCTCATCGAATGTTTTCATGATGCAATTGTCTCCGTTCGACCTCAAACGGACCGTTTCAACTAGTCAAAAGCCACACCCCCCACAACCTGCTCCTAACACCTTGACTCAACCTTCAGGACCCCCTCCTCAAGGCCCCCCCTTTGTAGTTGGTGTCCATGAGCATCTCTACCCTCCTATAATGGTTCCTCCTGGCCTTAACCATCTCGGAGCCATCCCGCCTGGCCTTTACCCCTCTGGTCAGATACCATTTCTAGCTCCTCCTCGTGGATTATTTTTTAGACCTGTCATGGCTATCTTTTCTCTTCCTAACATGACCCTAGGGATCCAAATTTGGTACATTTATCCCCCAACCACTATTCTTCTGAGTCAGTCCAAACCTTATATTGTTTTTACCCCAGTCCAACCAGTCGCCATGACACCTCCGTTTGCTTTTGTGCCTCAGCCACCTCAATAGGAACCCACTCCTATTGCAAAAGCCTCAGGTGAGGGGGGCAAAGCCCGCAAGAAGGCACCTAAGAAAAAGGTTGCCTAGACAACCCCTTCTCCCCCTCAACCTCCAAAGCGTACCACCCGGTGTGCTTTGTGTGATGTTGTTGGTCATGCCACCCATACCTGTCCCAAATTGCCTCGTCTCAAGCCCATGGTCAATGCATCATTTCTTAAGTTTGATATCCCAGAGGTCCATGTCACTTTACTTGATTCAGCCAAGAAACTCAATACTTTGCACTCAAATAACCCTTGTGCTTTGTGTGATTTCCATGGCCACTATACTCACCTATGTCCCTGCCTCGATGACTTCCGCACCTCTCTAGCGACAGTTCGCCAACTCAAGGCCAAGTGAAACGATTCCATTGCTCCCTTACTTGTGAATTTTGCTTCTTCAAAACCATAGGACACATCCAATCCCATTGACATTCCCCCTTGTGATGTCAAGATGATGGAGCCTTCGGCCACTATCCACTACCTGTCATCATATATGAGATCCACGGTAGAAGACTCCCCTAGGACTTCCCCTTATGTTTCACTCGACCTCCCTTCAGCGATCACCCCGGGATCAACATCAATGGATCCCTTATATTCTTATTCTCCCGTCAACACCACCCCCCCGTGACGATGCGCATGTGAACCTTTCTTCTCATGATGATGAGTCAGGTAGCTTCGCCGTGTCAGGTCGTTTTTCTTCCACCAATCACCCCATATTCTATTACGATGATGACATTTGGAAGCAATCACCACCCTAACTTTATCTATCCCCCCCTACATTGAAAACATACATTCGAACCACATACACCTTGTGGTTATTACATTGACACACAATGTTTTTGTAAGGGGGCACCCATCTTTGAGAGTCGAGAAGAAGCAATTCTCCACAACCCTTATAGTGCATCTGGTCGTGTTGACTCTCGTAGCATCATTCTTCCCCATTTAGAAGAACCTCTAGAGTTCCATTTCACTTTAGATCACTCTAGGGATGACCCCCCTCATCATTCCTTCCTCTTACATCAACAAACCACTCCCCTAGACATTGTTCTTGACCAACCTGTATGTTTTCCAGGTGAGAACCAGTTCATTATATCCAAATCCACTCTTTGGAATAATGATACCATGTATGAAAATGCAGAAATTTAGCCCATTTTCTTCATATATATATTACCAAAAGAGATTGGTAATCCTCCATTCCTTTTCTCTAACTGCATCTATCCATTCTTCCCTCGGAAGATAACCATAACATAAAAAAATGGTGCACCACATCATAAAAATGTGTTTAGATTCCACTTTTCTAAATACATTTGGCATGACCACAACATGCTTGGGGGAACCTATGCCCCTCAACCATAAAAATCCCATCTCTCAGCCAAAAACAACACAGAAACCCCCTTTCTTTGATAGGTCACACTTTTCAGGTCCTTTCGTGGGACAAGTTTCAATTTTCTACTGAGTACCTACTACCTAGGTCACAGAACAGACACCAAAAAGTGCGCCCTGGCCTCTTCCTGGGATCTGAGTGCCTAATCTGAAAGTTTACCCCACTAAATTGAAAGAGTAGGCTTAGGCCTCTTACCTGCAACTGACGAATCTCGATTCCAACGGTCGGTTTGTCGCTTCGATCACCGCAATATTTAGGGCCTTTTTCCCTCTCTACATTCACAACAGTTACACTTGCAAAATGAATCAAGTTGTAGGGAAAATGCTTTATGAAAAGAGAAACCCCAAATTTTTCTTTCGCCAGTTGCGACCAAACCATATCTCGGTTTGGAAAACCATTAGCACCATTGGGAAGCTCTCACCGAGCTCTCAAATGGGTATCCTTTAGTTTTTTGTGATTTAATACTTCACCCAAACACATTTTTTCCAAGAAGGGTCACTTCACTACTCCTCAAAATCGAATTTATTCACTTGCAACACTTGTACTTGGGGCACCACTTTTCCTTCATACTTGTCCATGATCGTGTCGATTTTCATCGTGAGTAACCATCTTGTACTCATGTTTTTATGGTCCCCACCGGGCCTATTTTGTGTGGCAGCATCATCGAGTCACCCTTGTTAGAGCATCCAAGTTGAGTCATCATCGCATCCATGGAGTCTGTCCCGAGTCCCCTTTTTCACCCGCCACAGTCTTCCATCCTTCATTTCTTTGTACCTCTCTTGTGTTGCACATTTTTTCCTTCAGTCATACTGTCCCCTATCCCCTCTGGCGTCGAGTCAGTAGCTGCGAGGTCATCCATGCCCTTTATGCTCTAACAATGGAAGTCATCATCTTGCTACTTAGTACCTCCCCATTCCACCATTATCCCTAGTGTCAGTCTATCAGTTGCTCTACTTTTATCTCTCATGCCTTAGTTGAGGATCCCTTATTGCCTCACCTATGGTGGACCTCCTACTGTCGACATCAGCTTATTCATTCTAGAAGACAGGTCTAGAGGGCACTGTACCTTGGTTCCAGCTTCCCCTCTTGTTCGGTGCCTTGGATCAGGCAAAAGGACTCTTTATTTCCCTTTGAATTCATTGTTTCTTATCTCTAGCTCCTTATGGCATGATCTAGATCCATATACTTGATGGTTCAGTGATGCAGTAGACTGTACTGGTGATTCTCATGTGTGTGTGAGATGTTTCAAACCTCATGAGCGGGTGGCCCTTCAGGTAGCCCCCCACATGCCCAGATGACCTCTCTAATACAGCCTTGGATGTAGCTCCATAGATTTGATGGTTCTGGCCTCAACCGCTTGCAATGCCTTTTAGTTTGCATGTATCAATTAGATTTTTAAAGCCCTTTCTTGTTTTGTAGGGCCCCTTTCATTGTACTTATATCTCATGTACTCAAATATTATTTTATAAGTCCTGGCTGTTGTCCTAGGCACAATATTTATGTGGCATCCATTATCATTTTTTTCTATGGCCCATTTTTATGCCAGCATGTTTTACTTTGTTATCTCATCGGGCATAGGTATGCCTCCCCCGCCTCATGTAGAACATGTACTCACTCATAAAAGAGACTTGTCTCACCTATAAGTCTCAGCCCCTCAGGGTCTTGTCCTCTCGTGCTTTAGTCTACCTTATATTTATCTCTCTCTGACTCCCCCTTCGGTGTCTAGTGATTGAGTTCTTACAATGTACTTCGGTCACACGATTAGCTCCTAACGCTCGCACGCTGGGGGGAAATCTGTTACACCAATTTTTGGTCATCTAATCTGTTACTATTAGATGGATCAAATTACACCATGTAAGACCAATTTTACCCTAGTAAAATTTCTTTCACTATCAAAAATAACTTAGTAATCCATAATTTATTAAGTTATTTATGGCATAAACAGGAAACCCCATGCAGAATAATTGAATAAATCCTTATTTCTTTGATTTTCCTCAAGGGATAATTAATTAAACCACAATTTAATTAATATTCCTAGTCATATTTAACCCAAAATAGGAAAATTAATTAGATGAATCACTATTTATCTTATTATTTTCTAGGAATAATTATTTAAAACATTATTTAAATAATATTCCTTATTAAATTTGACTAAATCATTTATAAATAATTGAATAAATCACAATTTATTTAATTATTACGCAACCACATTCTTAAATTAATAAATTAATCATTTATTTATTTATTATTTACTAATAAATGGATTTTACCAAATTCAAATTCCTTTTGCCTCCAATAAAAATAATAAATTATTCCATAAAAGTTGGATCTAGATTTGGTTAACAATATTTTAATTATGCACCAATGTCTAGACTAACTCAATATTTTTGTTATAAATAGAAGGGATTTTCCATTCATTCACTACCTTTTGTTGCCTAAAGATCCCCATGGATCTATACTTTTGGTCTGACTTTGATCCTCCATCATTGTCATATTTTTCTACCTTTTTGCTTGTGAGCTCCCCTTGAGCTCCATTTTTGTCTAGGTTTTCTACACCATCAAGAGAGAGAGATCTTAGATCTGAAGTGCTAAGGAAATACAAGAACCCATCCCATTGAGGGGGACTGATAACCTCTTTCTATGTTCCCTTCCCAAGTCTCATAATACAATTGTTTTTTAAAAACATCCTTGTCTTGTTCATTGGATGCATGGAGGAACTCTTACGTTTATTTTTTGTTTATGTCTTTAACTGCATAGATCCGGATTTTTGTAGCATTTATTCTGATAACTAGCTACAAATCTAGGGAAATTGACAACCATATCTGATGTTAGGGTTGTTTTTTATGCACAAGAGATATTTTTTTCGTATGCTTGCGATTAGAATTCACACTAATAAACGGTCAGAGTGCAGCGCACTGCAGAAGTTAAAGCAGCTACTGACAACATCTCAGCCGTCGTGACCGAGTGTGGTCAACTATTAGATGAAGCCATGGGCATCTGGACTTTGGTACAAAATGAACCAACGGTGCAAAAGATAAGAAATGAATTGTGCATGAAGGAACAACAATTTGTAGACATCCGGCTAGTAGCCCCCACATTGGTGACAACAAAAATACTTTCTTGCCTTCATGAGGGAAAGGTAATTCAAACAGAGATAGAAGATCTATGTCATCGAGAGCACCTTTTGGAAGCAAGGATGCTATCATGGGCTGAGGAAGCCCTACAGTTTTCTCAGACTTAGGATGATTCCCTAAATAGCCTTCAACAAACACATCGTAGCATCAATCTTGCAGATGAAGGGCCGACAACTGCGAAGGTCATGGATTAAGCAGAGGGTGATGCCACACAGAGTGTCGAAGTGGTCTTGCCACTGAAGAACTCTATCGAAGCACTCAAAGCGAAGATGAAGAATCCCACCCAACAGTGTCTTGGGATGAGTCACGGGTTTGTGTTGGGGGCCTGTTGGAGCGGGGTCCCTTGGGGTACAATATTGGTACAATTTTGATAAATTTTTGTCTATATTTTTTTGTGCACATTGTGCATAAGAGTCAAAGGGGCTCTGGTGAGGGTCAAAGTCCCTTATTAAATGTAATAGGTTTTAAGGGAAAACCATGAGTCTCAAACCATGGTATCTACGCATTAAGTTAGTATAAATATGTAAAGGCCGATTCATGAAAGGATATCTTATATCATATCTCTGTTATCTTATGGTTATTGCTTAAGGATTTTGGTATAAGTCTGGGTTTTTGGGTAGAAAGGCTCCTGCTGGCTGTGTGCATGGATACCTATGTCCTCGTTGTGTGCGGACTCCACTGGCTGTGTGTGCCGAAGGGTAAGTTGTATTGAAGTACTGAATGTATTGAAATGCTAGATCTCTTAATAAAGATGTCTATTTTGGCGAACTAGAAATTGTTATGCATTTTGCTGTATTGTTATTTGTAATTGCGAATATGTTTTATTATTGCATATTTACTTATGTTTATGGTTGATTGTATCTGCATGAATGAATGAAGTACTTGTGGGTGAATATCAGTTGATGAATAGATTTGGTTGAAGTACATCTGTTTACTATGTGCAAATTCCTATTGTGCCCTCAGTGATAATCTGTGAGAGTTGATCTGTTGTTCTATTGATCTGTTGATGCATGCATCTGTATATTATCTGTGATAGGTCTGTTGCAAGCCTGTTTAGGGATACCACATTAAATTATTCCTCACGGTGAAAAAATCTAGTTCCAACACCTCCCTATACTGCCTCGGGTGAGACTTTGATCTGTGCAAGCAGGTCATTGCCGAAAGGGCCAGTTGTTGGAGGGTTTGTTGGTTGTGCGATAAAATCTGAACCTGGGTCAGGACTCATCAAGACAATAAATGGTTTCGTTGTCTATACTGGGATCATTTTGAGGGAGAATTTATGTTGTGGCATCCTATGCAAGATGAATTACAAGATTGGCTTAATAAAAAGATCCTTGAATTTGTGATCCAAGAGAATAGAAGTTCTAAATTATCTGCTGAAAATTGGGTACAAAAGTACATTTATACACAAGTTCACGAGATTCTCTTTGCTTCCTTTGCGACTGAATTGAATGAGTGGTTGTCTTGATTAACTGAATTTAATACCTGCGTAAAGGAAAATGTAGTCAGTCAGTTGACTCGAGAATTGGTACAACAATTAGAAAAGACTAGCAATAAGATTACTCGCACAATAGATCATTGGATAGATCAATTTCTGAGAGGATTTGTGACTGATTTTTCTATTGATGAGTTTGTGTCCTACACCGAAGTGGAAAGATGATTTTTCAAGGGTCCTAGAGGTAAGTTTCTGCGCTCTTTGAATTTGTGGATTAAGATGCTATTGTGTGAACATGGTTCTCTTTGTAAGAATACCGAGTCAATGTCCCTAAGAGGCCTGACTATGTGCAGTGATAGAACTTACCACGTAGATCTGGAAAAAGGGTTTATTTACAGTCACCTAATGGGTAAATATGATAGTGACAAAGAATCAGAGACTAGTAGCTCTGGTGAATCTGTGCACTCTGAAGAGGAATAAGTCTCGCAAGATCAGAATAATCTTGGATCGTTGGCCATAATTAAGATCCCATCCAATCCACTTATGAAGTCATCTTACAAGTCATCCACTCCACCTCCACCTCCACCTCCACCAATAGGCACATATATGGCTGCGTCTATGAAGATGCCTACTTTCAAAGTTATTGAGAATGGAGATCTATAACAATTATGGTTTGTCAGCAATGTTGGAAATACTGAGGTGGGGGGAGGTCGAATTAGCATTTCTTTCACCAGCGTTAGTTAATCTTCAATTATTATTAGTGTTTGTACAATGATAGAATTAAACAAAAGGAACACGAATGAATTTTTTTTTAAGGTGGAAACCCTCTCCGGGACAAAAACCACCTGAATGATTTTCTAATAATTCATTAATATTCAACTCCAACTGAAAATAAAGCTCCAACTTCCTAGAATCTAGAAAAGCATTCTTCTTCAGCTCCCACTGGATGGATGCTCCAATGCTCGAGATTCTTCAGTCATTAAATAAATGGATGCCCCAACACCCAATGAGCTACAACTCACCCTAGCACCACCCTACCACACTAAACGTTTCATAGGATTGAACCTATTGGTGACTTCATGCACCAACCTAGCACCACCCTACCACCCTATAGAAGAATGAAAGAAGAATGGAATCTCGTACCAGGGAAAATTTTCCACTTTACAATGATATAGAATGATGTAGAAGAAGAAGACATACTAGACCATAACCCCAAATATGACACAACCACCTAATGATGATCCTAAACCTCCCGAAACCGCCTCTTTAACTCTTCGCGGATAGACACTTGTACAATTTTTACAATGATGCATTTACAATGACTTAGTACAATGATACCTTTACAATGATTGTATGCAGTGTTGCCCACTTGAAGGCTTCATGTGCTGAACTTCTTGCTGCTATTCTGCACCTTGGTTGCTTCGCTTTTCATGCTACCCTCTGCTGCACCTTTCTTTGCTGCCCTAGAATGTTTGATCCTTTGTAGCCCTTAATAACACATCATCTAGCTTTTTCTTCCCTTCTAGGGTCTTGATATTGAATATGGTGTATCTCTGTTATTTCAACTCCCAAATATGTGATTTTCGGTTCTGTAGTAGTACTCTGAGTCTTATTTCCAATTCCACAAGTCTGATCCAATTTGGATTCTTCAAGAGAGAGTTATGCCCAATATCTACAATGACCTAATTATGGACTATTTCAGTAGAGATAACTTGTACAGTGTGCCACGTGTCACTGTTTCATCATTCGGCTCTAAAATTTATACAACAAAAACTGTAGTCCATGCACTATCTGAATTTTTTTATAGAATTCCAATCCAATACTCAGAGAGAGAGTTATGACGATTTTCCCAAGGTCACTTCTTTGAGATGAAGTTCACAAGCCTGCAAAAACATTGACTTCCACAGATCATATCTTCAAAAATATTGTGCACCCACATCTGAAATTTTTATAGGAGCTTCCTCAAGATTTCATCTTCTAAACCTTCGTAGAAAAAACGTTAGGGTGCAAATTCCACAATGACATGTTTCAGGTAGCGAAATCCCTCCATAAGGAGGATATGAGGATCAAAATTTATATAAATGCTTAGGTTGAGAGGGGATTCAACAAGTGAATGTGGGAGGGATTTTAGGAGCTTAAAAATTATTAATTATTGAGTTTTCAATGGCCCATGCCAGAACCCCATGGGGTTTTTCCCCACTAACTAGGGTTACAAACTTCAAACATGAATATCTCTCAAACCGTGAAGAATTACATGGCGTGCCATATATCAGCAGAAATATCTCGACAAGTAGAAACCATAAAAATTATTATTGACCCAGAATATAGTACTTTTGTAGGTCAAAATTCCCATGAAATATCTGGGTATCCCTTGGTGCTTCTTGGGTTTACATCGTTGGAAATCGATGATCAAGAAGTGATGTTGTATGGAGAGTGCAAAAGGTGAATAATGATGATGTTAAGAAAGCGCAGTTAGCCACTACTTTTCAAGATCATGCACTGGACTAGTATATAAGGTATGTATTAGTGAATCCTAATTCCACAATTGATGAATTGAAGGTTGCACTAAAAGAACAATTTAAGAGGCCGAAGTCATTTTCACAATGTGTCACTGAGTTAAAAGAGATTCGTGAAGAGTTGAATGAATCTTTATGGGATGCGGATGAAAGATTAAAGTGCACTATCAGAGACAGTGGATTCACTATTGATGATACCCAACACAAGGAATGGTTTATTTCTAAGATCCTCCCACATCTGCGCCATCCCTTAAGTCAATAGAAGATTTCCACATAGTCTGAGGCTATAGAAATTGCAATAAAACTGGAAGGTGAACTAGTACCTGATGTGAATGGAACCAAGCAGATTCAGAGTCAGTTAGAAGCAATGCATTTGGAAATTCAAAATCTGTGCAAAGATAAGAGAAAGGATGTGTGCACATATGTATGGTGAATACAATCTAAAGCTTTCAGGAATCATAAGGATCAATGCCATGTGTTCAATGATTGTTTGCAAGTTGGAGAACCAAGCCCACTGAAGAACGCAGTTGTATTGAGTGGGACACCTACAATATGGTGCGCGATTTGTCAGGCTACGAGTTCGCATGAGTCTGATTACTGTCTGTTGATTGGAAAATATACGGCTGAGATAAAACAAATTATTTCTAAATTCTAATCGTCACTGGGACACGATGAAAAACACTGTCAAAGTTTTGATTTGATGATAAAAAAATATGAGTTGTATAGAATTCATGTTGAACCTACATCACCAGCATCCTTGTTTGAGCATGGTAGATTCTAGAGAAGAGTATGAGGAAGAGGAGGAGGACCTGATCGAGGAAGGGGACATCTCATCTGCTACAATTATAGAGACGTTGGCCATTATGCATGCAACTATCCAAATTGAGCGCGACAATCCTACAGGTACTATAGGCAATTTGATCATGTAATTGAAGATTGTCCTCTTTTGATTGCTAAGATGCGGGAGAAGAAAACACATACTTCGACACAAAATATTCAGATGGTAAGTGTGGATTTGTGCTAAGAGGATTCTAGCGTGAATTTTGTCACTAGGAGTGGTGAAGCCACTCACGAGGATAAATGAAATAAGCCAGATGCTTATATTTAGATCCAAAAAGTGCCTCAGAAAAATGATGGATTCAATTTACATTACGAAAAAGACACCTTCATAGAATTAAAGAAAGGACTTGAAGAAGGAAGCGCATCACCATCAAGTAAACCTACGAATGTGGCTGGAGTAGATGAATAAATAAAGCTATTTTTACAGGCTTGTATTAAAATATTGCGTAACAAGAAGGCAGTGGATAATATTCAAGAATTGATAGATAAATGCGTGAAAAAATTACAGCCTCGAATGGAAAAAAAGCTGTCAATAATATCTATAAGAAAAAAAGAAGAACAGGACGAGAGATGCACTTGAATGCTTATATTGGTGTGTATGAGATGGATCAAGTCATTCTAGATCTAAGATTTGATGCAAATGTATTACTTAAGAAAACTTGGCAGTGCATGGGGGAGTCTAAGTTGGAGCGATCCACTATTTAGCTGTGCATGGTGAATAACCAGAAAATCATTCCATTGGGAAGACTTTCATAGGTGGTCATAGATATTGAAGGAGTTAAGGTGCTTGCATATTTTGAATTCATAAAAATTGTAGATGATATTGACCCTTATCCTTCGCTATTGGGCTTGGATTGGGCTATCGATATGGATGCCATCATAAATATTAAGAGGAGAAGTATGGTATTCAAGAACAATGGAACCAGAGTTGTAGTGCCCCTAGATCCTGCAGAAGGTGCAATATATAAAAAGATGATGTGCGCAGACGATGATGCTGACCATATCTATAAGCTGACTGCGTGAGATGATGATTAGATGAAATCGTCAACTGATGGAAGACTTAATTGGGAAAAATATAGTTCTCGCTTCTCATATTCAGATGAAGAATTGGAGAACTCATAGAAATGGCTACATGAAGTATTTGGACTGCGACACAATCGAATGAATAGATCTCTTTGCTGCATATCATCAGAGATACGAGAATTACTGTATTATGATAGTTTAATTAATGTGAACATGTTTTTAGGAGAACTTAAAAGGACTGTTCCAGAAGCATGAATATTCCATGCATTGGATATAGCATTGCGCTCAACCCCAACAAGATTGTGGGAGACTCACAAAGGAAACTTGGGCAACTCGGAAGAATGCACCCGAATGATGAGACTATGATTTGAGTGTCCAACTACCAGAATGGAAGAGCCCTATTCTGGAAAAGGTGATCCACACAACCATCTAGCTAAATGGACTGAAGTATGGGGCACGGGGTGGAGACTAGAATGGGTGCACATGTTCATCCATTCTTTGGGGAAGGTGCCTACTGATTGGTACCTAGAAACAGAGTTATACCGAGGAACCAATGAGTGGTCTGCGCTTATCAAAAGTTTCATTTTAACATTCAACTTTGAGAGTGAGTTTGATTTCTTGGGTAAAGAGCTGCAAGGTATTCAAGAAGTCATATTTGATATGACAAACCCGAAGGTATATCACACTTCGCTCTCATTGGATGCACATATGAGGGATATTGTCAATTGCAGAAATTTGACAGTTGAAGAAAATGAAGAAAATCCAAGGAATATTACAATCCCCGAGTTTGAAGGACAACGTGCAGTTGATGGGCCTTCCATTGCATCGCTAGATTTCATGAAGCCTCTAAAGACTTGACAAGTGAACATTGGATCCGAAGAAAAACTGAAATTGGAAAATATTAAATATTACTAGGATGCTAATACGGTGGGAAAGGTCGCAGAATTGTTGACTGAATCTCAAGAATTGTTTCCAACAAATTTATTTGATTTGAAAGGGATAATTGGAGAGCTTGGGGTCATAAATATCACTTTGAAACCATATGTGCAACCCGTAAAGTAGCATCAGTATCTATTGAATCCAAAGTACAAGAAGGAAGTCAAGGAAGAATTGGATAAAATGGTTGATATAAGAATTATAGAACTAGTGGAGGAGTTTGATTGGGTGAGTCCCATGGCAGTGCATGATAAGAAGACAAAAGGAGAAATAAGGATTTGCGTGGATTTTTGAAAATTAAATGATGCCCTGCCTTCATGATCTATTCCCAACCCCATTTTCTGATGAGATCATCGACAATGTAGGAGGAAAGGAGGCTTATTCATTTATAGATAGGTTCTTAGGATATCATCAGATCAGAATTGCACTAGAAGATAGCAGTAAGAAAAAAATTACAATAGAATGGGAACCCTTTCAGTATACTATTATGCCATTTGGATTGAATAATGTGTTTGCTATCTTCTCGCGCGTAGTAGTAGCTACATTTAAGGAATACATTCACAAGTTCTTAGAAGTCTACTTTGATGATTGGGTTGTCTTTTCATTGTTGAAAAAACATGTATCAAGTTTGTGCCTAATGTTGGATAGTTGTAGGAAGTATCATATCTCACTTAATTTGAAGAACTTCATATTATGTGTGCCATTCAAGATATTGCTGGGTCATATTGTCTCCCTGCAAGGATTGATGGTGGATCCCGTGAAGATCGTAGTGATTGTTAATCTAGAAGTTCCTTCCAATGTCAAACAATTGTGCTTAATTTTGGGGCATATTGGATATTATCGGAAATTCATCCAAGGATATGTGCTGATCACTATGCCCATGGAAAAATTTCCCAAGAGGGATGTGTCATTTTGTTTGGATGAAGAATGTCAAAAGAGTTTTGAATTACTGAAGGAGAAGATGGTCACCATGCCCATATTGGTCTTTCCAGATTGGTCGAAGGTATTTCATGTGCATGTTGATGCCTCCTACATCGCGCTTGGAGCTATATTAGTGCAGCCAAAAGCTGGGGAGATTTATCACCCTGTGGCATTTGTAACTAGGAATTTATCATGCGTGGAGCGTAATTATTCAAATACGTAAAGAGAAGGATTAACCATGGTTTATGTGCTGCATAAATTACGCCATTATCTATTCGGAGGCCACTTTAAGATGTTTACTAACCACTTTGCTTTGAAGTATTTCATCGAGAAGCCTATGTTGGGAGGGAAGATCTGCAAGTGGTTGTTGTTTTTTCAGGAGTATGATTTTGAAGTCATTGTGAAATGTGGAAGACTGAATGTTGGGCCGGACCATCTGTCACACATTGAAAATGGAGAAGAGCCGACTAGCTTGGAATATGGGTTACCAGATGCGTAGCTATTTTCTATAAAGGTGGTTAATGGTAATTTAACTGATATCATTCATTTCTTGATTACTGGACGTGTGCCTGAGGAGTATATATTGCAACAGAAGAAAGAGTTGTTTGCGCATGCAACTGACTTCACTCTAATTGTCGGCCAGCTATACAAGATGGGTGTAGATGAAACTTTGAAAAGATATGTATTTGAATTAGAGCGACGAGATATCTTAGATGAATCTCATGGAGGGGTTTCCAAAGGTCATAATGTAGGGAAATCCGCTGCGCAGAAGATCATGTGAGCTGGTTTATGGTTGCTCCTACTGCACAATGATGCATATGTGCATTGCCGCACATGCAATGTATGCCAAAGGATAGGAAAGGAATCAAACAAAGATGAGATTCCCTTACATCCACAGATGGCTTTGCAAGATTTTTTCAAATGGGCCATAGATTTGTTTGGACCTATTGACCCTCCAGGAAGAAGACAGGTGTGCATTACATAATCACTACGAAAAATTATGTGATCAGATGGGCTGAAGTTAAGTCGGTGAAGGACTGTAGTGCTGAAACAGTTGTGCACTTCATCTTTGAGAACATATTGAATCGGTTTGGATGCCCCAATATTTTGATGAGTGATTGAGGTATGCACTTTGTAAACGAAACCATTGAAGCTCTGACAGAAGAATTCTAGATTCATCATCAGAAGAGCACTCCATCTCACCCACAGGCGAATGGTGCAGTGGAAGCTTTCAATAAGGTATTGGAGAATGCGCTCACTAAGGTTTGCAATGCTAACCATAATGATTGGTATTTGACCATACCTATAGTTCTTTGGGCATATCGAACCACATGTAAGAATGTGACAGGAAATACATTGTTCAATATGGTGTATGGTCTAGAAGCTATGATTCCAATGAAGTACATTGTCCCAACTCTATGCATTACAACATTTACTAATATGGAAGAGTAGGATATTATGGAAGAATGGTCGTCGTATTTTGTCACACTAGAAGAGGATCGATTTATTGCAAGTTTCCATCAGCAAGTGTAGAAGGCAGGCGAAAAGTCTTGGCATGATAGGTACATTATACAAAAGGTCTTTAAGGAAGAGGATTTTGCCTTGTTTTATGACACCAGTTTTGCGCACCACCCTGCGAAGTTCAAGATGCATTGGCTAGGACCATACATTGTTAGGGAAATCATTGACAGAGCTGTGCCATGCTTGGCCACATCGAGTGGAGAAAATCTTCCTGGGTAGGTCAATGGAAGCCAATTGAAGCCTTGCAGGGATGAACCTCTCACTACGTGCACCAATTACTATATGGATGGAGAATTTGATTTGCGCAGAAGGGTTGGCAGATGTGCAGACATGTGCCAAGTGTGCATGGTCGTTGTGCATGGAGGTTGACTAGGTCACAGAGGTGCCAGAATATAGCCATTGGAACAGTAAATCTAGACAAGACAATATTATTACCCTTTGGAGGAGCATCTAAGTTGCATTTAATGAGGATATTATGCCAGATTTGGAGCCATTTTATCATTTATGGAGCTACATTAATGCACAAGAGACTGTTTAAGATGTTCCTAAGCTATAAATATGACCGAAGGGGTTGCATTAGTTCACTTTACATTCTGTATTATTTTTACGCATTGAACTCTCTGATTTCCAAATCCTGTATGAAGTCTATGTCTGGTATTAATCCGTTGTTTGAGGAGGAGTTGCGCCATAGAGGTTTAGGTCACTTAATACTTCCCAATATGATAGCCACCAAGCCAGGAGAGGAGCCTATTGTGCAGGCCAATGATAACCCTGTGGCAGCTCAAACTAAGAAGTGGTAGACCTCGGGTTCTTGGAAGTCACCCTGAGAGAATACCCCTAAGCCATGCTCCACTACGACAGAGCATCAAAAGAAGCCAATGGACGAGTTACCAGAGACAGTCATGGAGGAATAGGATGTGGTAGAGATTTCCAATCCTATCTTGCGATTGCGTCCCTATGTCGCACCGTGAAAGGCTTTGGTGAAGGTCCCAAAGGACCTAGATAAAGTACGTTCATAAATCAAGATGCCTTTGCTACTGGAGAACGTACAAGTTGAGGGGGACATGTTCACTAAAATTCCACTACTTAAAATGGAGGATTGGGACCCCACTAATCAATAAATATTTCCAGAGCTCGTGCCTCACAAGTACTTAGAGTGCATCCTTTATGATGATGGTGTAGTGAAGGTTGAAACAATGCCCTGGGCACTAGACTTCCATAATTCCAGATTTTTAAATCTTTTGGAGATCCCACACTTCGGGCGCAGCCCGATCAATGATATCTGTGTGTTACAATTGCTCGCATTGATTCATGATGAATTTTTGGCTCAGAGAGTGCATACCAATTGATTGCGCGTTGATTCATCAGATCAACAACTTTCCTGACCAAGGTGTGGACTCTGCGGTATCATTTGGTGGTAAAGGTCGAGAAAACAAGGTCATTGATAAAGTCAAGAAGGATTACAAGGTGTTGCGCAACACTGGAGGTTTTGTGGTCAGCGAAATCAATGACCTTGCAGTTCATTTCAGAACAATTTTTCTTGCATGTAAATTGATGTGAAAGTGCAGGCCGAAGGAATTCCCAACACATTATTTCGCTCGTGGGATAGTGTGAGAAGGGTCTCAATTACAACTAGGCACAATATTTATGCACTGTGATTTTGGAAAATGTGGGTGAGGCGCGGGAGGAAGGAAAACACTATTATACCTGAATAATCCTCCTCGTCACACTCATTCGCTGGAAGACCCTCGAAGAAACACAGTTCCAAGAAATCAAATTAGAGATGTGTAAAGCTGCGCACTACGCAACATTGTGGAATTATAGGATTCCAACATGAGTCACAGAAAATAAGATAACTCTCTCAAGCAATCCAATCCAAGCCAAGGTTGTCCCCAACCTTTTATGAATAGTAGAAATTGGTTGCATATTTCAAGGCGACGTTCCATAATGTTTATATCCGCATGAAGGGCACTTTCCAAGGTGTATGGTATGATTTGCCATACTTGGTCACGGAAGATGACCTAGTGCACACCACAACGGAGTGGCTGCCAACTTGGTTGGAGCCACGCACCATTGGGGGTACATCATCGTCAATTACGAAGACTCCAACGAAGCCTAGAATGAAAAAAGATACACATAAGTGAAAATATGTCGAGAATGAGCCTGCAACGACGACCATCAGAGTGAAAATTGACTTAGAAAAAGAAACAAAACTAGAAAAGAATGATGCAAGTGCTGAGGAGACTGAGGCTCAGACCACTAAGGGGACTAAGCATAGCTCTCAGTCCATGATTGGTCTGTGAAAAAAGGGAAAAGGGTCTAAATCAACTGGAGCAGAGGACATCACTCTAAGAGAATATGATTTTAATGAGATTGAAAATACAGTGACATCTACAACTGAAGATATGTGGAAAAATATGGAGGCGCAGTACAAAGTTGTGCTCGAAGGCATCTAGACAGGGATTCAAGAGCTGAAAGTGCAAGTGAACCTTATCCAAGTGAATGTGGCCCAAGCGAGCTAGCTTCAAGTGATAATGACTCCTTCTAGAGTGCATCCAATTAGCACGATGCTGCCTTCCACCCAGGATAGCCGCCTGATCCAGATCCCCACACTTGCCATCAGAGTATAATCGCCAACTTTACGCATGAAACTAAGAGTCTATTGTGAAATCAACATTTACCTCGTTGTTCTTTCAGCAGGAAAACTTCACATGATCCATAACACGATCGTCAAAGAGCTGCAATATAGAGAAGACCATGTTGTTGGGTGTGGAGTCTGATTATCTTGTTTATTTTTGTATCACAACGTTGGACCCCTGTAACTTAATGGGGTGGCAACGCCGCCCGTAATTAAACGCTGTCTAGGGGGTCCAGGGGGGCAGCTGCGACTTTATGGAGCCCCCCCCCTGGCTGGGGGTTTCGGGTGCAGCGCCCCTGAAGCTAAAAACATATGTAAAATTTCCTTGTAAAATTATAGTAATTTCTAGTCAATCTGAGCTTTTCATTAGGCAGATGATCTGATGGTAGAAGTTATGTTTATTTTATGTTTTTTTTCCCTAGAAGGCAACCCATCGTTTTTATGAGGGTATTGTATTGCGGCTGTGTATGGTGTGTGTATTCTCAGAGTGAGAAACAGATAGGGAGACTGTGAGAGAGAACAGAGGATATTACAACGGATATGTTGTAGTTTGTGTCTCTTCATTTTGCTGGATAATAGAAAGGAAGGACTGGCTGTTCGCGGTGGATGTAGCCCAAACAGGGTGAAATACGTATATCTATGTCTCTCTGGTTTTATGTGTTTTGTGTGCTTGTGTTTTCTGCATATTTTATGTGTTTCATTGCTCTGCAATATTTAATTTTCTAACAACTGGTATTAGAGCCGAAGGTCTATTTGGCTGATAAACTCGCAGGAAAAAAGGGTTTCCTGGTTCTAGTGGAAGCAATGGTGGAAGATGGTAAATTTAGGGTCGAGAAATTTAATGGCAAAAACTTCCCACTGTGGAAGATGCAGATGGAAGATTATCTGTACCAGAAAGATCTGTACCTACCATTAAGTGGAAAAACAAATAAGCCGACAGCTAGGACAGACACATAATGGGAGATTTTTGTTAGAAAGGCACTTGGAACAGTACGATTGTGCCTCGTGGCATCTATAGCCTTCAATATTTCAAAGGAAACAACAACAGATGGTTTGATTAAGGCGTTGGTGAAACTATATGAAAAACCCTCGGCCTCAAGCAAAGTATTTCTTATGAAATCTTTATTTAATATGAAGATGTCAGAAGGTGGATCTGTTGCAGACCATTTAAATGATTTTAATACAGTTACCAATCAGTTAATTTATATAGGGGTAAAATTTGATGATGAAGTTAGAGCTCTGTTATTTCTGTGCTCATTGCTAGAAAGATGGAATGGTTTAGTTATGGCCATTAGTAACTCTTTCTTTAGATCTAGTACTTTAAAGTTTGATGATGTTGTTGGTGCTATCCTTAGCGAGGAAATGCGATGGAAAAGCTTTGGTGAGACATCGAGTAATGCTTTGAGTGCAGATTCTAGGGGAAGAAGAATGGAAAGAGGAAATAGCTCGAGATATCGCAGTAAATCAAGGAAAGGAAGATCCAAGTCCAAATCGGGGATACTGTGCTGGAAATGCGAAAAGAAAGGACACCTAAAGAAAGACTATAGATCTCAGAAGGGAAAAGAAGGAGATGCACAACAAGAAAACAATCATGAAGAAAATGTGACAGGTGATGTGTTACTAATTCTTAGGTTGTAGATTCAAGGACCTCATTCCATGCCACACCTGATAAGAAATATTTTCATGACTATGTTCAAGGAGATTTTGGACAAGTCCATTTGTGTGATGATAAACCCTGTAAATTTGTTGGAATGGGTAAATTTCTTGTAAAACAACAAAATGGAAACCAATGGTTATTAAAGGAGGTAAGGCATGTTCCAGATCTGAAGAAAAATCTGATTTCAACAGGGCAGTTAGGCAGTGAAGGTTGCGTGACAACTTTTATAGATAAAACTTGGAAGGTCACCAAAGGAGCCCTAGTAATAGAAAAAGGCAAAAAGGTTGGTACATTGTATTTATGCAATGGTATTTCTAACTCAGTTAATGCTTTAACTTCCAAAGGAGTAGATGCAACATTATGGCTTCATAGGCTCGGACACATGAGTGAGAAGGGGATGAGGATTCTTCACTCAAGAAATTTGTTGCCGAGTTTGAAGAATGTTGATTTGGATTTCTGTGAAGACTGCATTTATGGAAACAGAAGAGAGTTGGATTTCTAAGAGTTGGTAAAGAAAAGAAGAGCGAAAAATTAGAGCTTGTGCATACAGATGTATGGAGACCTGCTCAAGTATCATCTTTTGGTGGCTCTCATTATTATGTTACTTTTATTGATGATGCAACCAGAAAAACATGGATTTATTGTATTCAAAATAAATCTACTTTATTTGATATTTTCAAGAAATGGAATGCTTTGGTTGAGATTGAGATAGGAAAGAAGTTGAAGTGTCTCAGATCAGACAATGGAGGTGAATATTGCAGCAAAGAGTTTGATAAGTACTGTTCAAAGCATGGAATTTGCAGAGAGAAGACAGTTCCAAGAACACCACAAGAAAATAGTGTGTCAGAAAGAATGAGTAGAACAATCATGGAGCGTGCAAGGTGCATGATATTGCATGCAGGATTGCATTTACAATTTTGGGCAAATGCTGTAGATACTGTTGTTTATCTAATAAATAGAGGGCCTTCAAGTTCCTTGAATGGTGGTATTCCAGAGGAAGCATGGACAGGTAAAAAGGTAAACTCCTCATTTTTAAAGCCTTTTGGCTGTGAGGCCTTTGTCCATATTAATAAAGAAAATAGAACAAAGCTTGAGGCAAAATCAAAGAAATGTACCTTTATTGGATATGGTGTTAATGATTTTGGTTATCGCTTATATTATTATGAAAATCACAAAATCATTATGAGAAGGGATGTAATATTCAATGAAAAGGTCTTGTATAGGAATCAGTTGCAGGAAAAGAAACAGGAAAAAGAAAACAAAGAATACACAGTTCTTGATGAGATCACAGAAAAAGTAAAGGTGCCTGAAAATAATAATAATCAACAACAACAACAACCACCACAACAACAACAGGAACCTCAAACCCCTGAAAGTGGTGTTAGAAGATCTACCAGGATAATTAGACCCCTTAAACGATACTCTCTGTCATTATATTATTTATTGTTGACTGATTCTGGTGAACCCGAATGTTATGAAGAAGCAATGTAGGTTGAAAGAAGGAAGAAGTGGGAGCTAGCCATGGAAGAAGAGATGGACTCCTTAATGCATGACCAGACTTGGGACTTCGTCAGGTTGCCTGCAGGTAAAACTACATTGCAGAATAAATGGGTTTACAGGCTTAAGGAAGAAGATGGAGGAAAACAGAGGTAAAAATCTAGACTTGTGGTGAAGGGGTTTGCACAAAAGAAAGGTATTTATTTCAATGAAATATTTTATCCTATTGTTAAGATGACTTCAATTAGAACTATTTTAAGTCTTGTAGCAGTGGAAGATTTACATCTTGAACAGTTAGATGTAAAGACAACATTTCTCCATGGAGATTTGGAGGAAGAGATCTATATGGAGCAACCAAAAGGATATGAGGTCAAAGGGAAAGAAAAATTAGTGTGCAGGCTAAAGAAGAGCTTGTATGGCCTAAAATAGGCTCCAAGGCAGTGGTATCTAAAATTTGACAAGTTTATGTCTCAACAAGGTTATACTAGATGTCACTCTGATCATTGTGTTTATCTGAAAATGAAAAATGATGGTAGCTATATTATATTGTTATTCTATGTAGATGAAATGCTTGTTGCAAGGTCTAACATGCAGGAAATAAATGTGCTCAAAAGAAAATTGGCAAATTCATTTGCAATGAAGGATTTGGGAGCCGCAAAAAAAAACCTTGGTATGGGAATAACTAGAGACAGGAAAAATCACAAATTAACACTGTCTCAGAATGAGTACATACAAAAGGTGTTGAAAAGATTTAATATGCAGAATGCAAAACCAGTTAGTACACCTTTTGCTAGCCATTTCAAACTTAGTAAGGAGATGTGCCCCAAGACCCATGAAGAAATGGATTATATGTCTAAAGTTCCATATGCATTAGTAGTTGGAAGCTTAATGTATGCAATGGTCTGCACAAGGCCTAATATTGCACATGCAGTGGGAGTTGTAAGCAGGTCTATGAACAATCTAGGAAAATAACATTGGATGGCAGTAAAATGGATTCTTAGATATTTGAGAGGTACCACAAATCAAGCATTATGCTTTGGTGGTTCAAAAATTACTCTACAGAGATATGTTGATGCAGATATGGCAGGTGACATAGATAACAAGAGAAGCACTACAGGATATGTATTTATTATAGGTGGAACAACTATCAGTTGGGTTTCAAAAATCCAAATTGTTATTGCACTTTCAACAACAGAAGCAGAGTATGTTGTTGCTACAGAGTCTAGTAAATAAATGATTTGGTTACAACGGTTTTCGGATGAATTGGGTAAGAAGCATGATATGGGCATGTTATACAGTGATAGCCAAAGTGCCATTCATCTTGCAAAGAACTCAACATTTCATTCTAGGGCTAAACACATACAGCTCAAGTACCATTTCATACGGTCAATATTGGAAGATGGACAGTTGAAGCTGGAAAAGATACACACTAGCTAGAATTCTTCAGACATGCTAAAAAAAGTTGTAACAAGGGAGAAACTGAGATTATGCTCAGTTTCAATTGGTCTTCAAGGATGACAATGAAGATGAGAAACAAACAGGTCCAAAGAGGAGTTATTGTCCAGCAAATGAAGTAGCGGTGCAGTTGCTATAATCAGTCTCCAAGTGGGAGATTGTTGGGTGCGGAGCCTGATTATCTTGTTTATTTTTGTATCACAGCGTTGGACCCCTGTACCTTAATGGGGCGGCAATGCCGCCCATATTTAAACGCTGCCTGGGGGGTCCAGGGGGGGGGGGCTGTGACTTTATGGAGTCCCCCCCTGGCGGGGGGTTTCGGGGGCAGTGCCCCCGAAGCTAAAAATAGATGTAAAATTTCCTTGTAAAAGTATAGTAATTTCTAGCCAATCTGGGTCGTTCATTAGGCAGATGATCTGACAGTAGAAGTTATGTTTAGTTTAGGTTGTTTTTCCCTAGAAGGAAACCCCTCGCTTTTATGAGGGTATTGTATTGCGGCTGTGTATGGTGTGTGTATTCTCAGAGGGAGAAACAGATAGGGAGACTGTGAGAGAGAACAGAGGATATTACAGGAGATCTGCTGTAGGTTGTGTCTCTTCATTTTGTTGGATAATAGTAAGGAAGGACTGGCTGTTTGGGGTGGATGTAGCTCAAACTGGGTGAACCACGTATATCTGTGTCTCTCTGGTTTTATGTGTTTTGTGTGCTTGTGTTTTCCGAATATTTTATGTGTTTCATTGCTCTGTAATATTTAATTTCTAACACATGCCTACTGCACTGCGAAGGAATCACAAAAACAAGAAACACTTCTTCAACAAAAATAGAAGAAAATGGAGGAGGTGTGTCACGCAGCTGAGGCTCAGTGCGCCAAATTAGAAGAAAATATTGAAAAAGTCTCTAGTGACCTCCCAGAGGTCCCCGGCTCAGCCGCGCCTACAAAAAAATTAGAAGGTTTGGTCGTTGGGTTTAAGGCATCGTGCAATGAATTCAAGACAGTTTGGGCCGAGTTCGAGTAACAAATTGTCAAATAAAATATGAAGAAATAGTTAGAAATGCCACCAAAGGTCAAAGAAAAATGCACCAAAGAAGTTAAAGAAACTATCGACTGCATCTCAACCGCCCTGACCGAGTGTGGTCAACTACTAGATGAATCCATGGGCATCTAGACTTCGGTTCAGAATGACCCAATGGTACAACAACTACGAAATGAATTATGCATGAAGGAACAACAGTTTGCATACATCCAGATGGCACCCCCCACATTGGTGACAATGCAAAGAATTTCCCGCCTTCATGAGGGAAAGGAAATCCAAACAAATATAGAATTTTTATGTCGTTGAGAACAATGTTTGGAAGCAAGGATGTAGTCGTGGGCTGAGGAAGCCTTGGAGTTGTCTCAAACTTTGGGTGGTGCCATAAAGAGCCTTCAGTTAACATAACACAACATTAATTTGGCATCTGAAGGCCTGACAACTGCGAAGCTCGTGGATGAGGTGCAGGGTGTTGCTACGCAGAGTGTCGAGTTGATCTTGCCATTAAAAAACTCTGTCGAAGCACTCAAAGCAAAGATGAAGGAGCCCACCCTAAAGTGACTCGGGACAAGTCAGGAGTTTATGTTGGGGGCTTGTTGGAGAGGTGTCCCCTGGTGTATAATTTTGGTAAACTTTTATCTATATTTTGTTGTGCGCACCACACGAAAGAGTCAAAGGGGCTTTAGGGTTGGTCAAAGTCCCTTATTCAATGTAATGGGTTTTAAGGGAAGACCATGAGTCTCAAAGCATGGTTTGAGACCATGGCATCTGCACGCTATGTTCGTATAAATATATAGAGGTCGAGTCATGAAAGGATATATTATATCAAATATCTGTTATATTATGGTTATAGCTTAAGGATTTCGGTCTAAGTCTGGGTTTTTGGGTACAAAGGCTCCTGCTAGTTGTGTTCATGGAGACCTAAGTCCTAGTTGTGTGTGGATTCCGTTGGATGTGTGTGTGGAAGGGTAAATTATATTGAAGGACTGAATGTATTGAACTGCTAGATCTCTTAATAAAGAAGACTATTTTGGTGAACTGGAAACTCTTATGCATACTAGTGTATTATTATCTTTAATTGCGAATCTGTTTTGTTATTGCATATTTACGTCTGTTTATGGTTAATTTTATCTGCATGAAAGAATGAAGTACTTGTGAATGAATATCAGTTGATGAATATATTTGATTGAACTACATCTGTTTACTATGCGCAAATTCCTATTGAGCACTCTATGATAATCTGCGAGAGTTGATCTGTTGTTCTATTGATCTGTTGATGCACACATCTATATATTATCTGTGATAGTTCTGTTGCAAATCTGTTTAGGGCTACCACATTAAATTCCTCCTTAGGATGTGGAAACCTGGTTCCAACACTCCCCCATACTGATTCATGTGAGACTTTGATCTACGCAAGAAGGTCATTGCTGGAAGGGCCAGTAGTTGGAGGGTTTTTTGGTTGCACGATAAACTCTAAATGTGGGTGAGAACCCTTAAAGCCAGAAACTACAATGATCTACTTCACTTGGAATTTCTTCTCAATTCACATGCTTCTTCTCCCTCTTGTATCTATTTACAATTGATTATTGATGCTTATATAAAAGGAAATCCATATAGCAAGATAGATGACTGCCATTCGCTATACTTACAATTTCTTAGAAATTGTCTCCACCTGCATAGTTCATCATGATGTTAAAATTTATCTAACTTGGTTCCTCACATTCCAATATTACTTCATCACATTCCTCTACTTAATCGATGACTAACACATCAAGGTTAGATACAAGTACACCTACCACTCTCCCACATACCTAGTGGTTAACTCCACAACTTTATGTCACATCCTCTTTCTACATAAGACAAAGATAAACACTACACATTAATGCATGTAAGCTTAACTCAATAAAACTTCAAATCACCTAAGAAATTCAAAACTTCTACAAGTTTGACCAAAACGTACAATTGGTTATGCACCCCTTACACATGTTTACATATTTTTAAATAAAGTACAACATGAATTCAAAATATTTTACAGAAATATTTCCATTTCCCTTCTTAAGAATCATATATCGAAAATATAAATGGATCTCATTGGCATACATCAATTAAGTTTTACTTCTTCATATATGGATCTACATTGATGGTACTTGATAAAGTCGAAATTGTCATTTTCTCTGATATTTGCAATGACATCATGGAGGCACTTTGCAATATCAAGCTATGAATCATCTAACCATTTTTCACGATTTTCAAGTGTCTAGATTTCCCCTGAATTATCCAAGAGAAAACCACGTTTTAGGATCTTACAAGAATTGAAAATTGAAAATAAGTGGAGCAGCGTATTGATCTTCTCAATATTACGAATTAGTTATATAAGATTACATTGGCAACATCAATAATAAATGAGTGTAGTGTAACTTGATTAAACTGGACTAACTGAAACTAAACTGTGACACTTGGACAGATGGTTTCGACACCTAGCAGGTGGTTGGGATTAGATTCTCTAACACTTCTCTTTAATTACAACCACATAAAATTTAATTAAGATATCTGATGGTCTATGTCTCCACGAGGCTTACAAAAAATCATTGAATTGAATTCAACTAGATTTAGTTTTCTTCTTCTCTTCTTCCATGTCCTGAAGCCTCTAAATTGTTTCAGATTTTTCTTCTTGTTGTATTCTTAAAACCTCTGTTTGTTGATTTGTTGGTGCAGGTATTTTACTGTTACATGTTGTCTAAGCATGTCCTAGACTTCTTCAAGAAATGTGGGTTGCTGCCACATTTTGTCTTCTGTAGTGCACTTTTCATCATCAATCTTCTGCAACATAAGATTAGAATAGTATTTTATCTCTTCATAACTCCATACTTGAAAACTGTATTGACATGTTCGTCATGCATGTTTTCTTCAACATTCATATCTACAACTTCTGTGTAGAGCTCATCTAGACATGTTGTTGCAAGCCATGTTTCAAGAAACTTTAACCCTTCTTCATAATCAGTCTATGTACCTGCACATTGGAAATCAATGTTATAATTAAAAATATTTGCAAAAAAATATTGGTTCTGGTTCCTCTGCTCTGTAATGAGAGATTTCTCCTGTTGCACTTTTGCTTTTGCCTCTATCTCTATTTCTGCTTTCCCTTTGCAGACTTCTTCCTTTGCTTCTGTCTTTATCAATGTTTCTGTCTCGGTCTTTATCTTTTTATTTTTCTCTGTCTTTGTCTTTTCATCACTAACTTGTGTTGCCGCAAACATGTTGTCTTCCACTAACTAAAGTGAGCTTTTATCACTGAATAACATCATGTCTATATGATGTTTTTGTTCCATCATCTCCAACCAATCATCATTAGCCAAAAATTCTCTATCAAAGTTTACATCAGCAATATTAATCAGTAGATTTTCCATATCATCAACAAGCTCAGTTGTTGGATTCACCAAGTCTTCATTAGCAAACTCTGTTGCTGGATTCATCATATCATCATCAACAAGCTCTATTGCTAGAATCACCAAGTCTTCATCAGCAAGCTCTGTTGATAATTCATCATATCGTCATCAACAAGCTCTGTTGTTGGAAACACCATATCATCATCAACAAGCTCTGTTGTTGGAATCACCAAGTCTTCATCAGCAAACTTTGATGTTGGATTCATCATATCCTCATCAACAAGCTTTGTTGCTGGAAACACCAAATCTTCTTAAGCAAGATCTGTTGTTGGTATCATTAAATCTTCATTAGCAAGCTCTGCTGGTGGTATCACCAAGTCATCATCCACTTGTGGCTGCGCACAGTGTGATCCAATAAAATTTTCATATCGTTTTAGATCTTCTACTACAGATCCACCTTCATCTTCAAACTTCTGGTGCTCTCTGAATGAGTCTTATGCAGGCTCACCTCTCCTCTCTGCTACTCCAACTTGGCTCTGTAGCTGTCTTATGCAAACTAGCTATGATACCATGCCAAGAATTCAAAACTGAAAAGAAGTGGAGGAGAGGATTGATCTTTTCAATATTACGAATTAGTAATATAAGATTACATTGGAAACATCAACAATAAATGAGTGTAGTGTAACTCTATTAAACTAAACTAATTGAAACTGAACCGTGACACTTGGATGGATGGTTTCGACACCTCACAAGTGGTCAGGATTAGATTCTCTAACAACATCTCCTGGTTAAAAGTTAGTAAATGTCATATTCCTTTTCTTACCATTGATCACATATTCACTTCAATAAAATCCCTTTGACCATTCTGAGTACTTTGAATTTCAATGTCCATATTTATCTCATCCTGCAACAATGTTTCAGCGAAGTCAAGCACCAAAAACTCACCTTCTCCATTAACACTGAAATTGGACGGATTTATCACATTCGAAGAGGCAGTGCTCCGTAAATGGATGGAGTTGTTTACAATCAGCAAATCCGCAGCATTGAGAAAGAGCTACTTCATATCTTGGACGACATCCAATTTTCCGTCGAATTTACAGACATTGAAATCAAGCTTAAGAGCTGGGAAACTGCAAACTTAGGTAAGCTCGGCAAGCCTTTAAACATCTATGTAGTTTAGTTGAGTTGTTTTTATTTTTTTTAAATTTCAAAAATCGCTTCTTTAAATTGTGTTTCTGAATGTTTTTCCTTTTGCAAAAATAAAGAAAACAGAAAACAAAATAACAATATTTTATTAAAGTTGATTTGTGTTTAACATACCAGAATTGGAATTTCATACTTATACTAAAGGATAATTTGAATAACAACGTAATATCAATAACATCAATAACATAACATGAAGCGACAACGACTCCTACTCGCTAAAAACTTCAAGGTTTCGTACTCCAACTCACTGCTACATTAACAACTTTTCATTTCTCTATCACCATCTCGCATTTTCATTTCTCTCAATACAAGACACTTGGAACTCAATGCCAAATGGTAACAAGATGCTTTGTAACCCTATCAATTCAATATAAATGTTTTTGGGTAATGGTTTTTCTAATAAATATAGAATCAAAATGAAATCCACACAAACCTGTAAAGCATTCGGCGGTTATAAACTTCTGATTTGGCTAGCGGTGTATATTTCAGTAATAGTGCTTCAAATATAATGCTTTAGACAACTGAAATTCTTTCTTGCATGGCAGGTTGCGAGTTTAAACGGAAAACTAGCTACTCTCTATGCTCAGCTTGCTGGCTGTCACAGCGTAGCCGGGGATCTACTCGATGTTGATATTCCTGAGTGTATAAATGGCAAGCCATCGCACATCTCAGCTTCAATATCTAATAGAGACGCTCCTCATAAACAACATTCTTTCCCTGGAGGAGATATGCAATCAATCCCATCAGAAAACCTTGCAGCTAATAATTACCACGAGGTGAGAGAAGCAGAGAGATCATATAGTTTCTCCTCGCTGCATGGAGGCTACAGCATTAGAGCCTTGAGTACCTTGTCTACAATCGAACAAAACGATGTATCCCAGTTAGGCGAGAGTTTAGCTGGACAGAAACACCTCAACAGCGACCATGGAGATCTGCAAGATCTGGCTTCCGCCCTTCTTCGGAGAAGTAGATGAACCAAATGATGTTCTCAGCTACAACATGCATTTTGCTGTGTATATGTTCGCTAGAAGTACTGAAAGTTAGACTGCAATTTGATAAATCTGTTGCGTTAGAGGATCGCTATGATACAACACACCTTTTGGGCAATGTGATCCATAAAGCGTGTATAGCTCTTAAAGATATCATGGGATCACAAATGTTCAGGATTGTGTTGACTAGCCAAATATTTTCACTGGTTAAGTAAAGATTTATTTATATTGCTTTGTGAGTAATTAGACTACCATATATATTAGACCGTCATGAAAAGGGATTTCAATTGAACTGGCATAAAAGCATAGATTTGTATATCATATGTTAACCAAATGGACGGGATTGCATTTAGAAAGAATTTTACACAATTGTATTTTTAGAAGATGGATTGTCTGTATGATTTAGACAATAATCTTTCTGAAAGGGAATTTTACTTTCGAAATTGTTGGTTATGTAAATACAAGTGTCAAATGATTTGACTTAACCTCCAACTATGTCATTGGCCTCGCAATAGGTATTCATCACTCTCCTATGTGTTATGTCAATGGTTTTCTACGTTATATCAATGGGTTTCAACAACTCTGACTATCTTCTCGTATGTGGCATTTAGAGTGCTTTCCAGTATGCTATAGTATTAATCTCTGGATTATGACAATGGGTTTATAGATGAACGTGTGCCTCATCTGGGATTTAGAGAGCTTTGGAGTATGCTACTTGATTTAATGGCTGGAGTAAAACTGCTTACCAAAGTGCCTCATAGGTCATCGGCTAGAATGAAGACAAAACTGAAAATATAGTTGTATGAAATTTTTAGATTAAAATGGAAATAATGGTCGGATTCGGTTGTGGCTGCCAGGAACTCCTACTAGAAAGTGGTCCCATATAAAGTCTCCGTTGGAGACCATGACAGACTATAAAGGCACCCACCCATGTTTAAACACTGTATTAGTCTGGGGATTCCCAAAACCTTGCTTCAGGATGGATGCACTAAACGCCATCGACTCGGCCGAGGAGGTCGAGGAATTTCTTGCTGGCTCGACAAAAGGCCCGGAGGGACTCGGCCGAGGGGAAGAGGTGGTTCAACTCTTTTACGGATACTCCGGTAACCTCTTCTATTAGGTTTTTATCCACGCAGTTATAACACTTGTTTTGCTATTTGTATGCAGTTTACGTTCTTTATTTGCTCCATACTACTCAAATAAAGCAGACCTATCTAAATAACTTCAACTAAAAGGTTTTTTTTGCCCTATCGACTTTGAACTGACAAGAGGAAAAAGCTAATTTCAGGGCTTTATGTTCAATGTGTGGATAATCTAACATTTCTTATTCGTGGTTAATACCAACTTTATAAAACCAATGATATATTTTGTTAGTGCATTTAAATTGAGGTCTTTATGTTCAATTTGGGGATAATCTAACATTTCTTATTGAGCAATTAGATCAAGTTATTATTTGTTTGGCCGAATGATCCATTCTAAACATTATTGAAAACCTTGTACATATTGACTGAATACGATTGTATAATTTCCTTACAGTATTTAATTGAAACAAATCATCCATGTGCTTTGTCGGTAGGGTGGTTCGCACTCCTGGTTCCTAGGCATCCTTTAAGCCATAGTTTGGTGAGTTTTTAGATGATGGTGTCAAAGAATGAAAAGTATATACATCGATGCGTAAATCTTGGTCTACATTCCCTTTACAGGATGCATTCATGACTGCTATTTTTCAATTTGGAACTATTGAATTCAATTCTTGGTCTGGGCTCCTATCATATTGTTATTTCGAAGGCATTTTGGTTAATTATTCAGTATGATTAATGGGTTACATATATTTATTTTTATAAAATAAATTTCTTTATCTTCAATTATATGTTAGAGAAATATATATTTTTAGTTAAGTAGGTGGTAATAAGGTATTCTATTAAGGTACTGTTTAATAAAAAATGACCAATTCAAACTTTATTTAAAAAAAATTAATATGGCTATTAATTATCAAGATCCATTATATATTGATTAAAAAGAAATATAATATTTAATATAAAATATTTTATTAAAAACTATTATATATAAAAAATATTATTATATAAATTATATAAAAATTATATAATTATATATGTAAAATTTTATATTTTGTAAATGAATTTTTATGAAATTAGATATGATTATAAACTATTCTAATTTTCATGTAAACAAATAAGTTTCACTCCATGTAAAATCACTTTCTCTTTCTAATATATTATCAAAGTGGATCTCTCATTATTATTTATCTATATATATATTAACTGTTTTATATTGTTATTATTTTTATGGAGATACATGAAACATTTGTCAAAATAATAAAATTATAAATATTATATATAATAAAAAATAAAACAAATTATTTAATAAATTTAAAATATATATCTAATAATAAATATATCTAGTAATATTAGTAATATATACATGTTTATTTATTGTTAAATATATTTTTTATTTTAATAAATATTTTATGATAATATATAATATTTTCAATTGAGAGGGTGGAAAGAGGGGAGTGGTATTTTATGGGTTTAGAAATAGAAAGAAATCAGAGTTGTAATCACAAAACTATTTTCTATTTTCAATTTATTTACAAATATAATATAAATATATAGTTGGAACTAGATTTAACTAATTCTAAACAAGAATATGGAGGTTGAGATATTCTCTCAACCAAATCCAAAATAAGCTCTAAATTTATCATGTAAGAATTATCTCCAAGTCCTCCCCTTAATGCTTAAATGTGAGAATTAAATATAACACAAATTACAATAAAGAGAATACATATTACAACAACAAAATTGATCTCGTCAGTCTTCATTAACATTCATATCCGCTCAAGAATCTTGCAAACACTACTATTTCTTCAACACATCATCTTCGAGTTGTCACTTGATCTCTTTTTAAAACATAAATGTAACAACCTCAGTTTATTTCCTATATAAATTAAATAAAACCAAGGTCATGCAACATGTATTCGAAGCTGAATGTTGGGAAAAACATAGTGATAGGGATCATTGGGATTAATTAATGGATATGGAAATTATCAAAGACATAAGCAAAGGTTGTTATGCAAAATCTACGTTTGCGGGAAAAAGTATCTTCCTTAGACCTAGTTCACTCGTCTAGAAAAAAACAAGCAAAGAATATAAATTTTCCCTTAGAGAAATTGAAGAATGGAAACAAACTTACTTGGAATTTGTCGTAATATTTACTCTCCTCTTGGCTTGTAACATCTAATAATAACTCTGATTTCTATAATTAGAACCTGCACATACAATCATAACAAGTCAAATATCTCCGACGTCTATGTAGAATTATCCAATTACTCTATTCAATGGATTAGTAAAGCATTGAAACATATGAAGGTGAACATAACATAACATATACAGAGAAAAAATATACTCTTTGTATTGATATGAATAGAAGAGAGTTTACAGCCAAGAATAGTAGCTAATATTGTAGAGATCTCCCTAATTTGAATTTTCCTTCCTTGTTACAAAGCACATCTCAATGTAACCCTAATGCATGAAAATGCTGACTCTCTTAGATTCAAGGCAACAACATGAGGGAATGATCAGTCTATGAAACCTAACCCTGATGTTGTAGATGGCTATAAATTTATAGGGGAGTGTGGCAGCGTAGGAATTGTTATCCATTTACTAATCTAGGCTTGAGATCCACTCATGATTGGAGGATGAGTTTAAGGGATAAGAGGTGAAATATACAAGGCAGGATTATATAGGATTCAAAGTTCTTATCCAAGGTAAATGGCTGAAACAAGTCTTCAAATTTTCTGGAAGAGTAAGGTTTAGGATTCTTTTTATTTTTCCTGAATTTCTAGAATCAACGCACCCCCAACAAGGGACAACCTGTTGCTGATTAGTGCAGGAGAATAACGGAACAACCTATTGTTGATTATTGTAGGAGAATAATGGAGCAAACTGCTGCTAATTAGCACAAGTGCAGAATGGAGAAACCTGTTGTTGAACGTAGGTCCCTAAAGGGCCAGGGTGTGTTGGGCCTTAAAAAACACTATTTTGAAGCAGCTAGAGTCAGAAACTTAGGGATTTGGAAGAGTCATGCTTAGGGATTTGTGTAGGGAAGATGAAAAGGTTTTCATGGATCTTGATTGATCCAGTCTGAAGGCCTATCGACCAGATGTGATGAGATTTCCTAAAAAATATAACCCGTTAAAGTGAAAAGCCAAAAATAGTGGATGATGACTGAAGTACTTTACTTTTTGAAAAGTTCGATCAAGAAAAAATAGTTGAGATCATCATTTGTTACAATACGTTTTCATCATTCTATATTTGTTGAGGGAGACATACCCATCCACAAACCTATAAGCTAATATTATATGTTGATTTATAAAAAATCGTGCCCATAGATGATAAAGTGTGGATCCACGATTGGATGATTATGTGATCATAGCCATCATGCTTCGTAATATTGCATTAATCTTGAAATCACAACCCAGATAGATGGAAGTAGATCTGGGGTCTTCTATCTCATTCACTCGATTACTGAGCGTATGATCCTAACCATGTGAATAAAGGAGTTGAAGTCGAACATGATAGAAACCATCTTATTACTGGCGAATGATATAAGTTGTTAAAAGATGCGAGACAAACCACTGATGATGTTAATGGTTGTAATGGTCATTATTTTAATGTACAAAACACCACATATGCAACATGCACAATATCATATGTACACATAAATGCATATGCAACATGCACATAACACCATATGTACATAGCACTGCATATGAAACATACACAAAACACCATATGTATACAACACTGCTTATGCAACTTTGATGTAGGAGGATATTGGTGTTCACCCACCTATTCCACCTAGACCTCCAGTCAGTTTCATGAGTTTCCATTTTTTATAGCATCATTTACTATTTTTAGTAGTTTTTTTGGTTGTGAACTTCCAAAGAAGTTTACACCCCCCTAAATGGCATTTTTTTTAGGTCTGCAGTAGGCTCATAGCCATAGAAAGGGGCCTACAGAAAAATCTGTTGTACTCAGAGAGATATTTCTGATGATATATCGTACGCGCCAAATGGAGACAATATGACCAAGTTATGACCTCGGGAAGTTGGATGCCCATCTAACCCCGATGAGGCCCACAAAATCTTGGCGTTTCATCTCCTAGGGCTACGAATTTGGTTTTTTATGGTTTTACTACATTGCTCAGTAATAAAAAGGCCCTTGAGCCTCATTATAACAAAGTTCACAGGCTTGTAGCCTCCACATCTTTTCTCAGAGATAAGCTACCAATGCCCTAGCCAATTTATTTAAATTATCTCTGTAAGCATATTTCAGTTATTTAAAATTAATGAAATGAAGTTTTATTTATACTGAATCTCTACGTTTATGTGAATTTCTGTATTTTATTGTGTGCCTACATAAGCCTGGATCAGTGGTATCATAGCGGTATTCTCTTTCTCAATCCTTCTTTGCATGTCCCCAACGAGGTCGGGGTATAATGAGTTATGGATCAATCTGGTGGGACCGTTGCAAGATCAGCATTGTAAACCCAAACGACCACCCATGGGGGAAGAAAAGAAAGACAAGGGATTAGGATACCCTATCAAAATATTGCTTGAGGGCATCCTCGAGAAAAAAATGAATGCAATGAATGATAACTTTTCCCAGATCCTTCAATGACTTCCCATCGATGACACATCTACATCAAATCGCAACTATGGAGGTTCCACTCCTTTTAAGGTACAAGTAAAATATATTTCTCGGTTCATGACTTTTCCAACTACGAAAATACTACTCTTGTACTCCTCAAATTTGCCCCCCATGTCAAGGATTGGTGAGAAACATACTATGAGAAAAATGATGAGCCAAAACCCTCTCTGTTCTCGACCACACCCACATGGGATTCATTCTGAGACGCCATCAAGAAAGAATATTATCCCATGGGAAGCTATGAGGAAAATTACATACAATGGACTACGTTGTGGAAACCAATGGATCAAGATGTGCATGAGTTGACAAATCTATTCCATACCATGCACACAAATTTGGGTATCAAAGATTTAGAGAAACATTTGGTGTTGAAGTACCACAATTGTTTGCATAGATACATTCAGGAGGAAATGGATTTCTTTGACATATCCTTGCTTGGTCCATCATATCGATATGCTACCAAGATTGAATATAAATTCAAACAGAGGAAGCAAAACATTGGATTTGTGAATCAAAAGCAAGGGAAAGGTGCCTCCAAAGCACATAACAAAGAACAAATCCAAGGCGGAGTGGCCTAGGACAACCCGCCAAAGCCACAAGCAAAGAGAAACACCGTGAAGCCAAATAAGGACACAGGAAAGTGGTGTGAGTTCCATAAGAGCTCCACTTAGAACACAAGTGAGTGTCAAGCCAAGAAGTCATTGGTGGTCGAGTAGAATACTTTTGAATCAGATGCATGATCCGACTCTGAATCAAGACCCCACAAGGAGAATGACAAAGGGAAGAATATTGTCAATATGGAGCCCAATGCCACCATTTCCACCATGAAGATCGAGAAGGAGGAACTAGAATATGTAGAGGAGTGGGAGCACCTCTTCCATTCCCATATGTGGGTAAAGGGTTCCCCGCTGTAGTTCATTGTCGGCAGCAGGAGCCAAAAGAACCTTATTTTAGCAGAGGTCACGAAGCGGCTGGGCTTGGCAACCACAACACAATCACAACTTTATACCATCTGGTGGCTTCACCAAGAACAAGATCTCTGTTTTAGCCAGTAGTGTCGCCTTCGCTACAACAAAAGCCCTTCATTATGTGACATTTCTCCTCTTGATTTTTGTGATATATTATTAGGCCAATCATACATGTGGAAGCGACATGTTGTGTATGAATCCAAGCCTTGCATTGTTATTGTTACTTTGGGCAATAAATTGTATGAGATATCGGAGGTAGAAACACATGCCACCATCTCTTTGGTTACTACAAAACAATGCAGTAATCTCATTTACAAAACTGGGAAATTTTTCTTCCTAATGATGTGTCCTTAGGGAAAGAATAATATTGTGGCCACAACATCTAGGCAGGGCTTCTCTACATGAAAATAAGAAATGGACAAGGTCATGGAGGAGTATGGGGACATATTCATCTCACCCGAAGGGGTGCCTCTACATTGTTAGGTCAAGCACTCCATTGATCTGACCCTAGGTGTGCGACTTCGCAATGGACCTATATATAGGTGTTGTGTTCTAGAGAACGATGAAATCAAGAATTAGATTTAGGAGTTGTTATTGAAAGGTCACATCGAGCTCAGTTCATCACCCTGTGGGAGCCCGATCGTGTTGGTGCAGAAGAAAGATGGGACTTGGATACTTTGCATTGACTATAGGGTGATAAACAAGATTACTCTCTAGAATAGGTAGCTGATCACATGGATTGATGATTTTCTATACCAAATCAAGGGGGACAAATATTTTAGCAAGATCAACTTGAAGTCTGGGTATCACTAGGTCCCAATCAAACCCTCTAATGTGTGGAAGACTACCTTCAAAACCAAGGAGGTCCTTTTCGAATGGATTGTCATTACTTTTGGGTTGTTGAATGCTCCCAAAACCTTCATAAGGCTGATGGATGACATATTGTGGCCATTCACCAATTCGTTTGGGGTGGTTTACTTGGATTAAATCCTGATCTTCAGGAATACTCAAGAAGAGCACCGCCACCACATGTGATAGGTCCTTCAAACACCATAGCAACATAAGTTGTGTGCCAATTTGGAGAAGTTCACTTTTGGCATGAACTAGGTTCAATATCTAGGATACATTATTCATGAGCGAGGGGTGCATGTGGATCTAGCCAAGATCCAAGTCATTGGGGATTGGCCAACCGTAACCACTCTAACATAGTTCCACAACCTTCTGGGTCTTGCCAATTTCTATCGCAGATTCATTTTCGTATTCTCTCATATCACTTGGCCCTTTAATCACGTCACCGAGGGAGGAGTTAAAGAAAACTTCTTTTGGTCTGAATCTCAATAGAAGGCGTTCGCAGACTTGAAACATCCCCTCTGCTCTGCACGAGTGCTCAGATTACTAGACTTACAATAGCCATTTGAGATCAAGACAAATGCCTCTGACTTTTCTATTGGGGTTGTTCTTACTCAATAGGGGAATCATGTGGCATATTATAGTGAGACACTTTCCAACACAGTCTGGAAGTATCCCACTTATGACAAAGAGATGTATTGCGATGTGCGGGCTTGCTGAGAATGGTGGCATTACATTTTGGGGAAGGAAATGGCCATACACATAGACCACCAATCCTTACATTTCATACAGACATAAGGGAAGTTGCAAAACAATCTCCATTAGAAGTGGTCCACATACCAACAAAAAATTCATTTGAACCTCAAGTATTAGAAGAACAACACCAATAATGTTACAAACTGCCTTAGATGACCACAGAACGTGGCACTAATCACTGTGTTCAACTCTTGTGTGCATGAGACTTCTTATTGGCCGCTTCTCTATAGAAGATATCTAGAATCTGGCCACAAATACAAGACACTCTTGGAAGGTAAGTAATTTCCAAAATTTCACCTCCAGGATGCACTGCTATGTCACCTGGAAAACATTTGTGTTCCTTCAAGTGAGCGTGCCAAGATGGTTTGGGAAGTTCACTACAGTGGCAATACTGTAGAAATATTTCATTTGTCCGAACCTTTGACAAGATTTTGGGAAGTACATCATATCCTACACTGCCTGCGCCATTCCCAAACCAACCATCAAGAAGCAAGGCCTCTATTATCCACTACGTACCTCTAGTTGACCTTGGGAATCCATCTCCATGGATTAAATGTCTATCCTTCCTTGTATGAAGCATGGAAATGACTATGTTTTTATGGTCATCCATAGATTCTTGAAGATGGCCATTATGGCGGCCTCCAAGAGAATATCACAACAGAAGCCACCGCTAAACATTTACTTGAATGAGTTTGGGTACACTTTGGGATCCCAAAGTATATCATCTCAGATTGGGACAGAAGGTTCCTCAGTACATTTTGGTCTAACCTCTGGTCAATGCTAGACACAAACATCATCAAGTCCACAAATTTCCATCCACAAATCGATGGACAGACAGAGGTTGTAAAAAATGATGGTAAACATGATGTGCATGTACAACTCAAAGCATCCATGCATATGGGATGAGAGCCTCCCCTATGAGAAACACAGTTATAACTGGGATCCCCACAACTCAACTGGCAACAACCCCTTTCAGGTGGGCTTGGGATTGTAGCCACTATGTCTCATTGATGTCGCCATGCCATTTGTGGCTACTCAGGAAGATTCGGCTCATTTCAATTCCAAAATAGAAAAGGTGAACAAATTCATTGAGCGCATTCAGCCCATACACTAATAGGTTCATGACATATTTTACAGAGCCAATGCTAAGCACAACCAATGACATGATTAACATCGGGTGCCACACAACTTCCAGGTGGTCAACAAAGTGTAGCTACATTTGAAAAAGGAGTGCCTCGCTGGACCTCACCGAATTTTTTTTCCGCTTTGCTATGGGCCATACACCATCACCATGGCTATAGGGGACAATGCCTTTGAGCTTAGTATTCTATCATTCCTTTTTCTGCACCCAATGTTGATTGTGGACTGCCTTCAACCCTACTTTCCACCCTTACTCGACACATCCGACATGGAAGAAAAAATAAAACCAACATATTTAAACCCATACTTCATGGATCAAGACATAACTGATCAAATCATGAAAAAAATATCAAGAACACTCGCCACCAGAGATTCCAGCTATATCGAGTTGTCAGAGCAAGCCAATTCCTTCACCAGGGAAAGTGTTTCACCAGGGACCAGGTTCAACAGAAATTTCGTCAGCACATGGAGGCTCTGCACATAATGGGGACCATTGCCACCCACATATTACACCTATACCTCGATTTAGTTTCATCAATTTTCTTTTTTATAGTAGCATTTACTATTTTTAGCATTTTTTCGGGTCTTGAACTTCCAAAGAAGTTTTCACCCCGCTAAATGAAGTTCTTTTGAGGTCTACATCAGGTCGTAGGCAGAGGCATGAATAAAAAGATATAGTAATCAGAGATATATTTCTAATGATATATTGTATTCGCCAAATGGAGATAATATTACCACGTTACAATCGCAGGAAGTTGGTTTCCAAACTAACTGCAACGGGGTCCACAAACTCTTACCGTTTCACCTCCTCGGGTTAACGTTTTGGTTGTTTAGTATTTTCACATGTTGTTAAATAATAAAATTACCCTTCAACATCATTTTAGCATAGTTCAGAGGCTTGTAGCCACCACATCTCTTCTCATAGATGAGCTACCAATGCCCTATCTAGTTTATTTCCACTTTATATGTAAGTACATTTCAGTTATTTTATATTAATGAAATGAAGTTTTATTTCTACTGCATCTCTCCATTTATGTGTATTTCTATATTTTATTATATTCATGAATAAGTTTGTATCAGTGGTATCAGAGCGGTTTGACCTTTTTCAATCCATCTTTGCATATCCCAAACAAGGTTAGGGTATAAGGATTTAGGGCTTGATCTGGTGGAAACTTTGCAAGATCAACCTCGCAAACCCCACCGACTGCCCATGGGGGAAGAAAAGAAAGATGAAGAAGCAGGAGATCTTATCAAAATATTTCTCGAGGAGGCCCTCGAGAAACAAAGGAATGTGATGATGGATAATTTTTCCTAGATACTTCAATTGTTGTCCACCGACGATGCATCTGCATGCAGTATCCACTCTGGAGACGCCACTCCTTTTAAGGTACAAGTAAAATTTGAAATTCAAATATTTTAAGGCCAAATAGATGTATATTCCATAGATATATGGTTGAATATATAAGAAGGATGTTTATCAGTTCATGAATTTTCCAAGTTGTAAAATTTTACTTTTTTCGCTCATGAAAGCCGCCCCCCATGTCATGGACTGGTGGGAAACATATTGTGAGAAAAAGGATGAGGGGGAAGCCTCTTTATTTTCAGTTGTACACACTTGGAATTATTTATAAGATGCCATCAAGGAACACTATTATCTCGTGTGGAGTTGTGAGGATAAGTACATATAATGGAATACGATGTGGAAAAAAAGGGATCAAGATGTGGAGGAGCTAACGAATTTGTTCCATACCCTGCGTGCACAACTGGGTATTAAATATTCAGAGAAGTATTTGGTGCTGAAGTACCATAGTTGTCTACACAGATACATTCTGGAGGAAATGGAGTTCCTCGACATCTCCTCACTTGGTGCAGCATACCAGTATGATGGCATGATTGAGAAGAAATGAAAACTGAAGAATCGAGACTTTGGATATGTGAATCAGAAGCAAGGGAAAGGCACCACCAAACCGTATAAAAAAGGAAAAAACCAAGGCAGGGCAGCCCAAAACAACCCACAAAAGTTTAAAGCAAAGAACAACACCACGAAGTCAAAGAAGGATATGGGAAAGTGGTGTGAATTCCATAAGAGATCCACTCACAACACGAGTGAGTGTCGGGCCAACTAGTCAGTGGTGGCTGAGCTGAAGGCTTCTGAATTGGATGCATGCTCTAAATTTGAATAAGAACCCGATAAGGGGATTGAAAAAGGGAAGTATATTATTGATGCGAAGCCCAACGCCACTATTTCCACCATGAAGTGCCAGAAGGAGGAACCAAAAGGTCCATAGGAGGGGGGGCGCCTCTTACATTCCCAAATATGGGTAAAGGGTTCCCTGCTGAAGTTCCTTGTTGACCAAGGGAGAATTATTAGGTCAACCACTCCATATATTTGACCCTAGGTGCATTGCTTCCCAATGGACCAATCTATCAAGGCTCTGTTATGGAGAAAAAAGAAATCGAGAGATAGATTTAGGAGCTGTTATAGAAATGTCACATATGGCCAAGTTCATTTCCCTATGGGAGCCTGATCATGTTGGTGCAAAATAAGGATGGGACTTGGAGACTTTGCATTGACTACCAGGCACTGAATAAGATCACTGTCCAGAATAGGTACCCGATCCCACGTATTTATGACCTTCTAGACCAACTCAAGGGGGGCGGGGGGGGGGGAGTATTTTAGCAAGATCGAATTGAAGTTCAGGTATCACCAGGTACCAATAAAACCCTCCGATGTGTGGAATAATGCCTTAAAAGTCATGTAGGACCTTTTTAAATGGATGGTGATGCCTTTCAGGTTGACGAATGATCTCACAACCTTCATGAGGCTGATTGACGACATCTTGTGTCCATTCACCAAATCATTTTTTGTGGTGTACTTGGATGACATCCTGAACTTCTGCTAGACATAGGAAGAGCACCTCCACCACATCCTACAGGTCCTCGAAAAACTGCAGCAACACAAGTTGTGTGACAATTTTGGGAAGAGAGGTTTTGGCATGAGCCAGGGTCAGTATCTGGGATACATTATTGATGAGAAGGGGGTGCATGTGGATCCAACTAAGATCAAAGTCATTCAGGATTGGCCAGCCCAAAAAACTCTAACAGGACTCTACAACTTTATGGGCATTTCCTATTTCTACCACAGGTTGGTGTTGGGATTCTCTCATATCACTTGGCCTTTGATTCCAGTCAAAAAGGGAGGAGCGAAAGAAAAATTGTTTTTGTATGAATATCAACAGAAGGTGTTTGTAGAGTTGAAACATTGCATCTCATTTTTTCAAATGCTCACATTACCATACTTGCAAAAACCATTTCATATCGAGAAAGATGCCTCTGACTATGCTATTAGGGAAGTTCTTACTCAATAGGGGCATCCTATGGCATATGACAGTGAGACACTTTCCAACGCAGTCCAGAAGTATCCCACTTATGACAAACAGATGTATTCCATTTTGTAGGCTTGCCAACAATGGAATAATCACATTTTGCGGAAGGAAATGGTCATCCACACAGACCACCAACCCCTGCAGTTCATACAGACACAAGGGAAGTTGCAGAACGATCGCCATCAGAAGTGATCCACATACCTGCAACAATTTCATTTAAAGATTAAGTGCAATAAGGGAAACAACAATAATGTTGCAGACTGCCTTAGTGGACCAACAATCATGGCACTAATAATCGTGCTCAACTCTTGTGGGAACAATAATTTTGATTGGCCTCTTATCTATAGAAGCAATCCAAAATTTTGCCACACATACAATTCATTGTTGGAGGGTAAGAAGGTTCCAAATTTTCATCTCCAGGATGCACTGCTGTGTCACTTGGGGCACCTTTGTGTTCCTTCAAGTGAGCGTGCCAAGATAGTTTAGGATGCACACTACAGTCCAGTGTCTGGGCATTTATGGGTCAAGAAAAAAATGGAAGTACTGGAGAAGTATTTCTATTGGCCAAACCTTCCATAGGATTTCGGGAAGTACACGAGATTCTACACTACTTGTGTTATTGCCAAAGCAGCCATCATGAAGCAAGGCCTCTATAATCCATTGTCTATCGTTAATTGAGGTTCAGAATCCATCTCCATGGATTACATTTTGGGCCTTCCTTCTTCCAAGCATGGCAACAACTGTGTTTTTGTGGTGGTCAACAAATTATGGAAGATAGCCATTATGATGGCCTACAAGAAGAATATCGCAGTAGAATCCATTGCTAAACTCTTCTTTGAACTAGTGTGGGTACACTTTGGGATCCCACAGTCTATCATATTAGATAGGGACACTAGGTTCCTTAGTACATTTTGGTCCAGCGTTTGGTCGATGCTGGACACCAAGCTCACCAAGTCCACAACTTTCCATCCCCAAGTCGATGGAAAAACAGAGGTCGTAAAAAATATGATCGTACATATTATACACAAGCATAACTTAAAGAATCCACACACATGGGATGAGATCATCACCTATGTACAACACAGCTATAATCGGGCCCTCCATAGCTCGACCAACCATAAACCCTTTCAAGTGGGCATGGGATTCCAACCACTATGTCTCATTGACTTAGCCGTGCCATGTGTGGTTACTCAAGGAGATTCGACTCATGTCGAGTCGGAAGAGGACAAGGAAAACAACTTCATTGAGCACATTCAACATATTGACCAATAAGTTCCTGACATATTCGACATAGAAAATGCTAAGTACATGTAGTGACATGAGCATCATCGAGTGCCACACAAATTCCAAGTGGGTGACAAAGTGCGGCAACATTTGCAGAAGGAGTGCCTCCCTTGACCTGATAACAAGCTTCTCCTGCTCTGCTATGGGCTATACACTATCACCAAGGCTATAAGGGATAATACCTTGGAGCTCAGTATTGGAGCCCAAATAACCTCAACGGGGCCCACAAGCTCTAGGCATTTCATCTCCCGAGGTTAGGGTTTTGGTTGTTTAGGGCTTTCTTATGTTTTTATATAATTAAAATTCCCTTAAACCTCATTATAACATAGCTCCGAGGAATGTAGCTACCAAACATATTCTCAAAGATAAGCCACCAGTACCCTAGCTATTTTATTTCTATTGTCTGTAAGAATATATCAATTATTTGATATTAATGAAATGAAATTTTATTTTTGCTGCATCTTTGCGTTTAAGTGTATTTCTGTATTTTATTGTGTTCCTGAATAAGTCCGGACCAGTGGCTTCAGAGTGGTCTGCTCTTTCTCAATCCTTCGTTTCATGTCCCCAACAAGGTTATGCTATAAGGAGTTAGGGCTCGATCTGGTGGAAACTTTGCAAGATCAACCTCACAAACCCCGTTGGCTAGCCATGGGGGAAGAAAAGAAAGACGAGGGAGTAGGATATGCTATCAAAATATTTCTTGAGGAGCCCCTCCAGAAAAAAAGGGACACGATTATGGATAAATTTTCCTAGATACATTAACCACTTCCCACCATTACCGCATCTGCATCCAACAACCACTTTAGAGGCACCACTCCTTTTAAGGTACAAGTAAAATTTGGAAGTCCCATATTTGAGGCCCAAATAGATCCATACGTCATAGATATATCGTTGAATATATTAGAAAGACATTTCTCATTTCATGAATTTTCCAACCAGGAAAATATTAGTTTTTCACTCCTCAAAGCCGCCCCCCATGTGAAGGACTAGTGGGAAACCTATTGTGAGAAAAAATATGAGAGGGATCCCTCTCTCTTCTCGGGCGCATTCACTTGGGATTATTTCTGAGACACCATCAGGGAACACTATTATCATGTGGGGAGCTATGAGGACCAATACATATAATGGACTATGTTACGACAAAAAAGTGATCAATATGTGCATGAGCCGATGAATCTGTTCCATACCCTGCACACAAAGTTGGGTATCAAATATTTGAAAAAACATTTGGTGTTGAAGTATCGTAGTTGTTTGCATATATATATTCAGTAGGAAATGGACTTCCTCCACATCTCCTCAGTTGGTGCAACAAACGGTTATGATACCAAGGTTGAGCATAAATTCAAACATAAGAAGCACGAGTTTGGATCCATGAATTAGAAGCAAGGGAAAGGTGCCTCCAAAACATAGAAAAAAGGAAAAAGGCAAGGTGGGGTGATCCAGGACAACCCACCAAAGCTGCAAGCAAAGAAAAAAAAATTGAAGCCAAATAAGGACATGGGAAAGTGGTGTGAGTTCCATAAGAGCTCCACTCACAACACAAGTGAGTGTCAGGCTATGTAATCACTTGTGGAGGAGCGGAAGGATTCTCAATTGGATGCATGCTCCATCTCTAAATCATAGCCTGACAAGGGGAATGAAAAAGGGAAGCATATTATTGATGTCGAGCCCAATGTCACCATTTCCACCCCGAAGATACAAAAGGATGAACCAGATGATCTAGAGAAGCGGAAGAGCCTCTTCCATTCACAGATGTGGGTAAAGGGTTCTGTGCTGCAGTTCATTATTGACAGTGAGAGAAAAAATAACCTCATTTCAACAAAGGTCATGAAGCATTTGGGCTTTTTGACCACATCACACCCACAATTGTACACCATTAGGTGGCTTCACCAAGGATGGGATCTCTGCATTAGCCAACAATGTCACCTTCCCTACAACATCCATGCCTTCACGTATGAGGTATTATGTGACATTGATCGTCTTGATGTTTGTGATGTATGATTAGGAAAACCATACTTGTGGAAGCGACATGTTGTGTATGAGTCGAGGCCTCACGCTCTTATTGTTACTTTAGGAAATAAGTTGTATAGGATACCAGAGGTAGCATCGCCTACCACCATCTATTTGGTTACTGCAAAATGATGCAGTACCCTAGTAGAAAATTATGAAATGAGTGACTAGGTGACTAAAAATCTATTCAACACAATTATTTCCTATGAATTACTACTAAATTTGAGAAATTTTAAGTGACTAAACTAAAAATGACTAACTTAAACAACGAATTTACACTAGTGATAAAATACAAGACTAGATAATAAGTGACTAAACTAAAATCAACTAAATTAAATGACTAATTTAATCTAGGATTAAAACATATGACTAGATAATAAGTGACACATATAATGATTAACATAAATGACTATTATAGTTAAAGAATAAAAATATGACAAAATAACAAGTACAACAAGTATATGAATTAGTCATTTATGGTGCACTCAAACTTCTACTTTGATAATATCTTATCTATAAATAGTAGGCATATGGCCCATCCATCTCACCAATATTGATTCTTCTAAAATATTATTTGTCCTATTTTTCATTCACTACTCACTCACTAAACTTCATAGTAGTATATTTTGTGTAGAAGCTTCCATAGCACTATATTCTATGTAAAATATTCCATAGAAATATATTCTATTGCATTAAAATTATGTAGAAATAACTATTGGAATAAAAAATGTTGTATTAGAGTTAACATTATTGTTATTTTTTGTCAAACCAGGAGGTAACTCCTCAAATCAGAATGTATATTAGCTGAAGAATGTACATGTATTTATACATAGAGGTGAGGCTATTAGGATTCATCTCCCAATGACTCTTGGCCTTCCTTATTTCCTAATATTATTTATTATACAATATTACATATCCACACCCAACCCATAGGATTAGGTGTCAACATTCCCCCCTTTAATCCGAAGGGATGTTGGTGAGTCCAAGCATCGATCTAAACTTTTCAAACTTTTCTCTGCCAAGTGCTTTGGTGAAGATATCAGCAGTTTGCTCATTTGTGGAACAGTGATGTAGATGGATGGTTTTGGCCTGAATATGATGTCGAATTAGATGGTATTTTGTATTGATGTGCTTTGTTCGATCATGGAACTTTGGGTTCCTAGCCAACTTTATTGCAGAAGTGTTGTCGATCATGAGTGGTGTGGAATACATTTGTTTCATCTGCAAATCTTCCAGGATTTTCCGGAGCCACATGGTAACCAAGAGGTAACTCCTCAAATCAGAATGTGATGGATTTACTTATTGAAGAATAAGTCTGATGCTTTTCAAACATTCAAGAATTTTCATGCATGGATTGAAAATGATGCACAAACTCATATTGGCTCTCTACGTACTGATAATGGAAAAGAATACACTTCAAACGAATTTGAAAATTATCTTTGTCAACATGGAATCAAACATCAAACAACTGTGCCATATAATCCCCAACAGAACGGTGTAGTTGAAAGAATGAACAGAACTATTTTAAATATGGTTCGCTCTATGTTATTTTTCAAGAATGTGAAATTGATGTTTTGGGCTGATGCAGTTCTATGTGCTGTTTACATAAAGAATAGGTTTCCTTCAAGTTCAATTAGAAACAAAACTCCTTTTGAAATGTGGCATGGCTAGATTTGAGGAGTTACCTCAAACCAGGAGGTAACTCCTCAAATCAGAATGTGTTGGATTTACTTATTGAAGAATAAGTCTGATGCTTTTCAAACATTCAAGAATTTTCATGCATGGATTGAAAATGATGCACAAACTCATATTGGCTCTCTACGTACTGATAATGGAAAAGAATACACTTCAAACGAATTTGAAAATTATCTTCGTGGTGCAACCTGTAGTAGACACCTCTGTTTCTTTGTCGCCATCAAATTCTGAATCAGAGTATCTGATCAAGCTGAAGTCGCCTACCTGTGTGTATTTGAGTCCAAAGTCTTGAGTCCCCTTCAAGTACCTTAACACTCTTTTTGCAGCAGACCAATGTCCTTCACAAGGTTTCTTCATGAACCTTGAGAGGATTCCAACAACAAATGAAATGTCAGGTCTGGTGGTGGTCAGGTAGATAAGACTTCCTATAAGCTGTCTATATTTAGTTGCATCCTCAAATTCCTTCCCTTCAATAGATGTGAGCTTCAAGTTTTGTTCCATTGGAGTGGTTAAGGGATTACATTCATCCATGCCAAACTTGTTCAAGAGATCTCCAATGTACTTCTTTTGAGAAAGAAATATAAATTTAGGATGTTGAATTACTTCAATACCCATATAGTAATGAACATGACCCAAATCAGTCATTTCAAAACCTTTCTTCAACTCTTTCTTCATGGATGCAATATAGCTCTCATTGTTTCCTGTTATCAAAACATCATCTACATATACCACAAGATATACAACTGTTTTTCCAACTTTCTTAACAAAAAAAGTTGCATCATCAAGATCAAAATGTTTGAAGTCAAGTTTCAGAAGATGCTCGGTTAATTTCTCATACCAGGCTCGTGGTGCTTGCTTGAAGCCATACAAGGATTTTATAAGCGTGCAAACTTTGTGTTCTTGACCCTTTACAACAAATCCTTCTGGCTGGGACATATAAAATTTCTCCTTTAGATCTCCATTCAAAAAATTTGTTTTTACATCCATCTGATGGAATTTCCATCCATTCTGAGCTGCTAGGGAAAAGAGAGTCCAGATGGTGGTCCATTTTGCTGTGGGAGAAAACGTTTCTTCACAATCGATTCCTTCTTTTTGTGCAAAACCTTTTGCCACAATCCTGGCCTTGTGCTTGTCAAGTGATCCATCTGATTTATACTTGTTCTTGTAGACCCACTTACAACCAATTGGTTTTGTTCCCAAAGGCGGATCAACCAGCTCCCAAGTGCCATTCTTTATCAAGGCATCATACTCCTTCTACATCGCTTCTTTCCATTCATCATGAGAAGTGGCTTCTTTGAAAGAATTTGGTTCATGATCTGTAAAAAAAACTCAATTCACAGTTATAAGCAATATCCATATCAACAGGAGAATCAAAATTATCTACATCACCTTCGATTTGTTGAGTGGAACTTCTTGTTCCTATTTTTCCAACCTCATCAAGATGAACATTCTCTAGTGTCTTTGTCAGCCATTTGGGAGGACCTTTCTGAGATGGCCCAGGCTGTTCATTTGACTGAGTTGGGATTGATTCAAGATTCAATCTCCCAATTCTATCAATCACATCATCCAATGTGTCATCCGTGGTTGTTTCTTCATGTGGGGGAGAGAGTGCTTCAGGACATGATTCCACAGTTTGATTCAATATCGGAATCCCCCCTTCAAGATGTGGAATCACATTATCAAATTCTTGGAAATACTTTGCATGTGTGAATCTATCCAGGCGATCAAGTTGCCGCTCAACAACCTTGTCACTCTTGGAAGATTCAAGAAATATGACATCTCTTGCTATCACAAACTTCTTATTTTCTTCATCATAGAGATGATATCCTTTGGAGGTATTGGAGTACCCCAAGAAGATACATTTTCTGCTTCTAGCACCAAGTTTGTTCCTTTGACCCTTGGGTATCAAGGCATAACAGGTGGACCCAAAGACCCTGAAATGCTTTACCGAAGGAATGTGGCCATGCCACATTTTAAAAGGAGTTTTGTTTCTAATTGAACTTGAAGGACACCTATTCTTTATGTAAACAGCACATAGAACTGCATCAGCCCAAAACATCAATTTTACATTCTTGAAAAATAACATGAAGCGAACCATATTTAAAATACTTCTATTCATTCTTTCAGCTACACCGTTCTGTTGGGGATTATATGGCACAGTTGTTTGATGTTTGATTCCATGTTGACGAAGATAATTTTCAAATTCGTTTGAAGTGTATTCTTTTCCATTATCAGTACATAGAGAGCCAATATGTGTTTGTGCATCATTTTCAATCCATGCATGAAAATTCTTGAAAGTTTGAAAAGCATCAGACTTATTCTTCAATAAGTAAATCCAGCACATTCTGGTGTAGTCATCAATAAATGTCATCATGTATTTGTTTCCATTTGCAGAAGCAATAGGCATAGGGCCACATAAATCTGAATGAACAAGTTCAAGTTTCCTATGTGCTCTTGAGTGTGAATCATGAAATGGTTGTTTGCTATGCTTTCCTAGAATACAAGCATCACATTCCTTGGGTTTTCTAGGAATTGTAGGCAGTCCATCAACACCATTTTTCTTCAACAAACGAAGGCTGTCATAATTTAAGTGTCCAAATCTAGCATGCCATAAAAGACTTGATGGAAATGTACCTTCATCATGATGTGAATTGAATGCAAAGTTTTGAGCATGAGCAGATGAACCTTTCAGCTTCAAGAGTCTCCCTTCTTCTATTCCCTCCATGACAAGTGAGTGATCTGATGCTTTTCTGACCTCTGCCTTGCCATAAAACAAGTGAATGGAGTGTCCTTGCTGGCGGATTTGGACCAAGGACAGCAAGTTTCTCCTCAACTCAGGGAGGTATAGAACCTCATGTAGAATATGATCAGGAAGACCAGGCAGTTTAAGCCTGACTGTGCCAAGCCCTGATGGCTTGAGTTTGGATTTATCTGCGAAATATACTGCTCCATCAACTTTGTCAGTGAATTCTTCAAAAAAATATTTTCTAAATGTCATGTGACATGTTTCTCCTGAATCTAGCAACAAATCATCTCTCCATGAATTAAATGAAACATCAAACAAGTCTTCAGTTACTCCATTGTTACAATGTGCTAGAAAATAATGAGCTGATTCAGGTGCTTTACCTTTTTATTTGTCATTAGTTTTACCTTTGTCTTGATTTCTTTGCTGCTCAATTTTCTCCCAAGGTGTTCTGCATTTGGATGCATCATGTCCATCTTTATTGCAACGTGTGCAATGAAGATTGGATTTGTCAGATTGTCTGCCCCCCGTTTCTATGAAGTTTCTTCTTCCTGTTCCTCTTCTGCCACCTCTTACTCTGGATGAATCTGGAGCATGACTCTTTTCTCTATGTGCCAAGTATGCAGCCTCTTCAGAAGACGAAGGGACTGTCATTTTCCCGAAATCTTTCTCTCTTTCTGCAAACTTTTTCTCAAGTGTATCAAAGGTGATATGCTCAAGGTTCCCACTTGCTTGCAAAGACTCAAGATAATGTGAGTAAGTTAGATATAATGCCTTAACATATGCTATGAGAGGTATGTCCATTTTTACACCAGTGCTATCAATATCATGCATGATAGATCTAACTTCTGAAGCTAAAGCAAGGCGATCATCATTCTTCATTTCAAGACTGAACAACTTAATCATCAATTGAACATTTTCTAATTCTGAATGTGAGTCATAGAGTTATTTTAGCTTGCTCAAGGCATCATAGGCATTTGAGAATGATAAAATATGGCGACTCACCTCTTCATTTACAGAAGCTGCAATCAAGGCATAGGCCTTTCAGTTCTTGTTTTCCCAAATGGCGAGCTCTTTGTCTGAAGTGGGATTTGTTGGTGGATTTCCTTCTTGTCCTTCACAGATTCCTTTCCACAACTCATTAAAAATGAGTGTGTGTTTAATCTTCCGAGACCATTCAAGATAGTTCTCTTTGCCGGAGATAACCACCCCAACAATAGATATGAGAGAATGCATTAGTTTGCTGGAAAAAATTCTTTTGAAGAGGAAAAAAATTCTGCTAGAAAAATTTCAATTCTGGAGATTTGCTCAATTAAAGGGGAAAAAAACTCTTTGCTGGAAAATATACTAAATTTAAAAGGACAAAAACTCTTGCTAAAAATACTGAATTCTGCACCAAATTTTTTTTTTTTTGTGTTTGAAAAAAAAAAACTTTATATGGATAATTGTATTGAAAATACGGTGGAGTGGGTGGTATTATGACTATGGGGAAGCGATATTGAATAATCAATCGATAAAAATGTTGTGGAAGGGCGGTATTATTAAACGTAGGTGGAATTGGAGAATGAAGGGGGGGGGGCATATTAAAATGACAAGGCGGTATTATGGACAGTGCTGGTATTATATGGGAGAGGCGGTATTGTGAATGTATGAAAAGGGGCGGTATAGTTAAATGGGATAGAGGGGCGGTATTATGGTGGTATTGTAAATATGACAGCGCGGTAATGAGCAATAGACAGACAGCGTATGAGCAGTCAACAGAGGGAGGTGAGCAATCAAACCATATGAGCAATAGACGGAGGGCGTATTAAATAGATAGAAGGCAGTATATGCAGGAGGGGTGGTATTATATATGCAGGAGGGGCGGTGTTATAAGATAGAAGGCGGTATATGCATAGAGCATATTAAAACATATGAACCGAGCGTAATAACATATGAGAGCACAACGTAAATGGTATTACATATGGTGGGATTAATGGTTTTGAATAATTGATGGACGGGCTATATTATGGGAGTGGTATTTAATAAAACAGACAGAGTATTAGACAAAGCACTGTAATATTTATGTGACAGAGCTATTATATGGACAGAGCGTATTTTATGAAGGGTGGTGAGGGCCAAAAGGCCACGGGGAGACTGCTGTAGAGCGTGTTAGCTCTATGGAGAGGGCCGAAAGGCCATAGGAGCAAGTGTAAAGTGTGAGAGCAGAGGGGTAGGGATAGCAGATGGCGGGTGAGGGAAATGTGAGGTGCGTTGGGTAGGTGAGGGAGAAGTGAGGGCGAACGCATTGGGTTGGGTAGGTGAGATTTTGAAATAGCAGGACTTTAATAACTGAATTTGCAGGTGTGTGCAGGGGCTGCAATTTGCAGTATTTTAGGAACTGCAGAATTACAGAATCTTCAGGAGCTGCAGGAGCTGCAAATGTCAGAGCTGTGCAAAGATAAAAAAAATGCAGAATAACAGTATATAGCATCAATTTAATGTAGAAACAAAACTATACAGAAAAACTGACTGAGCAAAGGAATGAGGGAGTTACACCACAGGAAAAAATGCCAATAGTGGGACTGGCTCTGATACCATGTCAAACCAGGAGGTAACTCCTCAAATCAGAATGTATATTAGCTGAATAATGTACATGTATTTATACATGGAGGTGAGGCTATTTGGATTCATCTCCCAATGACTCTTGGCCTTCCTTATTTCCTAATATTATTTATTATACAATATTACATATCCACACCCAACCCATAGGATTAGGTGTCAATTTTTTTTAGATAAATAGATATTCCTAACTATAATAAAATAACCAGGAAATTAAATACATCTATTAATGCATAAAATTATTTTTTGAAGGAATAAAATGAGATGCCCAATGACAAGATAATACTCAATTTTACATCCCAACCGACTAGTAAGAAGGAAATATCCAATGGATGGATTTAAAATGCTTGGTGGTAGGGAAGATTCAAAAGGGTGGATTTATGCACCTAAAAACTATAGAAAATACCCAAGGGTGTACTTATACACCCAAAAATTATTCAAAATATTTATTCTTGGAGAAAATAATTATGAAAGAAAAGTATTGAAATTTAAAATTATTAACATTTCAACAATATAAACTTACAAGTAATCGGGATTCAAAAATTGTTGTAGATTTTTTAAAAATTTATACTTTCTTAAACACTCTGGTTTTATAGCCTAACTTTGTAGTTGAGCTTCAACATTATAAAAACTAATCCAATCCATCCATCAAACAACCCAAGTTAGGGACATGGGTTCCAGGGATGAGGAAGCTTTTGTGTGGGCACAAATGGAAAGCAAGGGCCATGTGGAATCATAGGGATTTCATTGAAAGACTTAGAAAGAAGACATAAGTGATTTAGCAATGAAAATGCTAACACACACAAAAATATGGAATAATATGGACATCTAGGAAGGATTAGATTGGATTTCTTGTTTTACGCTAGACTGGAAAGCAACAAAAAGGGGCAGATATTTTTTTCTTAAGTAGCAGGAGTAGGGGTTCTGAAAACGAGAAGAGAATATCACAAGAGAGGAGCATGGAGAGGGGTTTGGTTTTTTCTATTGCAAACAACACTAGGAAGGAGCTATTGGGTTGCATGTGTAGAATGAAGGAATAGGGATAATATTGCACATCTATTGCAAAAATCAAGGCCTATAAATTCACTGAAGGGTGGATGGAATAAATCCCTTGGATTCCTACACCAACCAAATATTTTAAGTTTAATCCTTGATCATGTTCTCCTCCAAGCCCTAGAATCTCACTGAGGGATGATTGGGTTGTAGGAAAATCAATATTGTGGTGTAGTTCAGTCTACAAATGTATGGAGAAATCTAGTCCCTAACTTAGTTTCCATGCCTGATTTAGAGATAAGTATTCCCACAATTGTTGATTTTAATTTATATCTCCTAAAAACATCACTGTAATAATAAAAAAAATTACATCATGTTGCATTTTTTGGAATTCATTAGTTTTCGGTGTCCTCCTTATTATTCCACGCATATATTTATAGGAGGCTATGGTGTGGTATAGGTGATGGGTTTGTCTCTTATACACGAGGTGAAAGTTAGTCCTGTGAATAAATTTATAATAGGTTGTATGTAGGTTATGTTATGTCTACGTAGACTGTGCCTGAAGTGTATGAGTAAAAAATCACACCTCTAACAAAATGTAGATATTCACCTTTTCCCATCACTGATAATTAAAAAAAAATGAAAGGGTAATATGCAAAAGATACCCTATTTATCATCAAGGAGATGTAGCCACTTATTAAAATATTGCTACAACAATGCTACTGGAAAAACAACATTCAATGACGATGAAGGATGAAAAATATCTATCACTCCTTAAGGTTGAGTGACTGGCTTGTCAAGGGACATTGGGTTCATGTTAGATCAGCAAGTCAAATCTTCTCATTAGTTTGATCTACAACTTCAACCTTGGAAGTGGTAGACTTCATTCTTGTAGGTGGTGTTAATTTTAGCTTAACATGTTCTTTTCTTAGGATAGTTACTTCTACGTTCCATATTATCCCATTTATCAATCCATTTTATTTCTAGTAGAAATCACATGAATCATATCACATTAACAATAAATAAAGCAATAACATAAACGATAAACGCAGAAGACAAGTCAAGATAAGAGAACACAAGTATATGGCTTAAGCCATGGAAAAATGCCAAGATGGGGAAAAACGTTGATCAATTCTTCTTATTATTAATGTAAAATGTTCAAAATAGAGAGCAAAATAATTTAAAGTCTAAATGACATGCCAATTTTAAGATCTAGTATCATTTCCCTTAGACAAGTAGATGGCCCAATCAAAACTACAATTCTGGCACTTTGTCAATAACAAATGAATTGTGCCCTATCTAATGGTAAACCATGGTCATGGCATCATAAAAATAAGCCCTCTTGAGCTCAAGCCTCTTGAAGGCTTATTAGATCATTGTAATAACTCCTTTTCTCTTCTCTAGGCTTCCTTTAAGGGTGGTGGCCTTCCTTCTAGAAATTCAAATCATCCTTCTAGAGTCTAGATTAATTCTCGAACTAAAACATGCATCAAGACCCTTCTGCTTCCATACGACAATTTTTGCAGCTTACCTGGATTGTTACTTACCTTTTTGTCCCCTTTTCGAACCACTATTATGTCCGTTGCCTTCCTGATGAAGCCTCCTAGTGCTGCAGCCTACCTGAAGAAGAGAGATCCCACAAAAAATAGTCCCAACACTCATTTTGAGCTACCCTTAAGTTTCCAACTACCTTCTTGTAGGATCTCTCCTATAAAATCGGCTAAAAAATACCAAGAACATGCATCAAATTAACCCATACGTGCTCCTAATAGCCTCAACCTCTTGCCTAAGGAACTTGGCCCATCAAGCAACCCAAAACAACCTTGCCCTTCCTCATTCATTAGAGACATCTTCCTTTTATTACTATTTAAGATAGGATAAAATAAAATATGTGTATGTATCAAATGAGGTTGGAGGTCTCTTAAATTTATAGGAGATGGATAGGCTCTCAAATTGATTAATTAACTCTAAAACAACCTTGTTAAATTACACATGTGTGGGCTTGAATCCAAAAACATATTTCTCCTTTTCCAAATTTGGCGATATTTAGGTCAATTTTGGTCCTCTTGAAAAGAGGAATTCAATGCCATAATTATTTTCTTCAAGTAATCTTCCCAAAGTGAAATTTAGCCCTAGTTTTCAATTTTAACACTCCCTCCCAATTAGGAATAATTACACTTGCCAATCCATCCATAATCATGCCATCCTATCATGAAATATATTTGTATCCCTTCTCAACTCTGTTAAACATTGACATAGATAATGAAGAATAATTGATTGAGAGTGTGAGAAGACCTTTCCACTCTCCACTGATAAAAGTTAGTCCAAATAACTAGGGGTAGAACCCTAATCGAGCTTGATCCCAGATTAAGTTTTTGAATACCATGCATCCAAGTCATAAGGAGTACGACAATACACGATTTGTCTAACTGCACTACTATGGTCCCTATCCAATTTTACCAACTCATTAGCCAGGTGAGAGGTGCTTCCCATGAGTCCTAGACTACACAGGTATGATGGACATTGGGGCATCCAAAGGAGAAGGTGAACCACTCATCGTGCCTATATTCCATAGGGAAAGGTGAACCACTCATCCTACGAACATCTCATTAGTTGTAGGGGAAGGTTAACCACTCACCCTACACACGTTTAAACCATCATACGAGACAGTGAACCACTCATCCTATACATGTGTCATCATACTAGGGTATTTCGTCATGGAGAAAGGAAAACGAGTCACCCTATACATGTGTCATCATACTAGGGTATATTCTCATGGGGGAAGGTAAACCAACCACCCTCTACACAATAAACCAATAGGGGAAGGTGAACCACTTACCCTAAAGTCACACATAGCTCTAAGAAGTACCCCAGGCCCCTAGGAGCCCCCAGAGCTCATATTTCAACCAAGACCCTCATAGTAGTGTCTTTCCACGACTCTCGGCTTCTCTATGAAGGAAGATAAACTTGACCTTACAAAGAGAATTTGAGAGGATGTTGGTAGCCTGCACATCCATTATGCAAAGTTGGAGCTTGATTTCTCCTCATTGTACCATATCCAAAATAAGGTGGTATTTGATGCCAATATGCTAGGAAAGGTCATGGAACACGAGATTCACTAAAATACAAATCCCACTTTGCAACGATGGTTTCCAGCACGTGCTCAATGGCTCACTGAAGAGCTTCCTCAAACAAATGATTTCATAAAAAGGCATGCTTACTACTTTATACATTAAACCTCAATGGTGCTACCGGAGAAAGAAACACAAGTCTTTGATTTATTCATGAAATAAATGTGTTCCCCAAGAGATATAGCACTTATATGTGCTCTTTCCACTTACCACACTTCTGTTGAGATTCAACAAGATGATGATCCTAGTGAAAATTAATCACCTTCACCATGTGGGGCCCGTAGGATATTTTTAGGTGTATGTCTATTTTTATAATGGTGAGCATATTATAAAATTAGCAGGATGTTGATTCTAGATGGTTGAGAAAATTCTATCCTTAGATGAGTTTCTTTTTTTAGATCATGGGCGAAGTCTATTTATAGATCACATATCTAAAAATAGAATGCATGTCGATTATTATTAACCCTTAATGATAATCAGACAATAAATAATAACTTATTCTCTTGGAGTACTTGTTTTCTGTTAACTGATGTGGCAAACCAGTTAGCTGAAGGAATTACGCATTCCAAGGTTGGTTGGTGACTCATGCATGATGGACTTCGTTGTAACTAAGTGTGACAAAGTTGTAACAGAGTTGGAAGAGTAGTTATGTGAGTTGTTATTTAGTTTAACTTAGTTAAGTGAGTTAATCTCGGTTGTGCTAGTTGTAACTAAAGATACACTAGTGAAAGATGAGTGAATTAGTTATTTAATTAATTCACAAGTAGTTTCTTACTTGCAAGTGAAGAAATACAACAGTTAACTACTTGCATGTCAGATCCAGTGGAGACCCAGTGGAGAGATATGTCAAAGGGTTTGTTTGACTATAAGTTGTGACTATAGCGATGCATTCAATGCATCTAAACACACAATGGAGTTGCCAATGAGGATTGCAAAGTCAAGGCAAGGAAAGATCAAATTCATTCAGGGATCTTCTTCAGCAGGGATTGCACAGTGGAGGCAGGTTGTCAGGAGGTAGTAAATTGGTGCATGTGTGAACCAATTTTTGTATGACAATGTGAGACGATTGTATATTGTATTGAGAGCTCTATGAGCTGAGCTTTGTATGAGATTGTTTCATGGATCCATCATATACATAATATATGATAGTTGGGTTTTTTAGCTTTAAGCTTTCATGGTAAAATATCTTGTTATGTGTGATTTTTTTTTTTTCATGTGTTTGCAATTGGCGATTTAATTTCCGCAAAGAATTGAGTAGAAAGATCATGTATTTAACAATGTATTTAATTGTTAGATCAGGGGAGTCCGGAGATAAATTATTTTTTTTATAAATTTCTACATGGTATCAAAGTAGTGTTAATCACAAAATATTTCAATGTTGAAGCAGTGTTGAGCTGTGTTTGTGGAACAATTCGAATTTGCTGCAATAATTTCTTGGTGTGACAATTAAGTAAACATTGAAATGGATTTCAATGGGTTGCGGTTGGAATATGCACTTGAGGGAATCTCGAACTACATAGCCTGTAAGGACAGGATAGAGGTGGTGCTTGAAGATAATGGCTTGAAAGAGTTCATCGATAGCAATGTTCCTAAGCCCACTTTGACGGATGCTGCATTACTTGATGCCTGGAAAAATAAAGTAGCGAAGACGAGAAGGACTCTGTTGGAAGGTGTGAAATACCATATTGTGTCAAGACTTCACAGGAAATCCATTTCATTTTCAATGTGGAAGGATTTGACAGATCTTTTCCAAAGCAGCAACGACCATAGGAAGTTGGCGCTGAAAGATAAACTTAGAAAATAAAAATGGAGAAGAGCAACAGTATTCCAAAGTATCTCACGAAGTTTGTCCAATGTAGGGATGAGCTGGGGTGTGTGGGAATTACAGTTGTTAATGATGACTTGCTGAGCTTGGCTCTCCTTGGACTTCTGAAGAGTTGGCACAGTTATCAAGACTCTATCAATGGACGGGAAAAACTGTCGGATTGGGAGCGACTTTAATCGGATCTAGTGCAGGAGTAGATAAGGAAGAATACCAGGGATGGCTATTCCTCAAAGCATGATGATGAAGAGGATTGTGCTTTGGCTGCCAAAGAAAGGAAATGGAAGGGGAATAAATCCCAATAAAAATCCAAGGCAAAAGGAAAGAAGCTGGAATTGTCCAAGGTGAAGTGTTTTCACTGTCACTAACATGGGCATCTTGCCACTAACTGCCCACAAAAAAAGAAGAAAAAGAAGGTTGATGGAGTTGAAGCTGGTGAGGAGATTTCCTCGCAATTTGAACTTTATTTCTCTTTTATCGCATGCTTGGTTTCAAGCACAATGGGATCGGTGTGGTATCTTGATAGTGGTGCTTCCTTCCAAATGACGGGAGATAAGGAGCTTTTCAGTGACTTGGAGGAGAAAGATATTCAAATGCATATAGAGATGGGCGATGATGGAAGATACATTGTGAATGAAATTGGTACCATTACCTTTGAGAGGGAGTCAGGTAAACCATTTCTGCTAAAATATGTTATGCATGTTCCAGGTATAAGGAAGAACTTGGTCTCAGTCACGATGTTGGAGGACAAAGGTTATGATGTTGTTTTCAGGGATGGAAAAGCCTTCCTGCGACATAAAACAACAGTTCAAAACAAGAGGATAGGGATTCCCATCAAGAATCTCTACAAGATGGAGGTAGATGGCTGCGCTACAATGGTGGGAAAAGAAGAAGAAGTGGTGAGCCGGGATGAGGGCGAATTATGGCACAGGATATTGGGCCATCTTCACCATGGCACCCTTAAGATTTTGCAACAGATTTCTATTGTACTTCCCAAGGGTACACTTGCATAGATATATCAGTGCAAGGGATGTACTATGGGTAAGTTTGTGAAGACCACCTTTCATGAAAATGAGAACTATGCTTCGGTGATCCTGGAGAGAGTTCACACAGACGTGTGTGGACCATTCTCAGTTTCTTCAATAGAAAAACACATGTATTATGCTATTTTTTCTTATGATTATTCTCGTAGATGTTGGATCTTTTTCATGCAAAATAAGGATAAAAAATTCTCAAAGTTTTGTGAGTTTAAATCATTGGTGGAGAAAGAGTCGGGGAAGTAAGTGAAGGCTCTATAGAGCATTAATGGTGGTGAATATATCTCAAATGAATTCAAATAATTCTGTAGAAAAGAAGGAATTCAGAGAGAACTCATAGTGCCTCATAACCCGCAATAGAATGGGCTTGTGGAGAGGAATAATAGAATGATCGTGGGTACTGCATGAGCTATGCTACATGATCAGGGTCTACCAATGCACTTATGGGCGGAATTATGCAACATTGCAGTTTATGTGCAAAACCGTTGTCCTCATAGAGTACTTGGCATGAGTACACCTGAAGAAGCTTTTACTGGTAAGAAACTAGATGTTTCTCACTTTAATATTTTTGGCTCATATGTTTATGTTCATGTGATGAAGAATGCCAGGAAGAAGCTGGAGCCAACTGCAAAAGTTGGGATATTTTTGGGGTACACAGAAACACCCCATAATTATCGTGTGTATTTGCCAAACAGAAAATGACTGTGGTGTGACGGGATATAAAATTCAATGAGGAGAAAGCCATGAAGTTGTCACTTGAGAGGGAGCTACACTTGCATGCAGAGGAGGAACTGCCTGTTCCCAAAGATAAGCCTCAAGATGTGGATCAGCCACATGAGGAGGACCATGGAGTGAAAGATTCCACTCACGTAGAGCCAAACATTAGAAATGGCAGAAGGCATACCATAGAAGCTGAGAGGTTGAAGCTTGATGCTACATAGAATGTAAGAGCCCCTACTTCACAACATAGACAAATACACTCTCTTGACTGATTCACTAGATACATGGCTCTCATGAGCAAATGTATTATGACAGAGCCATCTTCTTTTCAGGAAGCAGTGCAGGAGCCCACATGGGTAGATGCAATGGTGGAGGATTATGACTCCATTGTGAGAAACAGTGCTTCGGAAATTGTTTCAAGGTCAGTTGATAAATCAGTGGTAGGTTGAAGATGGATCTACAAGGTAAAGCAAGTTGCTGATGGGAGCATTGAGAAGTATAAGGCAAGATTTATTGCCTGGGGCTTCTCATAGATCGAGGGGATTGATTATGAAGAAACCTTTGCACCTGTCGCACGATATTCTTCCATAAGGACCATCCTTTCTCTCTCATCATAGATGGGTTGGCACATTCATCAAATGGATGTGAAGAGTGAGTTCCTTAATGGGATCATTGAGGAAGAAGTGTACATTGAGCAGCCTGAAGGATTTGAGATCTTTAGCAGTGAGTCATATGTGTGCAGACTCAAAAGAGCATTGTATGGGCTGAAGCAAGCACCCAATGCTTGGTACACTCGTATCGACAACTATTTCACTAGACTTGGCTTCACCAAGAGTGAGGCGGATGCAAACCTATACCAGATGGTGGTGGAGGGTAAGCTTTTAATCATTTTTCTTTATGTTGATGATTTAATACTGACTGGTGATGAGCAGCTGATACACTCATGCAAGGAGGATCTTGCAAAGGAGTTCGAGATGAAGGATATGGGCCTCCTTCATTATTTCCCTAGATTGGAAATATGGCAACGAGAAGGTGAATTGTTTTTATCTTAAGGCAAGTATGCAAGGGAGATACTCAGTAATTTTCACATGGAGGGCTGTAAACCCATGGATACTCCTCTTCCAGGAAACTAGAGGAAATAGGATGCTACATCGACAGAGGTAGTGGATGCTACTATCTATCCATAGTTTGTGGGTTTGCTCATGTATTTAGTTAATACAAGACCAGACATATGCTATGTGGTGAACCAGCTTAGTCAAGTGATGGTTAAGCCTACCAAGCTCTTTTGGAAGGTGGGCAAGTATGTCCTGAGATATCTCAGGGGCACATATGAGTATGGCTTATGGTACAGACAGACAGATGAGGTGAAGTTTCATGGCTTCACCGATGTAGATTGGGCAAGTAGCCCAATGGAAACAAAGAGCAAATTAGGAGGGGTTTTCAGTATCAGATCTACAGTTGTTTCTTAGTATAGCAAGAAAAAAATATCTATGGCACTCGGTTCCACAGAAGCGGAATACATGGCAGCAAGTTAAGCTGCATGTGAGGCTATCTAGATGAGGAAGATCCTGGTCGGTTTGTTTGGTTCTCATTTAGATCCTACAGTGATTCATTGTGATAATGAGAGTTGCATTAAACTCTCGATTAATCTTCTCTTTCATGATAGATCTAAGCATATAGATATCAGGTATCGTCATATCAGATATTGTGTGGAGTGGAAGATCATGTTTCTTAAGTACATTCCTACAAAAGATCAGGATGCAAATATTCTAACGAAGGCGTGCACCAGGAACAAGTTCGAATACCATAGACATGATCGGGTTGAAGGATAATCCCTTTCTTGTTGAGAGGGAGTGTTGAGATTCAACAAGATGATGATCCTAGTGAAAATTAAGCACCTTCACCAGGTGGGACCCACAGGCTATTTTTAGTTCTGTGTCTATTTGTAGAATGGTGAGAATATTCTAAAATTAGCAGGATGATGATTCTAGATGGTTGAGAAAATTCTATCCTTAGATCTGTTTCTTTCTTTAGATCATTGGTGAAGTCTATTTATAGATCACATATCTAAAAATCGAATGTATGTCGATTATTATTAACCCTTAATGATAATCAGACAATAAATAATAACTTATTCTCTTGAAGCACTTGATTTCTGTTAACTAATGTGGCAAGCTAGTTAGCTGAAGGAATTACACATTCCAAGGTTGGTTGGTGACTCCTACATGATGGACTTCATTGTAACTGAGTATGACACAGTTGTAACAGATTTGGAAGAGTAGTTATGTGAGTTGTTATTTAGTTTAACTTAGTTAAGTGAGTTAAAATCAGTTGTGCTAGTTGTAAATAAAGATACACTAGTGAAAGATGAGTGAATTAATTATTTAATTAATTCACAAGTAGTGTCTTACTTGCAAGTGAAGAGATACAACAGTTAACTACTTGCATGTCAGATCTAGTGGAGACCTTGTGGAGAGATAGGTGAAAGGGTGTGTTTGACTACTAGTTGTGACTATAGTGATGCATTAAATGCATCTACACACACATTGGAGTTGCCAATGAGGATTGCATAGTCAAGGCAAGGAAATATCGAATTCATTCAGGGATCTTCTTTAGAAGGGATTGCGCAGTGGAGGCAGGCTGTTAGGAGGCAGAAAATTGGTGCATCTTTGAACCAATTTTTGTATGATAGTGTGAGATGATTGTATATTGTACTGAGAGCTCTATGAGCTAATATTTATATGATATTGTTTCATGGGTCCATGATATACATAAATGACAGTTGGGGTTTTTAGCTTTAAGATTTCCCGGTAAAACATTTTGTTATGTGCGATTGATTTTTCTTCATGTGTTTGCAATTGGTGATTTAATTTCCGCCAAGAATTGAGTAGAAGGATTCTGTATTTAACAGTGGATTTAATTGTTAGATTAGGGGAGTTCGGAAATACATTGTTTTGTTTATAAAATTCTACAACTTCCATTCCAAAAATTCTCAACAACGTACTTCAAATCATAAATAATATTAATGAGAAACTATCCAATATACAAGGCTTAACCATAAATTGTCTCTAGTGTCTTAGTATCATGGGCGATGGCATACGTGAGTGTCCTCACAAGTTGTCTATATCCAGATCAACAACTTCTCCATATTATTATACATTTAAGCTTAGGAACAAAGCTAGGTCTTTCCTCTTGGTTTTAAAAGTCAACTCCCTCTTAAATTGATAAATGAGAGGATCATAACCTGTTGGGAATACATCGTCAATAGCTGCATCCAAACATCATAGCTCCCTTTGAATATCGGGAAAGTAACCTTGTCCAAAACATAACCATCAACATATCTACAACTTGATATTAATCCTTTGTACCATGTACCAAAATCATCCATCATAGTCATTTGAATTCTCAAGTAACAAATATTTATTAAATCATAATTAGAGAATTATCACATGTCATGTCTTGCCTAACATTCTTTGACATGCTCATCGGGAAAAAGGAGTCATCAAGACATTTGACCAAGGATTGTATAGCTCCCTATGAAGTCTTACATCAATTAGTTATCGAGCCTTCATTAATTTTCTCCTCATATTTAAGATGAGACATTGTCATGCTACATCAATAGTACCTCAATATTACTGATATCATAAGTACTTTTGATTGTATGAATACACGAAGAGACTTGTTCTGAATTTTTCCTTCGAATGATCTGCTTTGTTCCTTTTGAACTTTCTACTTCAATTCTGATTATGCCAAGGTGTCTATCCTTTATTAGCATTGTTTCAAACACCTTCTACCATACTTTAGATATTTCAAGGAGAACCCAAGAAATGCATATCTTAGATCAAATAAAGTTATGCCAAATTACTTCTCAACCATAAATTTGTAAAATTTAAAACATGTTATCATACGCTAGTTTTATAAGGTCACAAATATGCTTAGAATACATATGATTGTTGATGTATTATATTTCTTCAAATATTCATTGTTTTTACATATAAATGTGGCAAATAGATAATGCACTTTAATATTTTTGATGAAAAAATGACTTCTTCCCTCAAGGTTCTATCTCATTGGATCATCCAATTGGATTTGGTTCTTTATGAGCCATATCCTTTGAGGTCATTTCTCTCTGATAACCGGTATATCACTATGCTTTCGTGCCAATCATGCATATTCCTTGCCTTACGATTATACCAATATACCACGTTGTTGAGGTGAGTAGAACATAGGTCAAAAATTAGTAGGAGTTCGTTTTATCATGAGTTCTTTATTTTACCTTCCTTAGGGAGACTTCTTGTAGATGAACAACCAACTAGTGTGAGCTTAGGAGCTCATGAACTATTGGAAGTAATGGTGAAAGCCATAATTAGATTGTTGTTATGATGAAGATAGGATTGAGATTCTAATCTTAGATCTCAAATCCTAATATCCAGGGAGTGGTTGAAGCCATCCCGTTAGTGTGAAAGCCTATATAATTAAGGCTCATCTGACTCAATAGTTAATGTGTTTATGAGTGTGTGTACACTCTCTAGGTTCCCTTCTGGAGAGCTATTTAATCAATAGTTTACATATCCCATTTTTGACATGGTATCAGAGCTATGGTGTTTGCTGAGTCAGAGCCATCGAAGTTTAAAGGCCTGCCTGCATGTGCTGTGTGTACAGATCTGTGGATGTGAGGATCACTACTTTTGCGTGAAGTGATCTATGACTGCGGCATTTGGAGTTCGTCAGAGACTACTATTACGACAATACAAAGATCCGAATCTTAATAGGTGTCCATAGCTAGCCAATCGGTCGCCCAAGCTCATCAGATTGGCGAAGATCTTCCTTAGAAACAATGCCTGCCAGAGTTGGGCCTTCAGTGCCTGTAGTCTCACCTGCAAGGGGCTTGTTCTGCAAAGGATCTATTCAACTATGGCCGCTGCCTTTCGAAGGAGGAACCCATGAGCCCGTGGTGAAGAAAAAATCGCTGCACGGTGGTTTATCGCTGACTGTTGTGAACACTATGTGGGATTTGGTCCAAATGGCCTTAGTTTTCTTGCTGGGCTGGTTGAAGAGATCATGGAAGGAGGAGCTACGAATTTAGAGGCTCAGCAAACTTTATGGTGACATTGTATACTTTGTTACAACATTTTTGCAAGGTGAAAAATTATCTTCTGATTGATATTACTATTGGCTTTACTTTGTGTTGTCAAACAACTTCTGGTTGGTAATACCTTCAATTATTGCTATAAGATGCTGAAAAAACGGCAAAACCAAAAAAATATAAAAGCTGATTCCTGAGCCAGGGAGTTCATCTTGAGCATCGCAGTTATTAATTTATTGCCACATTAATCTGGCTTAAATATTGAAAACTATGTGATTAATTATTTTTTAAAATTTAAGCTCTTTATGAATATTTTCTTATTTACTGCTTCATGATTGTTGTCCATGAAAGTAAAGACCATTGTCTCACTATATTGAAATCTTAGAATGAAAAGGATTTGGGAAAGGACAATTTTTTGGAAATTAGTACGACAATATGAGGGACAACAATGTTTAATGGCATTGTGAAGGCCAAGTTTGGTGGTTGATTGTGTTAAAGGATCTGCAACTATTATTGAAGGGTGCACTCGAGTAAGGTTGCATCCGTATTTTGCTTCAGATTTGGTTGTGTGGCATAGAAGCCATAGTCTACAAGGTTCTACTGTTGAAGAGCTGCCAAAAGGAGGTTTCCCTCCTGCATGTTAACGGGGTTGTTGGAGCTCAGTAGAGGACCGAGTGGAGTCGAAATATGGAAGCAAGACAAAACCAGATAAGCTGGAATTTTAACAACATGTCTATATTTTTAGATAAGTTTGATTCTAATGATGATGATGATTTTCTCATGTGGACATTTGGAGATGTTAGCTTGGGTAGCATGGGTAGCATTTTTTCAGAAAAACAATGTGGTTCTGTTGATAACCACGAGAAACATGAGGCACAATCTGGTGTGCAAGATCCTAATATTGAAGAGTCACAAGTTGATCTTCAAGAAGGATGTAAAGATGAACAAAATTTTGAAGACAACTTTGTGGAAGTTCACATGCGTGACACCGAGAATAGTGAGAGAAAACATTCTCCTATTAAGTATGTCATAACTTTGAGAAGGACGAAGATAAGCATTCAAGCTTTCCATCACTGGGGAATAAATGAGGTACAAATACATCACTACCTCACGACGAGGAAAGTGAAGATGAAACCTCACCTCAGAATGAACAACTATGGAGTAACGAGCATAAAGACCAAAATGAAAATCTCTGTTACCAAGTTTTTCATGTTTTTTATTGTAAGCCTAGCTGAGACTAGACCAACAGGTGTATGTTATTGTTCAATACCCTTTCTCCATTAAGGGGGAGTGTTGGAAGTAATGGAGAAAGCCATAATTAGATTGTTGAAATGATAAAGATAGGATTGAGATTCTAATCTTAGATCTCAAATCCTAATATCCAGGGAGTGGTTGAAGCCATCCCGTTAGTGTGAAAGCCTATATAATTAAGGCTCATCTGACTCAATAGTTAATGTGTGTATGAGTGTGTGTACACTCTCCAGGTTCTCACCTGGAGAGCTGTTTAATTAATAGTTTATATATCTCGTTTTTAACATGAACTTTATTTCTAAAGCCAATTTAGGTTATATGCTACATAATTTATGGTGAGAAAGATAAGTGATCTCAACCATATAGAATATTATTGGCATCGTAAGATAATAATCAACAGTGATGCAAATTTAACCAGTTTCTCATCAAGTCCTCAAGTTTATTGATCTGGTACTATGATCCCTGAAGGTGTCTACTATTGCAAAATTTGCCACCTATGTATTCGAAAATGCTTGCTAAGTATATCACTAACATCGCACATAAGTTCGATGATCCACACTTCACTGTACACATCTTTGCCACAACTATACAAGCCTGAGATTATCCACAATTCTTTTGAAGATCTCTCAAGCTCTTTTCACACTAATTGTGAGGATATGCTTTAATAAACCAACAATTATCCTTAATCTCGTAAAAAGTATCTCAACTTTAGTCATAATTTATTTATGCCACATACCTTAATAACATTTTGAACCTTCTTTCTCTAGACCAACTTTAATGTAGGTAATCGGCCATACCTTGAGTGATGTGTCATTTATCTTTCAATAGGAGTGCCTAACGCTTATTTTGATAGCTTGCTTCCTTGTAATGAGGACTCATGCTTCACACTATCCACTGGTCCTAATGTGTTGTCACTGAAACTGCCTTTAGACATTCCAAGTATGAATTCCTTAAGCCTGCTACTAATTTTTTTTCTCACTATTGTCACTGAACTTATTAGATTTTGTTAATTTTCCTTTAGAAATGAGACTATAGTATCACACAGATTAGTTCTCATATGATTTGTAAAATGACTCCCAAACAGACGAAGAAGGAGTACCCAGATTAAAACCTTACTGCTTCAGTTCAATGCAAATGTTGTGCTTCAGATTTTGTTCTGACTAAACCCTCTTAGAATTTAAACATAGGCAGGATAAAATTATCTTAAGTAACTTCAATGCAGCTCTTATTTATATTAAGGCTTCAAGTATTTATTGAAGAACATATAGGATTGGATTAAAGTAAAAAATTGCTACACAGATCTTCAAATTCAGAAATCAACCTTCAATTGCAGACTTCAATAAAGGTGCTAGAGAGAAACAATAATTTAAATCTCGGATAACATAACCATTAGTTTTAGATCAAATTATTCAAGGTAAGTTTTCCTTGAGAGTGTTTCCTTGATTCTGCCCTCAATACAGAGGTTAGGGTATCTGATTTTTTTCAGAATCAATACATACCTTATATTGAGGAAAAAAATTCCTTTATGTACGAGGTCAATGAATTTTTAGCTTGTATATTGTACAAATTACCGATATAACACTTCCAGATATGTCTTGAAAAAAAGCGATGATGTTGCTTTAAAGAGGTTGATTGCTTTCTTAAAAATGACTTGTTAATTAATGCTAAGAGGTCTGTCACAGAAAACCCTTATACCACGCCTTACAAACCCTTTCAACAGTCACAAAACCAGCCTCGAGAATGAGTGAAAGACATCAGGAAAGAGGGTCTAGATGAGGTTATAAAATTCCATGGAAAATTTCCTGAAAAAAGCTCATATTAACTTCAAACTACTTCATAACAAGCCAACAAATACCCACATATTACTTCTTATTCAAACGAGGGATTTGACCTATCTTGAAATTGACAAGACTCCCTTAGCCGCAAAACTATATCAAAGAGATAAATTATTCTTTCAGTTCAACTTGAGAGGCCTTAAATAAACTCGTACGTGGTTGCTTCCTTTCTCAAGTGAGAGGACAACTTCAAAATATTTTCCAAACAACAATTTAAATAATATATGCATGATGCTTCTGAATTTATGACCTACGAATAAACTCAGAGAATTTGGTCCTCCTAAATTGATTTCATACCTCATATAATGTGCCCATGACTGTGATTTATTTGAAAAATAACTCAACTTTGTGTGTGGGCTATTAGATTATTCCCTTGTTCTTCCATATTAGGGTTTGTATTCCCCTCAAAATTCTTAGCTCTTCTTGATTAGGTTTTCGTCCTAGTCATAGTGACTATGAATTGAGATCATGCCCAAATTTTGACTTAATGCCACAAGGAGCTCTGTCCTAGGTATGCCTTTGTCTATTAATGTGATGAAGCCTTTATCTTTAGTGATTCCTTTCTCTCTTTCTTGGCCTTGTCTTCACCTGACCTCTCCAACAATGTTAATTTTAGCTTAACATGTTCTTTGGTTAGGACAGTTACATCAATGTTCCATATTAGCCCATTTATCAATATATTTTATTTCCATTAGAAATCACATGAATCATTATCACATTGACAATAATTGAAGAAATAACATAATGATAAATGTAGAAGACAAGCCAAGACAAGAGAACACAAGTATATGGCGGAAGCCAGGAAAAAGCCCCAAGATGGGAAACCCCTTGATCAATTCCTCTTATTATTAATGTCAAATGTTCAGTAGAGAGAGAATAAAATAATTCAAAGTCAAAATGGCATGCCAATTTGAAGATTGAATACCACTTCCCTTATACAAGTAGATGGCCAAATCAAAACTGCAATTCCGGCACTCATGATCAACAACCGAGAAATTGTGCCCTATCTGATGGTCAGTGATGGTCATGGAATCAACCAAAATGTCCCTCTTGAAATTGAAGTTATTTAGAAAATGGAATCCTAGTTAGGGCTTACTAGATCACTACAATAACTCCTTTTCTCACCTCCAGACTTCTTTCAAGGGTTGCACCCTTCCTTCTTGCAATTTAAATCATCCTTCTAGTCTAATTCTAACCCTAAAACATTCCTCAAGGCCCTCTCATTTCCATAAGGCAAGGTATGCAGCTTACCTAGGTTGTTACTAACCTGTTTGTCCCACTGTCAAAGCACTATTAGGTCTTTAGTCTGCCTGATGAATCCTCTTAGTGTTGTGACCTTCCTAAAGAATAGGGATCCCACAAAAAATAGTCCCAACACACATTCTAAACTTCCCTGAAGTCTGTGGCTACCTTCTTGTAGGATCTCAACTTGCAATAGATGATAAACAATACCCATAACATGCATCCAATTAACCCATATTTTCTCCTAAAAGCCTTGTCCTCTTGCCTAAGGAACTCGACCCATCAAATAGCCCACAACAACCTTTTCCTTCCTCATTTGCTAGAGACATCTTCCTTTTGTGGCTATTTCAAAGAGGAGAAAATAAGAGATGTGCATGTTTAAAATGAGGTTGGAGGCCACTTCCTTTTATAGGAGATGGATAGGGGTTAAAATTTATTAATTAACCCCAAGCCAACCTTGTTAAATTGCACATGTGTGGGCTTGAATCCAAAATCATATTTCTTCTTGTCCACATTTGGTAATATTTAGATCAATATGGTCCTCTCAAAAAGATAAATTCAATGCCACAATTACCGTATTCAAATAATCTTCCCAAAGTGGAATTTGGCCCTAGTTGCCAATTTTGACTGTGGTGAATTCCTAATTAATAAAATTCCTTCCTACCACATAATACGTAACAAATATGAATGTATCTTCAATTATGGAAAGATAATACCGCTCTCACATTCCATATCCTAAGGATTGGATTAAATCATTGTTGAACGCTAATGGAAGCATTGAAAGTTGACATTGGCATCCCGTGCAGAATAACATACAAGTATTACGCCACTTGTATGCTCCCAATGTACAATCGAGGTTACTGATAATTTCACCAATGTTGGAATTTAATTCCAACTACCCGCAGACAGCAAAAATATGAAAGAATTAAACTCTGATGGAGAAGGATGCAGGTAGAAGCATAAATACAGAAAAATTAATTTTGATGGGATCAAAAGACAATAGCAATAGAAAGGTTCTTTTTTTTGTTTGGCAAGCAATCGAGCATTCAACCCAACACCTACCACAATGAATCCTCCACCAACAATTTGATTTGAATTAACGCACAACCAACAACATTCCTAGGGGCAACAAGCTTGAGCTACAAAGAAGAGTGATTACCCACCAGAGGACGTGACGTCACCTCCCTCCGGACCAATGAAAAGAATTCCATAGGGAAAAGAAACAAGCTCTTGCATAATTTTTGAAGCCCATGGAATATGGAGTGAATGCATAAAGTTTTTTTTTTTTTTTAATGTTTTTATTTTCTGTGACTTTTTTTTTTTAAACACATGTTATAAATAGTTCATAACGTATATTTTAAATATTTTATATTTACAATATATATGAATATTTTAATGTTTAATTTATATATATGCATATGCCGTGTGAATTGTGTAAGGTAAGAGAGAGAGTCCAAAGGCTTAAAAAATATAGTGTATTGCAATTTCTTGTCTGAAGGTAGAAAAAATACAGAGAGACAGTGAAGCAGTTTTTGCAGTGCTGTGTGCAGCAACCAGATAATTTTTTTTTTTTTTGTAAATCTAGAATTTCGTTCTGAAGAAAAAATCTCAGTTTGTAATAGATTTCTATGTTTAATGAAATAGAAATATTTAAATCATCTCTCTATTTGAAATTTTATTTTAATCTATGTGTTGTGGAATAGGAATTTTATTTTCCTCTGTGTGTTTGGAATTTTTCAGAAAGTCCAACATGGTATCAGAGCTAGTCTAGGGGCTCAGTGAACAAAGCAGAGATCGCTCTTCACTGCAGAAGCTGTAGAAAGGTTTTTGATGCGGATTTTTCCAGCAGAGAGAAAGCTTCTATTTGTTTACACAGTCAAAAGATTTTGATTGTTTCGTTTGTTTTTTAACACAGTCAAGAAAAATTCCGTATTTTCATAGTTACGATGGTAGCAGCAGGCACTAGCCTGATGAATCCCAAAATTCCACATTTTAACGGGAAGAACCATGAATATTGGGCAATCATGATGAGAGCCTTGTTTGCTTCACATGACATATGGGAGCTAGTTGAGAATGGATGCTCAGAACCAACAGACACAACAATGTTGGCTACTTTGACAATAACAGAAAGATATTTGTTAAGAGATAATAGGAAGAAGGACTCCAAAGCCCCCTTCTATCTTTATCAATCAGCGCATGAGAGTATTTTTCCAAGTATTTCAGCAGAAAAAAAGTCTAAGGAGGCATGGGATATTCTCAAAACATCCTATCAAGGCATGGAGAAGGTGGAGACAACAAAGCTGTAAATGCTAAGGAGAGATTTTGAAACTCTTTGTATGAAAGATTATGACACCATATATCATTCTTCACCAATGTTATTGGGTTGGTTACCCAGATAAGGTCTCATGGAGAGACACTTGAAGTAAGAAGAATAGTGGAGAAAACCTTGAGAAGTCTACCCTCAAGATTTTATGCCATAGTAATGGCAATAGAAGAGACAAAGGATCTCTCACTATTTACAGTGGATGAACTTAGTGCATCCCTGATGTCTCATGAACACAGACTAAATAGAGGAACATATTCCTCATTGTAACAAGCTTTCAAGACTCAAATGTCTTTTGGCCGAGGCAGAGGTCAAGGCAGAGAAAACAACAGAGGAAGAGGAAGAAGCCCACAGGGAGGTGGAAGAAACAACCCTGCAAGCATGAGTGGAAGGGGCAACAATCAAAACCAGAATGAGGGCTCAAGCCAACATCAAGCCATGGAAAAAGGTGTGATAAATCCCAAGTCCAATGTCATTATTGCAAGAAATATGGGCACTATGCCAATGAACGTAGGAAAAAGAAAAATGACATGAATAATAGGCAGAATGCTAATTTTACAAAAGAAGAAAAGAACCAGAAGAATTTGATGTTAACATATAATGTAGCACAAGATAGACAATATGATATATGGTTCTCAGACTCAGGTTTTAGTAACCACATGACTGGAAACATAGAAATATTTTCCAATCTAGATGAAAATGTTAAATCCGAAGTAACAACAGGGACTAATAGTAAGGTCTCTGTCATGAGAAAAGGAAGAGTAAGTGTCCTGAAAAGAAAAGTAGAATATAATTTTGTGCCAGATGTATATTATGTACAGGGCTTGAAATGTAATATTTTGAGCATTGGACAACTCATAAATAAGGGCTACAATGTATTCTTTAAATATGATGTGTGCACAATCATGGACATACCTCCAAGAAAGAAATCCATTGCAGAGGTGCAGATGACAAGAAATAGGATGTTTCCTCTCAAGATCAGAACAAACTTGAAGGAAAGAAGAAATTTAGCAGCTATAACACAAGAGGTATTTCAAGAGGAAGTGAAAGATGAAAACTGGTTATGGCTCTTGAGAATTGGACATCTCAATTTCAGAGGCCTGAACTTGTTGCACAGAAAGGGAATGGTAAAAGGATTACCACTGATTGAGAAACCGAACATCCTTTGTGAAGGCTGCATCTTGGGCAAACAACACAAAGAAAGCTTTCCAACAGGGAAGGGTATTAGGGCAAAGACACCCTTAGAAATTGTCCTCTCATATTTGTGTGGACCAATGCAAACACCATATTTAGCTGGCAGTAAATACGTTTTGAAATGCATAGATGATTACACCAGAAATACATGGGTGTATTTATTGAAAAAAAAGAGTGAACTGTTTGAATAGTTTTTCCACTTCGAAGCTCATGTTGAGAAGCAGAGTGGGCACTACATCAAAGTGCTAAGAACTGACAGAGGTGGAGAATACATCTCCAAAGAGTTCCTATGTTTATGGAGGGAGAATGGCATACATAAGCAGTTCACCACAAGGTACACACCACAGAAAAATGGTGTTTCGGAAAGGAAGAATAGGACCATCATGGACATGGTCAGAAGTATGTTGAAGGAAAAACATTTGCCAAATGAGTATTGGGTAGAAGCTGTCAATTATGTAGCATATATCTTGAATAGATGCCCAACCAAAGCTGTCATGAACGAGTTCCAGAAGAAGCATGGAGTGGAAAAAAGCAGTTTGTCACTCACATGAAATTTTTTGGATCTGTGGCTTATGCACATGTCCCAGATCAATTAAGAAAGAATCTTGATAGTAAGGGGGAGAAGTGTATCTTTGTTGGATACAGTGATGATTCCAAGGCCTACAAAATATATAATCCATTCACCAAGAAAGTAATAATAAGAAGAGATGTGCAAATCATTGAAGAAGAAGCCTGGGATGGAAGCTTATAGAAAATAGTGAATGTGAAGACATGTGTGTCTCACGAAGAACAAGAGGAAGGGACAATGACAAATAATTCCTCCTTGGTGGCTCCTCCTCCACCACCACAAGCACAACAAATTGCACCACAAGCTAGAAATAGAACAACCTTGAGAAATCAAGGAAGTGCCTCTTCAAGCACACCATAGGGAACTGAAACTCCCTCGAGTTCAAGTGGAACTCCAAGTACACCAAGAAGACCGAGATTCAGAAATCTGAGTGAGATTTATGAACAAGGAGAGGTAAAAGATAATGCTAGTCTGAACTCTTTATTTGATTTGTATTGTCATGTTGATGATCCAATTCATTTTGAAGAAGCTGTAAAAGAGGAAAAATGGATTGAAGAAATGAACAAAGAGATTGGTGCAATAGAAAAGAGTAATACATGGGAGTTAGTGGACCTCCCTAAAGGTAAAGAAGTCATTGGAGTAAAATGGGTCTATAAGACCAACATCAATGTTGAAGGAAATATTGAAAGGCACAAAGCAAGACTTGTTGTCAAAGGCTACAAGCAGCAACAAGGAAGAGATTATGAAGAAACCTTTGAACCGGTTGCAAGGATGGAAACAGTGAGAAAAGTGTTGTCCCTAGTAGCAAAACACAAATAGAAGGTTTATCAAATGGATGTGAAATATACATTCTTAATTGAATGTTGAAAGAGGAGGTATATGTTGAACAACCTCCAGGCTATGAGATTGAAGGCCAAGAGCACAAAGTATGCAAATTTAAGAAAGTTCTTTATGGGCTGAAGCAAGCATCAAGAGCATGGTACAGCAGGATAGATGCTTACCTGACTGAAAATGGATTTGAGAAATGTGATGGAGAACCCACACTCTACATAAAAGAAAATGATGGTAAGATTCTTATTCTTGTTTTATATGTAGATGATTTAATCTTTACTGGCAATGAAGTTTCTCTCATTTCTGATTTTAAAGAAGTCATGAAGAGTGAATTTGAAATGACTGATTTGGGTATTTTGAGATATTTTATTTGAATAAAAGTAGAGAAAAATGAAAATGGGATTTTTATTTCCCAAGAAAAATATGTTGAAGAAGTGTTGATAAGATTCAACATGTAGAACAGTAAGGCAACTGTAACTCCAACTATCATGGGGTTAAAATTGAGCAAAGAAGACAAGAAGAAGAATGTCGATCCGACATTGTATAAAAGCATAGTTAGCAGCCTTATGTATTTGACTGCAAGTAGACCAGATATTATGCATGATGTAAGTTTAATTTCTAGATTCATGGAAACACCAAAAGAGACTCATTGGCAGGCTGCCAAGAGGATTTGATGGTATGTGAATGGAACAAAGGGGTATGGTATTTTATACTCCCCATCTGAAAATTTTCAATTGATTGGTTATATTGATAGTGATTGGGCTGGAAGTGTAGACGACAATAGCACATCTAGATATCTGTTTCATTTGGGATCAGGAGCCATTTCATGGGCTTCTAAGAAGCAACAAATAGTTTCTTTATCAACAACAGAGGCAAAATATGTGGCAGCAAGAAAATCAACATGCCAAGCAATATGAATGAGAAGAATTCTCAGAGATTTATGTCATGAACAGGATAAAGGAAAAAAAATTTATTGTGATAATAGCTCAGCAATAGCTTTATCAAAGAATTATGTCTTTCATAAGAGAAAAAAACATATTGATGCAAAGTTTCATTTTATAAGATAATTGTTTAATAATGGTGAGATTGTATTGCAGCATTGCAGGACAGAGGAATAGTTTGCTGATATCCTCACAAAGCCATTAACGCAGAAAAGTTTTAACTATCTCAGAAAATTCCTAGGCATGAAAGAGAAAAACCGTTGTAATTAAGGGGGAGTGTTGGAATTTAATTCCAACTGCTCGTAGACAGCAGAAGGATGGAAGAGTTAAACTCTGATGGAGAAGGATGGAGGAAGAAGTATAAATATGACAAAATTAATTTTGATGGGATCGAAATACAACAATAGCAGAAAGGTTCATTTTTTTTGTTTTTCAAGCAACAGAGCATTCAACCTAGCACCTACCGCAATGAATCCTCCACCAATCATTTGATTTGAATTAATGCACAACCAACAACATTTCGGGGGGGGGGGGGGGGGCAGCAAACTTGAGCTGCAAAGAAGAGTGATGACCCACTGGAGGAGGTGACGCCACCTCCCTCCGAGGCAATGAAAAGAATTTCGTGGGGCAAATAAACAAGCTCTTGCATAATTTTTGAAGCCCACGGAATATGGAGTGAATGCGTAAAGTTTATTTATTTATTTTTATTTTAATGTTTTTATTTGCCGTGACTTATTTTTGTTTTAAACATAGGTTATAAATAGTTCATAATATATATTGTAAATATTTTATATTTACAATATATATGAATATTGTAATGTTGAATTTATATATATGCATATGTTGTGTGCATTGTGTAAGGTAAGAGAGAGAGCTCGAAGGCTGAAAAAAGATAGTGTATTGTAATTTCTTGCCTGAAGGCAGAAAAAAGATAGAGAGACAATGAAGCAGTTTTTGCAGCGCCGCATGTGTAGCAGCCAAATAATTTTTTCTTTTGTAAATCCAGAACTTCGTTCTGAAGACAAAATCTCAGTTTGTAATAGATTTCTATGTTTAATGAAATAGAAAGTTTTAAAGCATCTCTCTGTCCGCAATTTAATTTTAATCTCTGTATTGTGGAAGAGGAATTTTATTTTCCTCTGTGTGTTCGGAATTGTTCAGAAATTCCAACAATCAATGATGTTTTAATCCTCACATACCTAACTGATCATGGAAAGCTAGCATTGGCATCCCATGCAGAATAGCGTCATAAGTATTACGTTCCTCGTATGATCCCAATGTACAGTTTAGGTTACTCAGAATTTCGTCAATGATGTATTAATCCTCACATACCTAACTAATCATGGTAACAAGATTTCATTGTTTTATGTGCAAGATTGAAAAACATACATGCTTTAGTTAAACCTTATATAAATCACCTTGATACGGGCATCCTAAAAATATCTCATATGATCTGCATGCATTAACCTAATTAGTAAAGTATATCTATAAGTTATGTTCCTTATGAAATTTTAATTGGCATGGTATCTAATATGACACTATGATGATTCTCATAGTTACACAACATTTTTTGTTTCCATGGTTCAATGCATTAGTCATGAAAATTGAGTGCTTTTCTGAAGTATGCCTTGCCACTACATAAACATTCCCTAGTATTATTTCCATTTGAGCATATGGTAACAATAACATGCAATTTCCTGATCCAAAACAATTATGTTATCACCTTTTGTAGTCCAATAGTGTGCCATCCCATCACTTATTTAATCCCAATATATATATCCATTGTCAAGGAAATATTTCCATCAACTTGAATTGATTCATCATACAAACATAAGGTCTTATGGCACTATACGGTTAAATTCAAGTATCCACGCAATGCATGAATATATGTCTTTAAATCAAAATCTAGGGTTTTTAAGTCTACCTTCCCTTTAGGTTGATATGAAATGAAGATTTTTTGAGTGTTCTGGCATATTTCTATCATCAAAATTTAATCACTGGGGATGGTTGGATCATTAAAGAGATTAGGAAATAAGATCCATGCCAATTTCATTGGTTTATTTTGGGTCCAGTTCCCCTACTGTGGTACAATGTGTCTATGTGTTAATGGAAAAAGTATGCTTTTACTAGACTTTGCTAGTGATATGAAGAATAATATTTAAATGGCTCAATTTCTTTTTACGGGAATGAGTCTGCATTTGTTTTTCATTCCATGGGGAACAAATTACATGGTGGAATGCATAGTAAACATAAAAGAAATAAAACAAAAATTATGGTATCAAAAGTAGGGTAAAAAATAATTAATTCAAGAAAAAGAGATGATGGAATTTCCAATGGAATTCTCTGATACCATGTTGGAAAAACTAGTATATACATGAATACGAGAAGATCAAAAATAGGGGAAATTCTTATTCCATCAACACACAATTTACACAGAGTGTGGAAATTAAATTAAAAAATGACAACACAGTTCTATCAAAATAAAGGGCCACACACAGAGAGACAAAAAAACACCAGAGAAATATTCTATTGCATTCTCCTGCTTCAATAGGTTTCACCACATATTTTTATCCTTACATTCAACCATATGAAAAACATACCACTTAATACAAAATTGGTGGAGCATGATAATTGAATGCTAATTCAATGCTGGACAGATGGGTAACCACCAATCGTCCTTTTGCTGTGAAAGGTCATATCTTCATTAAAAAAATGCACAGAGCCTTTGTATGCCGGACTTGAAATCCTTTAGGTTTCGGCTTTTAAACCATATCGCATCCCCACCCACATCACATATCATACTTCAGCGATGTCAAAACTTAAGTTGGGCGCTATCCATTTGAGCTTGCAAAATGTGATGTGTGCTCGTCACGACAATTAACTTTTTTCACAGTGCAACATTTAACCGTGGCGATCTTAATGAAATAACATAAATAATTTCAATTGAGACTTGCAATGACGATATCGCATCAAAAAATCGCAAATTTTGGAGTGGAGCCTAAAGGTAAGGAATTAAAATGTGCGAAGAGTGAAATGCGTTGCGCTAAATAGTAGCAAGTGCGAAAAGGCGAAAGGTAAGGAATAAAGAAAATCCAAATGTTTTTCTACAAATTTGGATAATGTGTAAAGGTTGATGGGTCCCATCGATATCGCATTGGTGGAGATTTAATATTTTGTTAAGGAGTTAAGAAGAAGAAATAAGGGATTGCGAAGTGCAGATTGCGGGAAAGAGGTAGGTATACGTTGGGAAGGATTTAAATGCAAAGTGATGGCCAGGTAATCTGCTTTCTGAACATTATGGAAGAATTGCATGAAGTGAATAATGTTGTAGACTGGTGCTTGTCCTTCTCTAAAAAAAACATTAAACTGTAAGTATGGATGCTGATAATTTATTCATGGCTATGGTTGGGAGTTATTTCCAACACTCCCCCTTAATCACAACTACCACCATCGACCATTCCCAAACATTCTCTGAGATAAACAATTTTTTATATGCTAATGGCTTGGTGAAGATGTCTGCATATTTTTCCTCTGACCTGTAATTATGTAACATAATTTCACCATTTTTAACTAATTCTCTTATAAAATGATATTTAGCATCTATGTGCTTTGTCCTATTGTGGAAAAAAGAGTTATTTGATAGTGAAATTGGTGAACTGTTATCACAAAAAATAGTGGTTCCTTTGTCTTGCTCATGACATGAATCACACAACATCCTTCTCATACAAACTACTTGACATGCTGCTGTTGTTGCAACGACATACTCAGCTTCTGCTCTTGACAATCAAACTATTTTTTGCTTCTTGGAAGCCCATGAAATGGATCGCGAACCCAAATGAAAAACATACCCTGATGTGCTCTTTATGTCATCAACACTTTGAGCCCAATCATTATCAATGTAACTAATCAACCTAAAATCATTAGTTGCGGATTATAGAATACCATACTCATTCATCCCATTGACATACTTTAAAATTCTTTAGCTGCTTGCCAATTTGTCTCCTTGGGTGTCTCTATGAACCTTGACACCAAACTAACTGCATACATTATATCAGGCCTAGTTGCAGTCAAATACATTAGGCTGCCAACCATGCTTTTGTATAATGTCGGATTGACATTTCTCTTGCAATCTTCCTTACTCAACTTCAATCCCATGACTGTTGGAGTTGGTGTTGGCTTTTTGTTTAGAATATTGAACCTCTTTAAGATCTTTGAAACATACTTTTCTTGAGAGATAAAAAATCCATTTTCTGTTTGCTTCACTTCTATGCCTAGAAAATATCTTAACAAACCCAAGTTAGTCATTTCAAACTCACTTTTCATGACTTATTAAAAATCAATGATGAGAAAATCATCACTTTTTGTAAAAATAAAATCATCTACATACAAAATAACAATAAGAATATTATCGTCATTTTCTTTGATGTAGAGAGTAGGTTCACCATCACATTTTTCGAACCCATTGCTCATCAGGTAAGCATCTATTTTGCTATACCATGCAGGCGGTGCTTGTTTCAGCCCATAAAGAGCTTTCTATAATTTACATACCTTGTGTTCTTGGCCTTCTATCTCATAACCAAGATGTTTTTCAACATACACCTCCTCTTTCAGCACTCCATTCAAGAATTTTGACTTTACGTCCATTTGATACACTTTCCATTTTTGTTGTGCTACTATTGACAAAAATGTATGCACTGTCTCAATCCTTGCGAGTGGTGCAAAGGTTTCCTCATAGTCTCTTCCATGCTACTTCTTGTAGCATTTGAGAACTAGCCTTGCTTTGTGCCTTTCTATCTCGCCTTCAATGTTTCTCTTGGTATTACAGACCCATTTCACTCCAATGACTTCTTTTCCTTGCAGAAGGCCCACTAACTCCCATGTGTCATTCCTTTCTATTGCTCATATATTTTCATTCATTTCCTCAACCCATTTCTCTTCTTTGACGACATCTTCAAAATGTATTGGGTCATCTACATGACAAAATAATGCAAATAAAGAATTTATACCAACACTATTATCAGCTTCTTCTTGCTCATAAATTTCATTTAAATTTCTAAATTTTGGTCTTCTTATACTTACTGAAGATGAGCTTGGTATTGAGCTTGAAGTAGATGGAGTTGCAGAGCTTAGTGGTGTGCTTGGATAAGCACTTACTTGATTTTGAAATTTTGTTATATTGCTTGCTTGTGGTATTCTTTGCTGAGCTTGTGTGGGTGGAGGAGGAGCCACCATTGAGAAATTACTTGCTGCAGTCAATTCCTCTTTTTATTCATGTGACATACATATCTTCACATTGGCTGTCTTCTCTAAACATCCATACCATGCTTCTTCTTCTATGAACTGAACATCTCTACTGATTATTACCTTCTTGGTTAATGGATTGTAGAGCTTGTACACGGGAGCACCACTGAAAAACCAGTATTATATCACGTGCGTTCATATTGGGGTAAAAAAAAATTAAAAAATCAAAAAACATTATATTACCTATATAACTAGGGGTGGGTAGGTTTTTATTTATGATATAAAAATATAAATATTTTGGGGTATTTTTTATTATTTTTTTGGGCCAAGCACGTAAGTGAAGGCCGGAAAAGAGCGCGGAGGAGGTGGGAGGAGAGGGTTAGGTATGTAAATTCGATTCTCTGGTTCGATTGTTCCTATCAACCATCGATTTTCTGGTTCGACTGTTCCTATCAACCATCTATTCCTTTCAACCATCGATTTTCTGGTTTGACTGTTCCTATAAACCATTGCGGTTGTTCTAGTTCGACTGTTCCTATCAACCATCACAGAGGAGGTGGGAGAAGAGGGTTACAGAGGTAATATTGCGCGGAGGACTCACGGAGGACTGGCTTCGATTTTTTGCTTTAACTGGTATGGTTCCTATCAACCATCGTGGAGGAGGTAGGAGGAGAGGGTTAGGGAGGTAATATTGCGTAGAGGACTGGCTTCGACTGGAGGAGCGGGGTTAGGGAGGTATTCTCAACTTTGACTGGCTTTTACTGGAGGAGCGGGGTTAGGCAGGTATTCTCAAGTATTTAATAAACATTGTTCCTTTGGAACAATAAACTGAAAAAAGTTAGGAGGGTCTTACTCTTCCTATCCTTCCAACCACAAGACATTATTGTGCACCTTTTGTTTCCCTTTACTTTTTAAGGTCTTCCAATCTAGTGTTGTTATTGCTCTTTTCCTTTTGAAGAATTGCTTACTTGAACCTGTCATAAGTAGGGCCTTTATATCCTATGCCAATAATATTAGAAAAATGAATCATTGCATGGTAGAGAAACTGATTTTATTTCTCATCTTTCTCTACATCACAGCCAACTTTTTGGGCTTTATTCCTTCATACTATTTTTTTGGTTCCGCAATCCCTTTGATATTTTAGGGAGCAAGCTAGAAACATTTTAGTGCAATTTGGGTTTGTATAACCATCTAGGTCTTTTGAGAATTGCAATTTTTTGGTGTTTGCAACTTCTATAGATCTGCCTAAATTATTCTACCACTTGGAGATCTTGAAGTATTCTGCCAGTTGGAGATCTTGTAATTCTATCGCAGAAGAATTTTGATAGTCACTTAGACCATTGGATAGAAATTTTAGTTGGTATGATAGAAGATAGCAGAATTTAGATTTTGATATTTCTTTGTATTTATATATGATAAAGTGCTACCTAAGCCATATAATATGAAGATAAACTTTATTAGAAGTCAAATATTTTTCATTTTCTTGTCCTGTAATGTTTATGCACAGAGCAGTGTTGTCCCAGGTGTATTTGGTGACCCTCACTTCACAAGTTGGGATGGAGTGCATTTTTATTTCATTGGAAAACCTGAATCCATCTACTGTCTTATCTCAGACCAAAATTTTCACATGAATATGCAATTAGCAGGCATTGTGGAATCCAGAGTCCCACAAAGAACATTGATAAAAGCTCTTGCAATTCTCTTTTGGTCTCATAGACTCATATTGCATGCAGTAGAAGGATCAAACTTGAGCCATAATGGGTCCGGCTTCTTACAAAAAATTGAAGTGGATGGTGTAGTTATTCATCTTAAACAAGGAGAGAATTACAGGTCGTTAGATGGTCAAATCGTGATATCTTATGATAACTATGAATACCACAAGTTCTTGCCATCTGATCACTACACTGTTTTTCTGAAGGACATAGTAGAGATTCATGTAATTGCAGGTCCTGATATTCCTGACCTAAGGTCTGATAAAGATGCTTTTATTCATTTTTCTATGGAAATGGAGAAGGTTGTCCTTTCATCATAAGTTCATGGAGTGCTGGGGTAGAATTATATGAATGCAAAGGGTCGCCTGCATGGGAATTCCTATAGAACAAAATGGAATGATCTCTTGGTAGCTCAACAGGTTGATGGACAAAATGGAGAAGGGTATTTGGATGGAGGAGTTGCTGATTATATTTCATCTGCGCTTTTGTCTTCAAATTGCCATTTCTCAAGGTTTGATGCCAACTTTGATCCTTCCAATAAGGTTTTGACTAGGGTTTCATCTGGCTATTCTCGTAAACATTTTCCTGACTGGGATATACTGGAAAAAAGAGTTTAAGCTGTTTGGCACTTTTTTTGTACAGAACATTTCTTTTAGTGTTCACATATTTGTAATTGTACATGAGGCTTATGAGTGATTAGGGTAAATAATTTGTCTAGTGTTCACAAATTTGCCTTTCTTCGTGAGGCTGATAAGTAATTAGGGTCAATAGGTGACTTACGAGAAGGATGATGCCCTGTCTCATTTCTATTTCTGGGCCTTTGGATAGCGTTCGATTCCAACAAGAAATGACGAAGTTGTTGTTAAATAGCTATGAATATGACATACTATTCAAAATATCATACCCTAACTACTTGTTTCTCTATCCTTCTTGAATGATTTGCATCCTATTATATAGTGTTCAAACTCAAATTCATTTTATTTCCCTTTGACAGATAAATTTTTTTATAGGTCTAAAATCGGAGAGTTAACAACTCCAGAAATTTTTTTAATGCTCTATATTTCTGTAGAAGATTAACATGTTTAACTGCTAAAATATTTGTTAGTTTAAGAAGTCTGTATGGGTTTACCACTTTCCCTCAAGGTGATTGGAATCTCTTTGCGCCATGAGCCACAAATAATTTGGGAAAAGGCCAAGAAGAAACTTTCAAGAGAAGAATCTATATCAAAACATCACAAAGATCATCTGCTCCATTTCTTGGAAACAAGTATTGATGTCCTTGATGATGAAACAAAGGACTGCTTTATGGACTTGGAGGAATTTCCCAAGGGTAGAAAGATCTGTGTAGATTCATTGTTGGATATTTGGGTATATGCCCATGGAATGGATAGGAAAGATGCTTTTGTGGTCTTCTTAGAACTTGCAAGTCAAAATCTCGTAAATCTCACAAGCAATTCAAGGTGAGGAACTTGCTTAGATTTTCTAGCTTCAATAAATTTGCTGATTTTTTTGTTCTTCTCATTGTACATATTTGTATCTCAGCTTAATTTTAAAGTCTTTCATGAGCACCAACTTTGCAAAAAATTTGAGGCAAAAAGAAATCGGAAATCAAGAAGGTAAGATAAATCAATGTGTTAGCTGGTAAAGATAAAGGTGTTTTTTAGATCAGTACCTTTGGTTAATACAAGTTTTGATGTATTAGGAGTCTAGGCATCTCATTTGATTGTGATAGTGAGATTTTCTTTACTCAACATGATGTGATGCATGATTTAGCCTTGTGTCTGGCTAGCCAGGATAGTGCCGTTCATAAGAGGATTTTCATGCCTGCTAAAGAGGATGGTATTCCCACAAACTGGTTGGCACTGGAGCATACATCTCAGGTTCAATTTGTTTCAATTCATACAGGTCATTCCTGAAACTTATTTTCTTTTCCCTGCATAAGCATTGAATAATTATTTGTTCAATTTACTAATTTCTCAAATTTAATAAGGAAGCATTTTTATCAGCATAACATCTCAGCTTTCTAACTTTTGCATTTCTGGGACATTACTATAGGTTCAATGGAAGAACAAGATTGGTCTCAAATATATTTTTCTGAGGTGAAAGCTCTGGCTTTTGTCTTTGATGCAAGTCAATACTGTCTTCCAACATTTTTACATACCATGCCAAAACTTCAGGTTCTTATCATGTACAATCAAAATTCAAAGTGTGCAGTACTTAAAGGCATGTCAGTACTTTTGTCAGTTACCCAGCTCAAGTCTGTATTCCTTGAGAAGTTGAAACTACCTCCTCTTTACGAGTACTATAGAACATGGGAGAACTTGGGAAATATGACTCTTTTTGACAAGGGGCAAGTCCTAGAGTTTCCTAAGTTTGTAGAAATTACTTTGATCACTGTAGCGATTTGGAGGAATTGCCAACAAACATATGCAGTTTAATTTTCGTGGAAAGGTTGTTTGTCACGGATTGTCATATTATCCAAAATTTACCTAATGACATGGGAAATTTAAGGTCACTTAGGTTGCTGATATTGTCTACAAGTCCAAGCTTGTCAATGCTTCCTCCTTCCATTTGCAGACTTCATTAACTAGAATTTCTTGATATTTCACTGTGAAACTCTTTGAAGGATCTTCTCATAGAATTTGATCAACTATCAAACCTAAAGGTTTTGGATATGAGAGAGTGCTCTGGAATCACTTTAAGACTAGTGTTTTTGCACAAGAATGATGGCTAATATTCTCTAGAATTTATGAATAATAAGAGGCCACTTGGGGCAAGATATGTGATTTCTATTGTAGACAGTGAGATTGATTATTAGACACTTCAAAAATTTACTGTATAACTGACAGTTACATGCTATCTGTCTATTTGTAAGAGAACTAGAAATTTTAGATTTTGTAACTTGGTTAGGCAGTGGCTGTGAAATAACTCACATATATATGTACAGAACTGGCATTGGAAAAAATGAGTGAAAAATTATGTTTTATATGTATTTTTGCTTCATGAAATTTGTTTTTACAACCTTTTATAATTCCTTCTTTTTCCATACTAATATATGTATTGTATGCCATTGTATGCAAGCAAAGCAGAACATTATCTGTTTTTTTTTCAATGTCTTTGGAACATAAGATAAAATGCCTTTTGTTTTGGGTCAACTGTGTTGATGTCAAAGATACTTAGATCTTTGATGATCATCAAAGAGTGGCTTAACATTCATGATAGAGGATAGGTTCAAATGAAAAAATGCTCAAAATATGACTGATTATTGGTTATTTTAAGATAAATGTTCTACACTAGCATGCTTTCTAAAATTCATTTATATTTGCTCCACACATGCATCTTCAAGAAACTACACAATGTTCATATGGAGAAACTGATGTCAAATTTCAGATAACGAAAGACACTTTGGATGCCATGTTGAGATCTATGTACAACATAAGAGACCAATTGTCTAATTTTGTAAGTATATCCAATTATATACTACAATAAATTTCATAAATTTATAAGTTAGAACATAATTATTCATATTTGTACAGTGTAGTTTTTATTGGTCTTATTAACTATTTGATTGAATTGTTAATTTGAATCTACTCCATAGTTTTCTGAGACTTTCCTTAATAGGTCTACTTCTATGTGAATTTTTTACAAGACTATTATGTAATGAAATTCCACGTGTTTGTTTTCAGGGTGCAACTTCAGGTGGGCAGGCATTGAGGAAGGGCCAACAATAATGTATTTGAATATAGCAAAATCATTAAATGTATTTGGTCTGGATTTTGAGACATGAGAAGTGAGAATTAATTACTTAATGAATATTTCAGTGAGTGGGTGGGAAAAAAATTCAATATGAATGGTTAAAAGAGGGAAAGGGATAGCAATGGCCAAGGGCACAAATCGGTAAAGTAGAAAATGCTAATTGTAATATCTAATCACATTGTTCTACTCTTCATACAAAATGGCCTAGAAATAAGTAGTGATGATTTCTTCTTGCCAGAGTAGGCCTTTCTATTGTTATTCTTACCCATGAAACATGAGCATGAAGGAGAGGCTAGTTATTTATGGTAGTTAGCCTGAATTGCATGCTCAATCTACTATAAAAATTCCATGATTAAGTCTGGGATGTTTTGTGTAGTTTATAGCTGCCATGCCATCTCGTCATCCCCATCTCCTAGCTAATCTAAGATAGCTTACACATAAATCCACTTCACCATATATGTATGTATGGGTTAAAGGTTTTGCATCTAACCATTCCATCTTTATTATGTATTAAAATGTATGAATATGAGCTATCTTGTATGTAGACTTGTACATTTATTAATCTTTTAGTATTAGGTCTCATGGTTTCTAATTTCAATAATTATAACAAGCCACTTTCACAATATCATATTATGTATTAATGTTCTAGTATTATGTCTCATGGTGTCTTATTTCAATAATTGTAAAAGGCCACTTTCATGTAATAAGAGTCTCATGACACTTAATAGTTACTTGAGCTTGAAGTTATGGTTTCTTCCTGTTTGTATAACCAAGGGGTTCCCCTTCTTTTGTAACTCATTACTTGATCAATACAATTAAAAACCTACATTGCAGAGCTCTTCGTCGATATTATTTGGATGCCTCTAAACATTGTTTTTCCTGTTGTCATTCTCTACTTATTTGGGGTTTATTGTTATTTTATTTCTTCTTGTACTATCATAGTTGCAATAGTAGTGCAGCTTTGTATGCATACAAATTGGTTTACGAGCTACAAGGCTGAGATTTTGGAAAAAAGTAATCAAACTTCGAATGTTGATAAATACAAAGAATCACGAAAAATAATCACTTGGTGATTCTAAATGACATTTTTTCACATGACAACTTGCAAGACTAAGGCAGGTCGAGAAAATGATAGAAAGAAAAAATGAAATCCCTATGATTTTGAAGGTGATGTTGGAATGCATACATGGATGAGAAATATCAAATTAGCCTTTAAAATGCACGACACTCATAAATAGGAATATAAGTTAAGAATTTACCTTTGCCTATAAAGGTTGATCATTAGACAAGGTGTGGAGCTTTCAACATGTTTATAGAGGCAATATCCCAAAATTTTTATGGAGGCAATATCCCAAAATGTCAACGAAAACATCACAGGATAAACCTTACAATGTTCAACTCATTTTGATGCTCCACATTGAGGCTCTTAGATGGGTACACCTATATTATGATGTATGCCAATGTTTGTATTTGTTTATTAACTTGTTGGGGCTCAACAACATTTTATGTGAGGATACCAGGGAAAATTTTAAGAATGGAATATTATCTTGAAGTTTAAAAACATTGGCGAATCTCACTAGTCCCTAAAATGAAAACTATAAAATGTTTATTGATGTATTTGTAAAATTATTCAAATTTATAATGATTTTATGTACACTCTTTATATAATGGTGGGAATTTTTAAGATAAAATTATTTTATATTATAAAATTTGGGCGAATCATTTTTATAAAAAAATGGAAATTGGCGAATCTTTTTTTTGGACAAATCCTTCAAAATTAGCCCACCTGCGAATATTAGCCCCTAAAATTTTCCATGGAGGATACCTAATCATGTTTTGTTAGAGTATATGATTATGCAATTGCATGGTTATAATGATGGGTAATGCAATAAATATGTTTAAATTCTCACATATATATGCGATGCATGATGACACAGGGGAGGGGGGTAATCCATGTTGAAATAAGTAATTAGGTTCGGTCTTCATCATGACATGTAATCATGATTTTATGTATTTGATTTAAAGAGAACATAAATTTATTATTATTAAATTCTTGAGGCATGGGTTTCATGCTCAAGGGAAATTTATTTTTAGGTCAAGCACCCATTGAGTGCTTCTAGGAATTGTCATTTGGTCTACAAATCAGTTGAGTCATTGTCATGTATGGAAGACTCTTTTGGGTATGTGACATATTGTAAAGAAAATTTATTTGAGTCAAAGACCCTCCAAGGCCTTGTCATAGTGCAAATAACAAGTTGACCTCTATGAGAGGATAAGTCGGCCTAAAGATAGCAATTCGACCTAGAGAAGTACCTATATATAAGAAAGACTTCGATCTCACTTGAAGGACTTACTCCATGTTAATGACCAAGCCTTAAAGTATACAATTGTCTAGGATTTTGATATATTGAGTTGCCTAGCTAGATGCAAATAAGTCTTGAGTCTATATGTGTATCATAGATAGCTTGTTCTGAAGCTTATTAACAAATTTAATTTCAGTTGGTTGCTGCAAGATTTGATTCTTGAGGAAATGTGGTTGAGCATGGTGATTGATCATTTAATATCGTCATGATGTCTCAACACCTTTGGTGACATAAGAGAACTTTGATTTGAAAATGACATTTATAGTAATATTGTGGATAGATAATAATGAGACTGTCAAGGGAAGTAATCTATAGACTGTGACCTATGTGTCAGTGAGTGACCCTGTTTCACATTTTTATATTAATTTTTAATGACAACATGATGGATCTTGATTTTGTCACAATAACCTTGGCATCTGTATAACAACAATCTTCTCTGTGACATGGTGACAATGATCCCCTTTTGTGAACATTGTTGAAGATTCATCTTGAGGTTGTTGAGTATAGTTGTTACAGTAATTATGACTACATCTCCAGTGCTTCCAAATGGGCCTTGAAATTTCTGGTATCATTTTGAAAACACATTCTTGTCTTAAGCTAGTGAATATTGGGCTTATTAATTATTCTCCAATCCAACCAAGATAGTGTTGTGACCCCATAAATCCTTCCAAACGTGAAATCCCATCTTTGAAAGATGCTTACTGAAAAAATTGGGGGTATACCTACCTAGCATGTTGATGTTGGGAAGGTTCATAAAACATAGCCACATAATACCATCCGTTTGAACTTGGGGGAAACTGTCTACAATGCTTACAAAATCTTTTTGATAATCCTGAAAACAAGAAATCTAGTGGTAAGAGCTCTTTAAATCACATTAACAAGGTTAAAAAACCATTAATTCCATCCACATGGGTCGTTTCCAAATGATGTCTTAATAAAATATACCATGGGGCTCTCATTAAAACACTTAAATTAAAAACAACAGAGAACAATGTTTTTTTTTTTCGTTAAAGCAAAGGAAGGGTCTCATAACTCTCATCCTCACCTTGCCTTTTCTTCTCTATATAACTCTTCAAAACTGTAACTTTTGTTGTTCCACCTTAATAAGACACTAGTTTGAGTACATGAGGTTGTAGTTGGATTTTTGAACAAGAAGCTCTCAAAGGGAAGAGGGTCTAGACTTGTGATTGAACACCTTATTTGGTGCAAACATATTCATAAATATTGATCAATTGATTTTTCATCATCATATAGATAAATTTAAATGTCATTTTATAGACATGCACATAATCAATCTTCCTAAAACATGGTTGATCTTTGTATGCATTAGACCATTAAATGCCACAAATCATAGTGAGATGTGCTTGAGTGTGGATTGAGTAATCACATTGTGGGAATAATAATATGCATCTCTTATGTATATCACAAGAAGAAAGGTGAATTGTATAATGCATGTGGGGTCATAAGAGATGCATCATGTCAATATGTTATGGATATAAATATAAAGGGGTGTAAAAAATGTTAATGAAAAAACAGATACCTACAATATCTAGTGAAAGTAGTGGTTTTTTAAATTGGGAAAATGCAATGGGTTAGTATTTGTAGGGGGTTAAATAAAGTGAACTTTTAGAGGTATTTTCCAATATGTAGTCAAATTAAGGGTATTGTTTAGTATGCCACGAACACACGTGCTATGCCATATGTTAATTGAGTGATGCCCCTGTGAGCTTGTATGCCTTGGATTCATCACTATATCGAAGAAATATACATTTCTCCCCCTTGTTGTTGAACTTCTTCCTCGTTGAATCTGAGACATGTGCATATGCCACACATACGAACACTCTCAAGTGAGTGACAAATTGCTTTCTTCCACTCCATGCTTCTTCAGGAACTCTATTGATGAAACTTTTGGTTGGACATCTATTAATAATATATGTCGTACAAGAGACAAATTCAACCCAGTAATCATTTGGAAAATTGTTCGCCTAATATTAATAATATATGATGGTCCTATTCTTTCTTTTAACAACACCATTTTGCTGAGGTGTATACCTTTCTGTAAACTGCTTGTGAATTTCATGCTCCTTGCAAAAACGTAGGAAGTATTTGGAGATATATTCACCACCTCTATCAGTACTCAACACTTTTATGTAGTGTCCACTTTGATTCTCAACAAGAGCTTTGTAGTGGCAGGAGTGGTCAAATACTTCACTTTTCTATCTTAGGAAATAGACCCATGTCTTACTTGTGTAGTCATCTACCAATGTCAAAATATTGTGCCTGCCACCTAGTGATGGTGTTTGCATTGGTCCACATGAATCTGAGTGGACAATCTCCAAGGGTGATTTTTCCCGTATTGTTTTTCCTACTGGTAATGATTCTCTGTGTTGTTTTCCCAAGATGAAGCCTTCACACGGGCTGTCTAGTTTTTCTCTGAGTGGCAACCCTTTCACCATGCATTTTATATGAAAAAAATTCAAACCTCCGAAGTTGAAATGAACAAATATAAAATTCCATAACCAATTTTCATCTTTGACTTCTTCTTGAAAGTTTTTTTGTGTCAAAGCTGTTATAACACCTTCTTCCATAAAGTCGGATCTCATCTTGAGAGGAAAAATTCTGTTGTTTTTCATATGAACTTTTGCAATGCATTGTATACTTGGAGGCTTATCCATGAGTGTGCACACATAATCTTTAAAAAATACATTTTAGCCCTTTTGTATGAGTTCTCCAACTCTTAGGAGGTTGTGTTTCAAGCCAGGGACATAATAAACATCTGGCATGAACTTCTTCTCTCCCTTCTTTGTTAGTATGTCTACTCTTCCTTTTAACATGACAGAGACCTTGCTATCAATCCCCAATGTCACTTCTAATTTCACAATTCCATCTAGATTGGAAAACATTTCTATGTTTCCAGTCATATGGTTACTACAACATGATTATATGAACCATATATCTCCTTGTTTTTATTCTGCCACCTTACAAGCTAAAAACATGCTACCATGGTTCTGATTTTCCTTTGTGAAACCTACATTAGGTTTGCTACCCATGTCATATTTCTTCTTTCTACATCCATTTGCATAATGACCATAATTTTTACAATAATGACATCAAACTTGAGATTTATCATACCTCTGAACTTGTGCTTGATTCTGGCTTGAGCCTTGAATTGGATTTTGATTTTTGCCCCTTCCACTTGTGCTTGGAGGGCTTCTCCTTCCACCTATGTGTGGGGCTTCTTCCTCTTCCTTGGTAGTTTGATATTCCTTGACCTTTACCTTGACCAAAAGACACTTGTGTCTTGAATGCATGCTCCAATGAGGAGTTTTTTGCTATGCTTAGTTTGTGCTCATGAGACATTAGTGATGCATAAAGCTCATCCACTGAAAAATGTGAGAGATCCTTTATCTCTGCTATGGCCACAACTATGGCATCAAACCTTGATGGAAAAATTCTCAAAACTTTCTCAACTATTCTCCTTTCTTCAAGTGTCTCAAAATGAGACCTGATTTCGATAACCAACCAAATCACATGTGTAAAGAATGAGTCTGCATTCTCAGACTCTTTCATACATAATGTTTCAAAATATCTTCTCATCATTTGTATTTTTTATGTCTTCACCTTTGTAATGCCTTGGTAGGTTGTCTAGAGTGTATCCCATGCTTGCTTGGACTTCGTTGCTGATGCAACCATTGGGAAAATACTTTCATGAACTGCCTTGAAAATATAGAAGAGGTCTTTGGAGTCCTTCTTCTTATTGTTCCTCAACAAATCTCTCTCTGCTTGTGTCAAAGCATTGTATGCTACTGCATCTGCTAGTTCTTGGAATCCATTCTCCACTAGCTCCCAAATATCTTGTGAGGAGAACAAGGCCTTCATTGTAATAGCCCAATAATCATAATTCTTGCCATTGAACTGTGGTAGTTGTGGATTAGTCAATATTATTCTTGCTACTACCATTTTCACTGTGTAAACAAAAACCTTCTCACTGCTGGAGAATCTGCTTCTCAAAACAAACTTTCAACTCTTCAGTAAAGATGCTCTTTCTTTCATTAAGAGATTAAACCTGCTCTGATACCATGATGGAATTTCTAAAGGAATTCTCTGATACCATGTTGGAAAATCTGGTATGCTCCGATACTATGTCAAGAGGATACACGAATACAAGAAACTCAGAAGATAAGGGAAATGCTTATTCCCTCAACACATAGTTTACACAAAATGCGGAAATTAAATAAAACAATGACAACACAGCTGTATCAAAATATAGGGCCACACACAGAGAGACAAAAAAACTAGAGCAACATTCTATTGCATTCTTCTGCTTCAACAGGTTTCACCACATCCTTTTCTCCTTACATTCAAACATATGAAAAACATCCTACTTAATACAAAATTAGTGGAGCATAATAATTGAATTCTAATTCAATGTTGAACAGACAGGTAACCACCAATTGTCCTTCTGCCATGAAAGTCCATATCTTCAATAAAAAAATGCACATAGCCTTTGTACACTGGACTTGAAATCCTTCAGGTTTCATCTTTGAAACCATATTGCATTCGTGCCCACATCGCATATCATACTTCGGCGATGTCAAAACTTAACTTGGGCGCTATCCATTTGAACTTGTGAAATGTGATGTGTGCTCATCATGTCAATTAACTTTTCGCATGACATAAAGATTTAATTGTGGAGATCTTAACAGAAGAATATAAAGACTTGTGATTGCGATGTGTGATGGAAATATCGGATCACAACATCGCAAAGTCTGGAGCGGAGCGTAAAGGTAAGGACTTAAGATGTGCAAAGCGCGGAATGTGACACGCTAAACAATGAAAAGTGTGAAAAGGCGAAAGGTAAGGAATAAAGGAAATACAAAGGTTTGTCTACGGATTTGGATAATGCGTAAAGGTTAATGGGTCCCACCAATATCACATCGATGGAGATTTAAGATTGTGGTAAGGAGTTAAGAAGAAAAAATAAGGGATTACCAAGTGCAGATTGCGGGCAAGAGGTAGGTATATGGTGGGAAGGATTTAAAGGCAGAGTGATGGCTGGGTACTCTGCTTTCTCAACATTACAGAAGAATCTCGTGAAGTGAATAAGCTTGTGGACTACTTCTTGTCCTTCTATGCCAAAAACATTAAACTGTAAGTATGGTTGCTGCCAGTTTATTCATGGATGTGGTTGGGAGTTATTTCCAACAAATGATACAAAGGATAAACAAAAAAAACATTTAGAATGTTGTGAATGATAAGTAATGGGTTCCCCACCGATGCATTGCAATTTCCTACTATTTCTTTGCAGTATCTTGGGCAGAATCAATTATCGATTGAAGGTGTTTCGACTCTCCCTTATCTAATTTTTTTAAGGGTAAAATTGTGAATTTCGATTCTTAATTATTTTTTATTTGGAGGATAGGGGCTTGTGGTGAATTTTGACCATCCCACCCACAAAGTTCCTGTCTAATTCACTAGGGAGAAAAGCCAGATTCAAAAGGCATATATTTTCGCCTATTACTGTTTATTGCTACCATGGTGGATATTTGTTCTGTTAGCCCCTATTTTGACAAAGGATAATTCATATGATAGAAACTTCCTCTCTGTTATTGTCAATTGGGTAAATTTTTATGTGCCCATTCCAACATTCGTTGGTTCAAGCATGTCTGATTTCCTAACTCTTTATGTAGTTGATTGTTTCTCATCTTATCTAGTACCTTTATTTATGATTTTGTTTACTATAATCTTGAGTATTCATGGAAAAATTATATTAAACCAACCCCATTTATATGAGTGAGAGGAATCTGCCTCATTCATTCAAGGATAAGAAGACACAAAAACTTAGTGTCTTTATTTCATATCTCACCTTTTTTCTCGACAAAGTCAAGCGTACCATATTGGGTGATGGAACTGCTAGAATATGGTATTATGTTGGCCTGCAAGATGATGGTTATGATTATTAAGATATCTAGTTTTTCGAAATGGTTGTCATTCATATCTATTTGTTCCACAACTTGGATCCAAGCCTGTAAGAATTTTTTTATAGGTTTCCTTACTTGAACTCCAAGTGTAAAGCTTTTGATTATGGTGCCAAATGTTTCATTATAAACATCTTATTGGTGATTATATTTATACAAGAATTCAAAGATCAACTGATTATTGGACAAATCAATAACCAGATTGACTGTGTAGTAAAAGCACATTGCTGCAACAAAAATAAATGGCAAGTAATGGAATCTACAAATATGCTCTAAATTGAAAAATAATATTCCATTTAGAGATAATTCTCGTGGAGTATCGTGAGGAAAATATTTGTTACAATACTTCCATAATTTTCATTCCATAATTGGGCCAGAGAAGGCCTTTACCTCCAAGGCATCATGATAAGAATTTCATAGTGGATAATATGGTAGTGTTTTCTTGGCAGTGCATTTTAAATCTTGTATTGAATATGTATTCATGGTTTACGAGTTCATATTTTCCTACAATCAAGACAGATTGTACAATGCAGTTCGACACCTGGAATGTAGTCCAACAAGACACCATGTAGACAGTTTATGTAAAACATGTAAATACAAGTAGAAAAGGATATTATCATTTTGTTGTACGCAATGATCATAGATACAAATATGATAAAATATCCCTTTAGGTTTATCATATGAGTTTGATAAATAGTGGGCATTTCATCGCAATTTAGGATCCTTGTTCATTATTGAAGCCTGGAATTTATCTATTAGTTTTAGTACTAATGAAAAATCTTGATTAGTTACAAATTAAAAAAAAAAAAACAACATAAGTTTTAGAGGATGTGTTACAGTTGACATCTCAAAATAATTTGGGATTAGTTTCGAAATGTGAAGCTAAGCTTGCTTCTAGCTGTGATAGTAGTAGTTGTTGCAACGGTCACTAAGGTTGCAACAAAAACAACCAAGATTGCATCTGATGCTACTTTACAAGAAAAGCACAAGGAAATGGAGGCTTTGAGTTCTAATGGTAAACATGATGCCATTTTCTCTAGTGAAGTTGGATTGCTTGAAAGCAACCAGGGTCATTCCTATTCAATCATTGCAATTGCCAGATAAGCTTCCAAAAAGAGGGTTGAAGTTACTTCTGCTGCTGCAAAGAGGGCAGAGAATTTGGATGCAGTTGTGAGGGTAGCTAAACTAGCTATGCTAGCTATATCTCAAGCAATATCTATTGTGGCCATGAGTGATGTTGTTCCTTTACCACTGAATGTTTTACTAGAATATGGTCCAAAGGATTATTGGAAGCTAACGGACCAAGAAGAAAATATTGAAAAATAGGATAATGTTCATAGTGAAACACCAACTCAAGAAATAGTTATTAAAAATGACAATATTGTTAAATATTAAAAGTCTAAGGATAAGAGAGATTTTTGGTGTACATGCACCTAGATTATCTTTAGTTCAACTCTAGAGATTACATGCAATGTGCACTTGTTTTTAGCTAGTTAACTCAAGTGCTTACATGCGATGTGCACTTTCCTTAGTTAGTTAACTCTAGTGCTTCAATGTGGCACATGTGTACATTAGCAGAACATAAATCACACTTAGCTTCAGTTAGCTTTAACTATCCATAGTTATTGCATGTACAACTAAGCTTAACTTAATTGCTTTATATATTGATTCTCAACCTAACATTGATGAATCAATTTCATTCTCAATTCTAATTGTTTTTCTTTTTCAACTTGGCAATTTTGTGCAATTATTCTTCAACTAGATCCATATTTGTGCTCTAATAATTTTACATGGTATCGAAGCTATAAGGGATTGAAGAATTTGCATGAATAACTTTTTTGCAGGTTTGAAGAGCATAGAATTGGAAATTGTTCGAAGATTTGATTTGCAGATCCAAATATTAGAGAATTTTCCACAATGGAGTTCTCATATTCAACGATTCCGTCTCCATACAATTACCATGAATGGAATCCAATGATTTTGCTTCATCTTAGGAGCAAAGGCTTGTACTAAATAGTCATGGGAATTGAGACAGAACTAATCTCAAAGGATGAGAAGTCAGAATGGCTTAACAGATCTGACATGGCTTATGGAAGATTGTGTCTATCTATGTCTCATGATATTATTTATGAGATCACAAATATTGAATCATCACATGAAATCTGGACTACATTGAAAAGATTATATGGTGATGAAAATGATCTAAAAGAACACCATTTGGAGGCAAAGAGACCGACATATTATAATAGTCATGAAAGTCATGAAGACTCCAAAAATGTGTAGAAATATTCTCAAGACAATGTTGAACAAGAATATTTTGCTTCTTCTATTGTTAATGGACATGTTGTAGATGAGAATTTTATCTTATCCAATAACCAAGACATTGCACATGAGGAAATATATTTCTCTGCTATTGATGAAGTCACTACTTTCAAAATCATAGAAGAGGACTTTGATTCCTCTACTATTGACGCAGATTTGATGCGATCTCAAGTTAATGATGCCCCACATCCACTCTCAGTCGCAGAGCCATGCATGCCCATGCATGCATCTAAGAAGGAATTTATAGAACCATGTATGCACATGTATGCATCCACAAAGACATCTCGAAGGCCACACATGCACATGCATGCATCCCTAGAGACAACCATTCTCATGCATGCATCCCTAGAGACAACCATTCTCATGCATGCATATAGGGTACATGAATTTGATCGTCAAATGAATGACAAAGTTGCAGGGAATCCATACTGGCATGCAACCCTTTATAAGGAAATTCAGTCCTTGATCCAAAGATGGGAGTTGATACCTCTACTTCCAAAATGAACCTTATTCCTCCAGATCCATGATGGGATCATCAGTTTTTAGTACTGTCAGAGTTCACCAAGACTTTCACTGAGCAGAAGTTTCGATCTTTGCGAGATCGTCTCGGGGTGAAGGACATGACTGCCTAGCAATTGTCTTTTCTCTACTTTTCAATTATATTTTTAGGGGGGGTTTTTCTTCCCACTGGGTTTTCCCTCTTTCCTCTTTTCATGCATTGTATATGGGTACCTAAAATGGCCATGTTGCCGGGACTCATTCATTTTGTATCACACTCACCTAAGTTATGCTTAAGGGGGGGGGTGTTGGTGTATTTGCACCTAGATTAGCTTTAGTTCAACTCTAGAGATTGCATGCTATGTGCACTTGTTTTTAGCTAGTTAACTTGAGTGCTTACATGCGATGTGCACTTGGCTTAGTTAGTTAATCTAGTGCTTCCATGTGGTGCATGTGCACATTAGTAGAACATCAAGCACACTTAGCTTCAATTAGCTTTAACTATCCATAATTATTGCATGTACAACTAAGCTTAACTTAATTTCTTTATATATTGATTCTCAACCTAATATTGAGGAATCAATTTCATTCTCAATTCTAATTGTTTTTCTTTTTAAAATTGGCAAGTTTGTGCAATTATTCTTCAATTAGATCCATATTTGTGCTCTAATAATTTTACAGAGATGTGTTCAAGAATGAAACCTCCAGGAATACAAAATAAGGATTGAAGTGTCTGGCAACAGAATTGTCAAAACATCTGGAGAAGAATGTTACACAAATGCTAGATCCTTCACAATATGATATCTTGATAGAAAAGGATGTGGAAGCCTGTAAGAAATAATATCTTCGTATAACCCAATTTTTTGTACTTGTTTCTGTTACATAGATAGTCACAAGGGGGGAATGAGAATCTTAAAACTGAACCTAGTTCTAAAAATAAAATGGATTCATTTTCTTCAAAGGCTAATGACATCAAGGAGGGATCACTTGTGGAGGTTGGTGATCTAGCACGGAACTTTTCACTTCTCTGATATTTTCTTTAGCATTGTAATATTCTTGATCATTTTCTTTGCCATAGAGAAAAAATTAATGGAAATTAAATTTTTTCTAACAACCTAAATGCTTTGTTTCGATTTTCTTGTCTTTTGTAAGCTTCTACTACATCTTCATGATGTCCAATATATCACTCCTATTAAGATTGGTAATTGAAATAGTGACTTCACATTAAGCAGTACCTTAACAAGATCTATCTAAGACTCTATGGATGACTTGTTTAGTTCTTAAAATCATGTTGAATCATTGAAATCTTTCTAATTTGTATCTTATAAAAAGGGTCTTCACGCTGTTTGGTTTTTAGCCAAAGTACTGAGTAGGAAATATTTTGTCTGTTATGATTAACTGCTTCTATATGAAGGTCATCTAAATCATAAAACTTAGTATCTTGCATCTTTATCTATTTTACAAATATATTTCTAAGTTATTTTTAAAGTGGAAATCATTGATTTAATAAAGGAAGCATATATGATATCATTTATGGCATGTACTTCAACTTATGTAGGCCCAGGTAAGCTTCAAGAGTGCATACCGCCGAAGGGAGATAATGGAAAAACACCTAGAATTCCTATGACTCATCCTACGACTATAATCAAATTCAAAGGCACATAGAAGTGTCACAAAGAAGCTGTGGGTAATTATATTTGGTCTGTGGGGGATCATGTGGATGGATGGATACGTGATTGTTTAGATCTTGTCATTTTCTCAAATCAAGTTTAGATTAGAGCACTTGACAAATTTTCCACTATCTCTTAATTTTTGTACTTATCTATGGATATTATTTTATATTGCATGATTCAAAGGGAAGTGGCTCTTAAATTGTTCCTCTTTCTTACATTTTATTGCCTTTAAATTAACATCTTTGATTTCTTATATTTCATCTTATTTTTGTGACTTGAATCCTCAAGTTATACATATGCTTCACTCACGAATATCACTCATTTATTTGATCTAGTGTTAGAGAATGATGTGGCTTCATGGGTTTGTTACTGCAACAGTCTGCTAAAATGGGTCAACATCTGGTCAGATGGTTTGACTGTTGTCTAGAGTATACCATTTTGATTTCTAGGTAGTAACTTTCTGTCTGAGTTGTTGTCTCACAATGGGCATCCTCATTTTGACTCATTTCTTTTCAAGCCTCCCCACATCTCCCCAATACAAACTGCACTCATTGTGGTTACATCAGTAGAAGAAATTAGTTTGATTCAAATCATTGTTACCATCCCATAATGGTTGCTACTGATATTAGCAAGAAGCCATTTGGGATTGTGGAATTATTGGTTGGGGTGAGGGTTTTCCCAATTTTCTGAAGTCGAGTATCTTCAAACGAGTACAATTTTTGGAATGCGCTACTTGCTTGCGTTATTTTATTGTCTCCATAAAAAATTTCTAGTTTTTTAAAACATCATAACAATCCAATCCTAACTTGATCAAAATTATCCCCTTTATCTTGAAGACACCTAAGTTTCAACTATTTTCTACATATGTTACTCTCATGTACCCATTATGTTGAATGATTATTCACTGGACAAGTGTTTCAACAACGCTTTCCATTAGGCTCTGACCATAGGTCCATGTAATATTTATCTAGCACCACGTATATTTTAGAGTACGAAAACCACCATGTAATGGGGAGAGAGTAAACAATGCCGACATCTACAACAAATATATCATAGTGCTCATTGCTGAGATGATGATGGGGAAAACCCACAGTCCCAGTCTTCCAAAATTTCAATCTCAATATGTGTATAAAGTGCTTCCAATTCTTTTCCCAGCGACCAATTCCACCAATTGGCAAACTTACTCTGCACTGATTTTTTGAACTGGCAATTTAACTATACCTGTGATCTTTTAATATATCAATCTTTGATTGAGATATTAAATTACTTTCCCCTTGGTTTTACAAACCCTCAAGCATATAACATACTCCTTTGATAATCTCACGCTTGCATCCTTTTCATAGCGCGTCGAGACTATATCTCACCCTTCCTTCATAGGTTAAAAACCTTTCATGCATAGAATATGCCACCTTGCTAAAACCAAATTCACTAAGGCCTAGCAATTAGATTGAAGCCAATCCGTATTAAACCAAAGGATCCTATATTAAAGGTTGGGTCCCGCCTACTCAGTTCAATTCCTTACAACTCAACCCCCTTTTCCTTTTTATGTATTCGAATGTTAACACAAGGTTTGGCCACATAAATAGAATTAAACTTTTTTCAATGTAAAAAACCGCACATACCTCTGTTTAACCTTAGTTAAGACAACAATAGCTGATGTATATACGCGTGGGGCCCAACGCTAATGGACTACCACATCCAACGGCGGAAAACACGTCACACTGCTTCGAATTATCTGACGTCCCTAGTCAAATCTCACACAGACTATTATGCATGAGCTTTAACTCGCGATGAGAGTGGTATTTCAAAACTACTTAGGGACATGCGTCACCCAGTTTATGGGATTGCTCCAAATTCTTAAATACTGCTTACTACCTTTGTACCTCGTGATATACTGCCGGTTCCAAATCTCGGTTTCACTGTTCGTCACTTTTGGTTCCACCCTTTTTGCTCGGGGTTCCGCACCACTCAATTTAACATAGTTCTTTCGCTGCATAACCAATACACCCTCGATCCTCGTTACACAGTGCTCATCTAATGAACACCGCTTCAAGAGTTCCACTTATATCGCTTCGTGCGGGGAAGAAACACCTAAATATCCTCCAAGCCTAAACAACACTCGGTCTCTCTTGCTTTCGATTTAGACATTTAAGAATTCACCGAACCACCGTGACCCTCACTGGTACACAGATAATGCATAATCCTTTCTCCATACTCGGTTATCGAACGCCAGTCAGTTCCTTATGAGTGGCATAAAAATTCCATGCATGGCTTAAGCCATACCTCTGTTCATGGCATATACTCAACGAATATATAACTCCACTGTCTATCAGTTCGAGATAAACTGTTGACAGTATTAACATCGATTCCTATAACTATATACATAGCACAATTAATCCCAAATTACAGAGTACATAATTACACATTCTTATATTCTCATTTATGAAATTCCGGCACATTCACATAGAAATCGAGGGGATTCAAGCATTCTCATACAAAACTAAATCATGAATGCACAGGCAGTAATGAACAAATTCTTTCATAACATATACATGGTTTACTTACAAAACTTTATGCTCGGCCAGATCTTCTGATTCGACGGCCTTCTACTCTACAGCACCAAGCATTCTATGAAGTTTCTCTACAGGTCTCTGTGCAGGTCCCTTGAACTCTGTCACAGAGGTTTAATTTTATATCAATTACAATGAATCAATTCGAATTTCTTGATGACTCACAAACTCTTCAAATTCCTACAGTTCCCAATTAGACTAACACTCTGACAAACAGAGACGGACTGCCTCTTCCTATGCCCACTAATCATTCGGGCAGTTACATTTTCCTCTACAAATTAACTAAATTAGCTCAACTATGGATAATTTCATAGGGAATTAAAGCACGATACCCCCCTTTACATTTATTTATGTAAAAAATTTGTCTTGGGCCTAATGCCCCCACATCAGACTCCCCAGGTTAAAATAGTTCATGATCTCCTGATCATGGTTTTCATCTTTGCCTTCCTAGATCCCACACTTTGTTCTGCAACTGGCCATCCGTTGCAGTGTTCTTCTTTCGCATTCCTCCTGGCTTCCTTACTTTATGTTGTAGCTTTCCACAGGCTGCACATTTACATCCTCTGTTTGCTTTGCATGTGCTGCTACTTCTTTGTTTCCTTTTTGCTGACTTTTTCCGAGACATCTTCATCATCATATTTCTTATAAAGTCGATTTCTTGATCCAATGTGTCCTTTGACTACTGGACACCACTTCTCTTTGATTGCTGAACTTCAGTTGTGTCTGTAGCCCTTCTTACTTCTCTAGTTCTTACTGCTGCCCCAGCTTCCACCCAATCATCCATGCCCTCTCGCTTTTTGCAACAGTAAAACTCTTGCTCCTCTGCTGGCAACGCTTCAATCAGTTGCTGCCCTGGCATTTCACTCTCTTCCATGGATGTCTTCTGCAAACTTTCTCGCCATCTCCTTTTGCCAAACAAATCCCCACTATGCCGCAACTCAGTTTCAGCATCCTCTTTTTATGTCTTGGCAATCTTCAGCAATTGCCTTCCCTCTTCTTGATTGACTCCAGCAATCAAATCAAATTCTCTAGCCACTATAGCTTCATCTTCTATCAGAGTGAAACTATGGTTCTCCACTACTATAGTAGCTCCAACAGTCTGCCATACAGCCTTCTCTTTAATCTCCTCTAGGCTATTCAAACAAGCCAATTCCTCTCTGCTACCAATAGAAACCAACTTCTGTCCATGAGACATGATTGTCTCATCTTCTTCCAGCCGCTCATCTTCATTTTGCAATCCCCAATTCAGAAATTTAGGTTTCCTCTCTTGCACAGGATCCTGCTGATTCAACATACTCTCTATCAGCTCAATTTCTCCATTCCATGGTTTAAGATCTTCCACAAAATTCTCCTTCTATTTCAATTGACTGCCCCATGCTGTCAACTTATCTCCATCATCAATAGGATCTGCATTCATCAAAAATTTGTTAAAACAAAATCCATAAGGCCTCAGAGCCTTTCCTTCTTCTGTCAGCATCTCAGTATGTTGTCCCAACCTTCTTTCCTTCTCAATCAGCACATCTAAATGTTGATTCCAAATCTTCAAACATTTCTTGAGATTTTCAGCTAGTCTCCCTTCTGCATCATCCTCTGCAAGGATGTCTCTCTGCTCTAGGTCATAAAAATGAACTCTCTCATCTTCAGTCATCTCTGTCCTTACCATATGAACACCTTCCTTCTGTGGTTCTATCCTCTGCTCCAGAGCACTTAATTCATGCCACAATCTTGGCATCTCCTCTTCACTATCTCCTGCTATCACTATTTCCTCAGCTTTCATCAGAATGGAATTCTGATTTCCTATCTCTGTAAAGACTTCAACTATCTGTCCATCACTCCTTACTTGCACATTTAACAAAAGTATTATGTCATTATCAGCATCAATGACAAATTTGTCTCCACTAGCTTCATTGAAACAATCTCCTCTATAAAATAAGGAATTAATGAATTTCTTCTGCTACACTAACACAATCTGATCTTCATCTGAAGGATACTCATCATATCTTGCTTGGCAACAGTCAGCTTCTTTTAACATAGTTCCATCATGTGAATTTCCTTCATCAACACCTGCATTCATACACAACTCGTCAGATGCAAAAATAAAGGACCTCATGGTCTCATTTGATGATTTGATCACCAAATCTTCTTGTTGTTCCAAGTCTTCCATGCTCTTCAGAGATTCTTCAATAGTTTCTTCTTCAATTTCTTCAAGTTGTTCAACTTCCAACTTCTGGCCAACATCATAAACTAAATCTCCTCTCCTTCTACTATGTTGGAAAGCAGAACCTTTCTACAACTATGCATGGACATCTTCAAAACATGTAGCTGCTCCATTTTCTTCCTTAGTGACAACATCAGCAAGTTGTTCTCTCTCACCTGATGTTCCTACAAACATACAAAATATGTCAGATGTAATGCTCTTGGACCCCTTGGTCCCACTTGAAGCTTCAGTCTTCAAGTTCTTCTCCAAATACTCAATCACTTTGAGTATTTCCTTCTCCTTCTGAGCATTTATCAATTGCTATTGCTTCCTTTGTAGCCTCTGCCACTTTATCTTCTTCTTCATGAGCCAACCAAATCTCTGGCTTTCCTCTATCCTCGTCTTCAGTTTATTAAACTGTTCCCTGATCTCAGCTAATTCTTTCTGCCATTCTTCATCAGTGAGTCTCTTCCTTATGCCATTTTCTTTGGAATCTTCCCTCACCCTTCTACTATGGCTTCTCTCAGAACCTTTGCAATCTCTGCAGTCTCTGCTATGGCTCTCAATAGCCATTTTATTCTCTAGAAGTTCTTCACTCACAAGCTGCACCAAGCCTCTGCAACAACAAGCTCTCTTGCTGCAACTCACCTCACCAATCCCTTCATTTGGATCCGGATTTTTGCAAGTACTGGTCCCTTCTCTGCTGGAACCCTCTGAATACTCTCTTCGGCTCTCTAGGCTTCACTCTGCAACTTCTCTCAAGAACACCTCTTTCCTTCATCCAACCTCAATTGGGAATCTTCTATGTTCTGCCACACTCTTTCTGCACTCAGAATCCCTCGCTGGATTCTTCTACCACTGCTCTCAAAGCTTGTGATCTACTTCTTGACGAGATTTCTTCCTCAATTTCTTGCAATTTGTATTCTGCAAAAAATACCTTCCAACCAGAGTTCAAATAAGGCTCATCATCTTACCTCTCAAGATCCCTGAATGATTTGGTTTCTCCTTTCACCTGCACTGCATCTATCTGTTGCAATCCTCAAGACTCTTGTCTTCAGCTCTAGATTATGCTCATCTGGAGACCTTCACTGCATGTCAAATCAAATCTGCAAATTTTCTGTTCAACAGATTTAAAATTCAACTTTTCTTTCCTGTTCAGTACATGTGCATTTAAAAAGTCAACTTTCAAAGAGCTAATTCAATTCTAGCTCTGATACCACTTGATGATGGGGTAAACCCACAGTCTCATTTTTCCAAAATTTCAATCTTAATCTGTGTATAAAGTGCTTCCAATTCTTTTCTCGGCAACCAATTCCACCAATTGGCAAACTTACTTTGCACTGATTTATTGAACTGGCAATTTAACTATACCTGTGATCTTTTAATATCTCAATCTTTGATTGAGATATTATATTACTTTCCCCTTGGTTTTATGAACCCTCAAGCATATAACATACTCATTTGATAATCTCACCCTTGCATCATTTTGATAGCGTTTCGAGACTATATCTCGCCCTTCCTTCATAGGTTAAAACCCTTTCATGCATAGAATATGCCACCTTGCTAAAACCAAATTCACTAAGGCCTAACAATTAGATTGAAGCCAATCCGTATTAAACCAAAGGATCCCATATTAAAGGTTGGGTCCCACCTACTCAGTTCAATTCCTTACAACTCAACCCCCTTTTCCTTTTTATGTATTTGAATGTTAACACAAGGTTTGGCCACATAAATAGAATTAAAATTTTGTCAATGTAAACAATCGCACATACCTCTGTTGAAACTTAGTTAAGATGACAATAGTCGATGTATATACGTGTGGGGCCCAGCGCTAATGGCCTACCTCATCCAACGGCGGAAAACACGTCACACTGCTTCGAATGATCCGACGTCCCTAGTCAAATCTTGTGTAGACTATTACGCATGAGCTTTAACTCGTGATGAGAGTGGTATTTCAAAACTACTCAGGGACACACGTCACCCAGTCTATGGGATTGCTCCAAATTCTTAAATATTGCTTACTACCTTTGTACCTCGCAATATACTGCTGGTTCCAAATCTCAGTTTCACTGTTCGTCGCTTTTGGTTCCGCCCTTTTTGCTCAGGGTTCCGCACCACTCAATTTAACATAGTTCTTCCGCTGCGTAACCAATACACCCTCGATCCTCATTACACAGTGCTCATCCAATGAACATCACTTCCAGAGTTCCACTCATATCGCTTTGCGCGGGGAACAAACACCTAAATATCCTCCAAGCCTAAACAACACTCGGTCTCTCTTGCTTTCAATTTAGAAATTTAATAATTCACTGAACCACCGTGACCCTCGCTGGTACACAAAAAATGCATAATCCTTTCTCCATACTCGGTTATCGAACGCCAGTCAGTTCCTTATGAGCGGCATAAAACTTCCATGCATGGCTTAAGCCATACCTCTATTCATGGCATATACTCAACGAATATATAACTCCATTGTCTATCAGTTCGATATAAATTGTCGACAGTATTAACATCGATTCCTTTAACTATATATAGAGCGCAATTAATCCCAAATTACAGAGTAAATAATTACACATTCTTATATTCCCATTTATGAAATTCCGGCACATTCACATAGAAATCAAGGGGATTCAAGCATTCTCATACAGAACTAAATCAATAATGCACAGGCAGTACTGAACAGATTCTTTCATAACATATACATGGTTTACTTACAAAAATTTCTACTCGGCCAGATCTTCTGATTCGATGGCCTTCTACTCTACAGCACCAAGTAGTCTATGCAGTTTCTCTACAAGTCTCTGTGCAGGTCTGTCGGACTCTATCACAGAGGTTTACTTTTATATCAATTACAATGAATCGATTTGAATTTCTCGATGACTCACAAACTCTTCAAATTCCTACAGTTCCAAATTAGACTAATGCTCTGACAGACAGAGATGGACTGCCTCTTCCTATGCCCACTAATCATCCGAGCAGTTACATTTTCCTCTACAAATTAACTAAATTAGCTCAACTATGGATAATTTCATAGGGAAATAAAACATGAGACCCCCCTTTACATTTATTTATGTACAAAAGTTTTCTTCGGCCTAATGCCCCTGCATCATGAGGACTAGCCGAAGGTCATATTTTTAGCACTAACAATATACTGAAAGTTCTTATATGATACCAACTGTTCAATATAATTGTCGAAGCTTGCTATTTTGTCCTCCAACAACCTTCATATTCAAGGGAAATAAATTAAGAGGAGACTGGCATATAATTGTTGAAATTTTTTTAACTTTAAAAAAATCACGAAGAAATTCACACAGTTTATCACCAAATCTTTCAATTTACTTGCCATTTCAAATGAACATTTAGTATAATTAATATATATTATGGTCACGTAAGTAAATATTTTTTTCCTTTACGTAAATAAAAATACATTCAATTTCTTTAGTCTAATCAATAAATTAATAGAAAATCGGTATGAAATTTTTTTCACTCTTCACTTGTATAAATGTTACAATACCTATTGCTCAAAAAACAAATATTTGATTGTTTTCTCTCTCTGATTTACTAGTTTATTTTTCTAACTTGGTATTAGAGCCAAGGTGTGAATAAATTGAGGCTGAAAATGAGTGAGGGATTCATATATTGACCTACCCAATGATGGTTCAGTGGACTACATTAGAGAAGAGAGATATCACATTGAAGCTGCCAATATGGTTGTATTTTTTAAAGGATCCATACAATTCCACATGATTTTGGAGATGAACTTGCACAAATTTGAGAGTGATGTTTTTAAAAGAGCTATACATTTCCATATGAATTCATTGCCACAAAGTAACATAGAAATTCTTTTGATGAAAGAAAGGATTGTAGAGCCAAAGTAATTCTTGAATCAATTCATGTACCGATATGTGGACCAATGAAGACACTATCATCATTTTGTGAAATTTATTTATTTTTATTTGTAGATGATTTTTTAAGAAAATGTGGGTGCATTTCCTAAGTTAAAAATAAGATGTCTTTTCCAAGTTCCAATAATTTAGATCTATGGTAGAGAAGCAATCAAGGAGAAGCATCAAATGTTGTAATGCATAATTATGGTTAGTTGTCTTCTCATGATTTTAATAACTTTTGTAATCAAGAAGGAATACATAGACAATATACTAACCCTATACTCCATGACAAAATGGAGTTGTACAAATAACGGATTGCACCATTATGGAGATGGTCAGGTTTAAGTTAGAGATCAAACTCATTCCTCATAAATATTGGGTAGAGGCAGTTAATATTGTTATATTTTTGCTAAATAGATAGCCTACAATGTTTTAGGTTAGTCATCTGAAGGTTTTTGGTTCATCACCATCCTTGCTTTTGATGTAGAGAGTGGAATTAGAAAAACTTCTTTTGATATTGGAAATGAGGTAATTGTCAAGGTAAAATATGAATTATGTTACACTTTTGATATGAAAAATTTAGGCCTCCTATATTATCGTATAGTGTAGAAGTTTGGAAGAATAATACATATATTTTTGGTTCAAAAACTAAGTGTGGAAAGATCTGGTAAGCAAACATAGGGTGGATGACTGTAAAAGTTCATGTACACTTATCTATCCTACAACTACTGGGCCGAATATTAGCTTTGTAATGAATGAAATATCCATGTTCATGACACATCTGAGAGTATGACATTGGACAACAACAAAAAGGATTTTGAGATATGATAAAGGTACAATAGATTTTGGAATATTTCATGGTGAAAGTGATGTAGGATAGTTAACAAGCTATGAAAATTATGATTGGGTATGATTGATGGTTGATTGGAATTTAACAAACAAGTTCAACATCATGGGATAATAAGAAGCACGTTTCTTCTCTTTCTTCTATGAAAAAAATTATAGGGCAACAAAAAAAGGATCATGTGAGACAATTTGGCTTAGAAAATACTTGGGGAATTCATGTTTGAGAAAACTAAGGAAATAGATATCTTTTGTAACAATTATGGTGTTTTAAAATTAGGAAAGAATCTAGTCTTACTCTTTCCTAAGCACACTAAGCACATTGGTGTACATTTTAATTTCATTAGAGAACTCGATAATGGTGCACATTGTCATTTAAATGTCTTAGATATGATTCATTTGTTATTGGAGATCCTTTAGGCACTTGGGCCATCGAATTTGGAATTTTTTCTTGTAGTGATTCCCATGGTTTTTGTTGAGAAATATAGGGCATAAATTATTAGGTGATTTCTCTTCTCTTAATAACTAATTCTGAATGCTTCTTACTTTGTGAGATTATTATTTTCTCTTTCTTATATTATTAATATTTTTTTTAATCAAACAATTACCAATGCATAAACCATAAAGAGACAAGAGACACAAAATATAGGTGATCAACTAGGGCCAAAACCTCTCCCACTTGAGAGGAAAGCCAAAACAAATTCTTCTTCTTATAGAGACTTCAATTGACGAATACCAAGACCAATAACCTTGACCTATTTTCCACTCCAAGACCAAGACACAATTTCTTTCGATTTTCTTCTTCTCTTTTGTGTCAACACCAGTCAAACTTCTCCTTCTTCTGTACTTCTTGGCTACCTTAAAACTTCGACTTCTTTTCCACATATATGCAACTTGTACTGTTGTAATACCACACATGTGAGGAGTAGAGACAAGTTTGGAGGTGATTCCTTCCTTCACTATACTTGGAAGCTTCCATATATGAACTTGTCCAACAATAAAATATATTTGGATATCCTTTTCTCATCATTTATTACAACATATGTACCCACTGTAGAAACCCTAGCTTTTGCCACACGTGTGAGTTTTCTTGAACTAGAAACAATCCCAGAACAATGTTAAAATACCCCATTTCTCCTTTCCTCCTCGTTTTTTATAATTCTTCCTGATTACCTTCTCATACTTCTTTCAACTGCATATCTTGACCAAAAAATCTCTAGCTGAAAACATATTGAGCTGCCCTATTTATAGTAGTTGAAGCCTATAATAAGTCAACTTGATGAGGGTGAACTAACATGTCTCTTTATTTACTCCATCTTGTAGCCACTTGAAGGAGAGGTATTGTTCTTGTATTGGATGGATTTCATACTTATTTAATGACTCATACAAAATGTAACATGCCCAAGAAGGGTCCTCCATACATGCTATAAACTCAAATTCATTTTTATGACTAGATGACAAATATTAAAGGCTGACAATGGGAGTCATCAATCAAAATAAAATTCCTTTCTCATGAAACCCACGAGACAATAATTAAAATAATAATTTTATTTTTCTTATTTTCATCAATTACATAAAATAAAATTACATATTTCATTATGAAGATCGAACCTAGTTAAACTTTTAAACAACCCTCTTAAATTGGGAGGTATTCATAATGGTACCTCATCATTCTCAATTTCAACAATTCTCAATAGAAGAGTCGGATCGGTAACTCATTTGTTTAGCATAATATCAACCAACATTTTCACATAAAAAGGCCTTCACTAAAAACTCTATATCTCCTCAAGATCAGAGCACAATGCTGGCGAGACCAATGATATATTGACACCGTCATCATTGTCTCTATCGGAACATACTCCACCCGAGTTCTCAAAGTGTGTTCCACCAGGACTATTCTTATCTTGGATTCCCAATCCTAAAAGAATATCGGTCCTCTAAGACTACTCTTGTCTTGGGTTCCCTAACACATCCTGAAAGAGAATCAGATGCCAAATGTTTACACAATCCTCAATTATGTCTTCCCAAGTGAAGAAAAGAATCACGTGTCTATCTCTTCCTCCTAATTAGGGAGGACATATCTATTCCAATAAAGGAATGTACTCATTCCTACAGAAGGATTGTACCTGAGGTCTCTCTTGGCTTAGAAATTTTGTTTGGATGATTATTCCAAGTAAAAAACTTGTTTCCAGGCTCCCTCTTGATTAGGGACCTACAAAAACTTCTCAGGTGGAGATGAAGGGACAAATAACTCCTTGAAGAACTACTCCTCTCCAATGTCATGAAATTATTTTCATTATTAAGGGTTCTTCATATTTTTGGAATTATTCATAGGGAATACACCATCCATCACTTTCATCCTTCAACCATGCCATCATTTCTTTCATCAAAAAGTGATCCATCAGTCCATATCTTGTCTTCATGTTATGTTTCCTTCTTCAGGCCATGTTTCCTTAAGGATATTTCATCCTACTACATGGTTATCCATATTACTTGAAACCATATGACATGACTCTTTAATATTGAGTATAAGCATACATACCTCATTTTCCTTTGGGTCATTTAGAATTCTTGTAACAACTTCCTTGATTGAAAACACTTCAATGACTTGATGTGATTTACCTTCTATGTCATCATACCATCATCCCATGAATTCCACAAGTTCAAAATTCTCGATGAAACACTTTCTTCCTCTCTTGATCGGTGAACCTTTCGATTAATATTCCACTATATAATCTAGAATATCCTCATCCAACATATGTTTCATAGATGTATGATGAGCCTTGTACCGGATGAATTTCTATTTCTCCCATAAGTACTACTTATGGTTCTAATGAGTTTCACAAGAGCTATATTCTTCCATAGACCTATTTACACTATCACTCATACTTCTTTGTGATGATATCACAAACTCTTTCTTCTAATGCTTTTATGATGCTATGATGCATTGTATCATGCACTTATATTGATAGATATACTTTGCAAGAGGAAAAATTGGAAAGAACTAGGTGAGGAAGACTACAATCATAGTAGATATCTTTTACTTCCTCTTTCCTATACTTATTGTTTTCAACTTCCTCCACATCCTCAGGGATATGGGATTCTTCTCTTCCTCTTTTATTATTGTAATTATTGAGCTTAGGAAAATATCTTATATAGTGACCATATTCCTGATACCCATAACATTGAATCTTAGCCATGTTATTATTCTTTTTCTAAGGACCAAACTTTCCAAAATTTTCCTTTCTCTTTGTCATTGCAACATATGCTTGATTTTTCTCACCTAATCCCACATCAAAATTTTCCTTTAACATGGATTATTCAATGTTGCATAACGACTACAGTTCATGGAATGGAGTAACTTATTTATTCCCTTAAATGCTTTAAGTAAAGTTACCGCACTCCTCCAGTAGTGCATTTTTTACTATTGTAGTCATTCTCTATCAGACATGACTTCTCCTAGATCTTGAATTTGATCTGAAATTTCAAATATATTCATAAATTATGAGGTTATTCCATATTCTCTTGGAATATTCATCTTGTAGAGTTCTTTCCTTAGAGAGATAAATTCCCCTACAATGCTTACGGAATACAACTCTACTATGTTTCATATATTTCTTTTGAAGTTTCAAGTTTTGATACATGTGGGATGAAGGGATCCTTTATGGATTCTATGAGAATCCTTTAAGCCCTAACTTCCCCTTTCATATACTTCTCAAGAGCTTGAATATACTAATTTCTTGGTTTAGTGATAGATCCTTTGACATGTTCCATGAGCTCATTTTCAATGAGATTCAGATCTATCATTTTCTTCCATGCAAGATAGTTTGAAGCCCCAACCAATTCGTTGCTTTCATTGCAAAAATACATTTTGAGTAATACATATGTGGACATATAATTACTTTTTCATATGCTTATTCTACTTTTTTCTTCCTTGAATTTGATGATGATATAGATGATATAAACATTCTCCTTGAAGAAGATATTTTTTTTTCAAGAATGATACTTGATCCCACAAAGAGGGAGATCCTTTTGGATCCTTTGATGGTGGATTATTTTTTGATGAATATAAATGGTGACTTATTGATGATGTCCTTCAATGAGAATAACCTTGCATCAATTTCCTTATAATCCTTTTGAAGATGATGACAATGCCTAATTGTCCATGTGATGAAATTAGTTATTTGTTTATGCTTAAATACTTCTGGGAATTCCTCAACATACCTGTTTTAGTGATGAAGGATCATATAATACACCTGCAAATTGAGTTTCAAGCCATAGGGGAGCCACGTGATGTGGAAAAATCTAGAAACAAACTAGACACAAACTAGAGAATTCATTGCTGATTATATGAAGCACTATTTAGTAAGAAGTATGGTGTCGATATCTGAGATCTTTCTTTCCATCCATTACCTATTTAAACGGTTCATCCACTAAGCAAATAAATTTTTCTAAATATCATTGCAGGAATATGAGACAAACCCTGAGATCTGGGCCTTCATCTACTCAATACAATGGTCAAATACAATTTTGGCGGTATTGATCTATCCATAATGTCATCCTACAAAAAATAGTGATTATTTTTCTATCAAGTAATGAGTCTTGGGGTGTTAGAATTATTCCTTTATGATTTAATATTTTTTTTCCCCTTTTTTGTTTAAAATTATCCAAGAAACATGCTCTAAGGGGCGGCTTAGGTGGCAGGTTTAAGGGCTATCTATTCTGCTACAATTTCCTGCACATGCACTCGATATCACCTTTTCAAAAATCGAAAAATTTTGGTGGGCTAAACCACAACAATATTAGAACCCTAGTGGACTTTTAGGATGAGGGTTTTCTAGAAAATCTCACTACAACTTAATACTTGTTGACCTAAACATTCAAACAAGGCCCCATTGACTTTATTTATTGGTTTTATCATGAAATTAACCTGAGGAATTAAACAAAATTTGGTGGAGTACATACTAGATCATCTTATTGACACAAAAGTTTTGAAGTATTCCTATCTAATTTATCAAAAAAATTATGTTTTGGAGCATTGGGAGTAGGATTTAGTGCATTTTCAGAAAGAGGATAATTATGGGAAGTAAGAAGAAGGTTATGAGAAAATATTTATTTGTTAAAATGCTTCTAAAAATCGATTTTTTCATTTCCCTTTGGAAAAATTCATGGCTTTTCAAGGTTTTATTTTTTCCATGTCTTTAGAGTTAGTTTATTTGTGTGGTTTGGATAATGTTCCAACCAAAATTATTTTACTTTAGGAGGGTTGTAGTTAGAACATTGTACAATAATGTTAATTAAAATAAATAATATCATCCTTAAGTTGTCTATACAGTAGTGTTGAGGGTACACTAGTATTTTTGGAGGAAAGAAATATGGTGCTCTAGGATACAATAATGCTCTCTTTTACATATACTATCATACTAGGTTCAAAAATACAAACTCACTCTTCTTTTTACCCGGGTAAGAAAATGACAACTTTGTATTTTGAAATGACAAGGATAAGTATGTATTGGAATTAGACATTGATCCATTCAATAAATCCTTTCCTTGCCCAACATGACCATCTTTCATTAGTAATGGAGTTCAATTTTTGAACTCACATTTGTCTTAAAGATTATTTTATGATAAAGAAAGAATTCAACCATTATTGGATTTCCTTCGAGCACACAAATACCACAACCATATAATTTTTATCTCCTTGGTTAATATATTTCATCATTGTGTTTGATAATTAATTAATTATTCTTCCATGCACAATAAATCTCTATCAAATAGAAGAGAAGGATGGCCTAGCTTATTTAGAGATATATAAAATGAATTGATTCAAATTTCATAGGGATATTTCCATTATCATATTTCTATTTCACTTCTTTAGAGAAAACTATATATTTAAATAGAAACTCAAATCAAATCAACCTAAAATAAATAAGCCTAATTATGAAGAATTTTTCTCCCCACTACATTGCAATGACATTATTTTTTTGAATTATACTTGAATTTCACTGACAATAACTTAGGTTTATATATTTATTTTAGCACCAAATTGACATCATGGTAAACATACAAATATCTCATTAAATATGACTAAAATATTATTCCAAAACTCTCATCTTTAGCCTAAGCACATGGCAGAGTAATGTTTGAGGTGTGAAGTTTTATTAGAGGCACTATTTATTTGCTTGTTTTGGTTAGAAAATGGTTTTCTCTTGGTTTTATGTGACTTTAAATTTATCATATTTATCATGTTGAGAAATGGGAAAGAATAATTTGTGACATTTATCTTGCAGAAATTGACGTTGAATGAAATGATACAAAGTTTAACCAAGCTATATTCTATTTTGGTAAAGGCAGAGGAACATCTTAAAAAGTTATATAAGAATACACCATATACAGAGTTTGAACATAAGTAATATATGGGCTTTTTTTGCAGATATGTTATTTTTTCTACACAAGATATCACAAAAAGAAAAATATTGATATTGTAAAAATTATTTGAGGACCTCATTGAGGTTGATTTTTCTGATGTCCTACTTGATTGATACCTTCTCATGTCAATAAGACTTTAAATATGAATTAATATTTTCCTGAAACAAGTTAGATTCAATGTTTATAGATATAAAATAGATAAAATAATTCTAGTTCCTTTGTTTGATTGTTACTTGACTCTGATATGGGTAGGTTACAGGAAATGTGATTGGAAAAAGGATGTGGAGACAATGTAGATCATGTCTTGGATATGATTTATTTGATGTTGGAGATCCTTCAGGCACGTGAGCCATCAAATTTGGAAAAGTTTCTAGTAGGGATTCCTATGGTTTATAATGTTGTGATTCATTCACCTCATGGTTATTTTGGGCAAGAAAATGTTTTAAGAATTCCAAACAAGATATCGGTGGACACGAAAAGAAATTTTTTTATAATTGAAATTTCCATTGCATAATATCCTCTCTTTATTGTTTGATTTTATTTTCAACATTTCTCTTGATTTCGTTTTTTCTTTTAAACATGAAATTGAAAATACTTGGTATCATTTCCATTTAAACAATAACCAAATCATGTAGATTAAATTAATATTACACGGTTTGACTGAAATATTCTTAGCTCTTTTGTGTTACATGATTTTCATGACTATTAAAAAATTTTACTTTCACGTTGTTATTTGAGCACATGTTGTTTATATACTTTACCAAGTTCATGCGTTAGAGAATGAAATTTTGTTGTGACTAAAAAATCAAGGATGAGACATCACACCTCAAATGATTTGTTTTCACAAGTTATCTACAACTTGAAATTTTTAGCATGTAATTTAGTGGGCATGATTGTGATTACACTCTCCTTGAAGGTTGAATACTGAGTTATTAAGGTGTTGTTTTATATGGTGATATTTTATTTGTTTTGTTTATACAAGTCAACTGGCCACATAGTGACCACTATCACCCAACTGAAGAAAACTTGTGCAAGTTTATTGCTTTTATGGGTGAAAATGGCTTTGACATTTTTGACGTTGAGGTATATGTTGTATAAATCCTTTATAGTCTACTTTAGTTTATATTTTAGTGTTCATTTTCTTTCATGTCTTACACTCTGCATTGTAACTTCTTTTGTTTCGAGAAAAGAAAATCAATATTGATAACAAACAAGAATTGAGGAAAGAGGAGAACAATAACATTGGAGCGGCAGATGAAAAAGAGAGAGAGAGAAGAGAACCAATCTAGTGATACCCTTAGAGAAAATATATCGCATAAGAAACACACATAGAGTCTGATGGTCAAGTATTCCGAGTTGGTAAACTCACTTGCAATGCCTTGAAAACACAATGATAATTTTTTGAAGTGATGAAACAACATTTCATGTGTAAATTGTAGTCCAACAAATATTAAGTTCGAAACTCATATTGTAATATTTTTCCTTTCATATAATATAATCTATGTGGTTGAAATTATTCATAGCTTCACTTGATATTGTTTAGTATTTAACATATGTAACTTTACATTTTCATATTGGATGAACATGCACATCGAAGGACATTTTTTTTAATTTAGTCACAAAATCATATTCATTAATTTATGTTGATTAATAAAAAACACATAAAATCAATCTAAAACTAATAAATTAGTAGTTTGTACTGATTAAGGATAAACATAAATAAAATGAATATACGACTAAATTAGTCATTTATAATGATTATTAATTAAATTAAATGAAATGATTATAAACTACTAAATTAGTTGTTTATATAATGAATATGGATCTGCCAAAAGAAGATAAATGACTACTACAAATGATGAAGTTTTGATTACAAATAATGACTAAATTTTGCATATATAGGACTATTAGTTTATAATTTACAGTATCTTATAACACAACAAAAAATTATTCATATTTCTTCAGTTATTAATTATTTTCATATGTTATATATGACTATAAGTAGCTATTCTAAATTATTTTATAACACAACCAACATTTTGGTCATATTTCATTGGTCATTAATTAGTTTTCTCGGGTGATCATATAGTAATTTGTTTTGTCGTATATTTGGTCATTAATTGTGGCATTTAATGAATAAATAAATGACTAAATTAATGACCAAATTTATGACTGAATATACTACTAGATGATAAAATTGAGACAATCAATTAATGATTAAGTTAAAAATGACTAAAAGTTGGTTACAATATAAGATAATGTAAATTAGCTACTATTGGTCATCGACTGAAAATTGGTCATTAATATGAAATTTTTAGTCATTTTTTTAGTAACTAATTAGCCATTTTGTACTAGTGGTAAGCTCATTTCCAAAACTGAAATTTTTTTTTCCTGACGATCCGCCCTTAGGGAAAGAAGAATACTATGGCCACGACCTCCAGACAGGGCTCCTTTGCACAAAAAAAACATATGGAAAAGGTTATGGAGGAGTATAGGGACATCTTCACATCACCCGCAGGGGTGCCTTTGCACTCTCAGGTAAAGTACTCAATTGATTTTACCCCAAGTGCATCACTACCCAATGGACGAATCTATTAGTGCTCTGTTCCTGGAGAACTATGACATCAAGAGATAGATTCAGGAATGTACTTGAAAGGTCACATTCGGCTGAGTTCAATGCCTTGTGGGAGCCCGATCGTCTTGGTGTAGAAGAAGGATGGGACTTGGACACTCTGCATTGACTATCAGGCGTTGAACAATATCAAAGTTTTGAATAGGTACCCGATCCCAGAAATTTAAGACCTTCTGGACCAACTGAAGGGGGGAAAATATTTCAGCAAGATCGACTTGAAGTTTTGGTATCACCAAGTACCAATCGAACCCTCCAATGTGTGGAAGATTTCCTTCAAAGAAAAGGAGAGCCTTTTCGAATGGCTGGTGATGCCTTTTGGGTTGATGAATGCTCCCGAAACCATCATGAGGATGATGGATGACATCTTGCGGCCATTAACCAATTCATGTGTGGTGGTGTACTTGGATGAAATCCTGATCTTCATCTAGACTTGGGATGAGCACCTCCACCATATTCGACAGGTCCTCCAAACACTGCGAAAACAAAAGTTGTGTGCCAATTTGGAGAAGTGAAATTTTGGCATGACCCAGGTTTAGTATCTGAGATATATTATTGATGAGAAGGGGATTCATGTGGATCCAACCAAGATCCAAGTCATTCTGGATTAGCTAGCCCCAACCTCTCTAATATAGCTTCACAACTTTCTATGTCTTGGAAATTTCTACCGCAGGTTCATGTTTGGATTTTATCATATCACTTGGCCCTTGAGTCAAGTCACCAAGGGAGGAGCAAAAGAAAAATTCTTTTGTCTGCATCACAATAGAAGGAATTCGTAGAGTTGAGACATTACCTCTACTCTGAACCAGTTCTCACGTTAGTAGACTTGCAACAACCATCTGAAATCGAGACAGATGCCTCTAATTATGATATTGGGGAAATTCTTACTCAACAGGGGCATCCTTTGGCATTGCAGAGTGAGACACTTTCCAACATAGTACATAAGTATCCCAATTATGAAAATATATGTATTCCATTGTGCAGGCTTGTCAAAAATGGAAGCATTACATTTAGGGGAAGGAAACGATCATCAACACAGACCACCGATCCTCGCAGGTCTTATAGACACAAGGGAAGTTATGGAAAAATCGCCATAACAAGTGGTCCACATACCTCCAATAGTTTCATTTGAAAATAAAGTACAATAATGGAACACCAATAATGTTTTATATTGCCTCAGCTGAACACCGATCGTAGCGCGATGTTGTGAAACCAACTCCAAAAATAGAAGAAAGAGATATCAACGCCTTATAAATAAGCCACTTTGAGGGGGCAACCTCCAATGCATTACATGAATGAAAAATTCTTGGATGATACAAATTACAAAACCTCATTTCTATATATAGGAGTCCATGGGGCCACAATGTAATCCTACTGGGGCCACAATGTAATCCTAGCTGACCTAACAATAATAATTTAAGGGCACAATAATAACAATGTGGGGGTTACAAGGGTACAATAATAACAATAAGGGGGTTACACTAACAACAATAAGGGACTATACTAGTAATATAAGGACCTAACATGCCCCTCTCCTTCAAAAAATTGTTGTCCTCGATGCTTGAGTAGCTCTGGGTGCTTCTGTTTAAAATTCTCATCCCCCCATGTAGAATCTTCAGTGGGTAAGTTATTGCACTTGATGAGATACTCTGAAATTGATCGATTTCGTAGCTGTCGAGTTCTGGTTTCCGTGACCACTTCAGGTTCCAATATGATTTTTCCTTCCTCATTAAGTTATGGAAATATTGTTTGAACTGGAATATTTTCAACTATAACCTTCTTTAAGCATGAAACATGGAAAATCACATGCACTCATGAAGAAGCAGGAAGCTCCAATTTGTATGCGATAGTACCAATCTTTTGCAACACCTTGTAAGGACCATAGTACTTTGTAAATAATTTATTATCCTTCTTAGCTTGCTTTAGGGACATTTATTTGTATGGTTGTAGCCGTAAAAATACTCAGTCTCCTACATCAAAACTTCTCTCATTGAGATGTTGATCTGCCTGTTTTTTCATTCGATTTTGTGCCAAATTCAGGTCATCCTTTAAGAGTTGGAGAACTTCTTGTTGATGCTCGATGTGATCCTCCATTGCTTGAACCTTCAAATTTTCTCTTAAAGATGATGTGATGGATGGTGGATGATATCCATAAAGTGCCATAAATGGGGTCATTTTTTTTCAGTATGGAAGGAAGTGTTATACCACCATTCAGCGAGAGGTAACCACTTGACCCATTGTGTTCGTTTATCAGATACAAAACAACGAAGATATCCTTCCAAACATTTATTTACTATCTCAGTTTTACCATCAGATTGAGGATGATAAGATGAGCTATGAGCTAATTGAGTACCCAAACAAGAAAATAACTCCGTCCAAAAATTGCCATTAAAAATGGGATCTTTGTCGCTCACAATAACCCTTTTGTTTCCATGTAGCTTTTGAATTGTGTCCATAAATTTAGTAGCAACTGTACTTTCTTTAAATGGATGAGATAATGCACAAAAGTGTGCATACTTGGTAATTCTATCAACTACCACCATGATGACACTCTTTCCTTAGGACTTAGGTAAACCTGTGATAAAATCCATTGAAATATCCTCCCAACATTGACTTGGAATGGATAAAGGTTGTAGAAGACCCAGGGTCTTAATTGTCTCAAATTTATTCTACTGGAAAACCAAACATTCCGCCACAAACTTTTGAATATTAGATTTAAGGTCATCCCAAAAAAAATCTTTCTTTACCCTGTGGTAAGTTTTTAAAAATCCCGATTGTCCTCCTAAAGGAGAAGTGTGCAATTCCAAAAGAATATTTTGTTTTAGTTGGAAATTATTACAAATATATAAGCAATCTTTGTACCATAAGGAATCATTTTTCCAACTAAATGTATCAGCTGTACTAGGATCTTGATCCAACTTTTGAATGAGTGTCCACACTTCTTCATCCTTCTTCCATTCATCTCTTTCTTCGGTTATCCAATCTGGTTGGATAATAGAAATGGCACAAAGCAATGCTTCCACCTCTTCATTATTTCTTGAGAGTGCATATACAACAACATTTAGCTTCCCTTTTTTGTAGATTATTTCAAAGTCATAACCCAACATCTTTGTGACCCATTTTTGCTACTCTTCTAAAGATGGTCCTTGTTCCAAAAAGTGTTTAAGACTGTCATGATCAGTTTTTACCTTTAAGTCTCTTCCCATTAGGTAAGTTTTCCATTTATTTAGTGCATGCAATATTGCTAACATTTCTTTCTCATAAATAGGTTTCTGTAAATACTTTCCTTTGATTGGACGACTTTCAAAAGCAATGGCTTCTTGCATTAAAACAGAACCAATTCCATTTCCTGAGGCATCACATTCCACAATAATTTTTTTTGTGAAGTTTGGCATAGCTAAGACCGGTGCTAAGCACATTGCCTCTTTAAGACGTTCAAAGGCCTTAGTTGCTTCAGGAGTCCATGAAAATGCATCTTTATTCAATAATTTTGTTAGAGGTGCTTCTATTCTCCCATAATTCTTAAAAAACTTGCAATAATACCCTGTTAACTCGAGAAATCCTCGCAACTGCTTTATGGTTGTGGGGACTTTCCATTCCTTAATGGCTTTAATTTTGTTAGGGTCTACCTTAACACCCTCATGAGATACAATATGACCTAGATATTCCACCTCTTTTACTCCAAAGAAACATTTGGATGTGTTTGCATACAATTGTTTCTCCTGCAATAGTTTGAGCACCATGTCAACATGTTGAACATGATCCTTCCAAGACCTGCTGCAGAATAGTATATCATCAAAAAATACTAGCACAAATTTTCTAAGGAAGGGTTTGAAATGGAATTCATCAACCCTTGAAATGTAGAAGGTGCATTGGTAAGGCCAAAAGGCGTGACCAAAAATTCATAATGACCCTCATGAGTTCGAAATGCTGTTTTCAGAATATCTTCAGTCCTCATTCTAATTTGATGATATCCTGAACAAATATCCAACTTGGTAAAATAAATTGCTCCATGTAATTCATCCAATAATTCATCAATCATAGGAATGGGAAATTTATCTTTAATGGTGAGCTTATTGAGCTCCATATAATCGGGAAACATGCACCATGATCCATCCTTCTTTTCTACCAATACTACAGGAGCAGAGAAAGAACTTTGACTAGGTTGAATTATACCCGCCTCTAACATTTTTGCAATCATACGTTCAATTTCGTTCTTTTGGACATAAGGATATCTATAAGGCCCGATGTTTGGAGGAACACTTCCTGGAATCAAATGAATAGCATGATCATGATCATGAATAGGTGGGAGTCCTTTAGGAGTTTCAAAAACCTTGGAATGATTGTCCAAGACTTTTCGGATATCTGCAGAAATAGATGATTTTGATGTTGGAACTTCTAGTGAGCATAATTGTGAAATTATGCCTCGTTGTTATTTCTTTGGAAGCTTTGTCATGACATTAGAGCTTATTATATTTCCTGGCTTCCCTGTAATACCCCGTAATTAAAATTCCTTTCCTTCTGAAAAAAAAATCAAGAAAATTTCTTGAAAATTAAAAGCTACCATCCCCAAAGATTGTAACCATTGTACTCCTAGTACAAAATCAGCACCTCCCATAGGAATGGAAAGCATTTGACTATTCAATACATATTCCCCCATGGTTAGCTTGATATTATGGCATTTTCTAGAGAAATTTATAGTTCCTCCATTTGAAACCATCACTTGACATTTTGGTGCTGGGTATAGGAAACAATTCAATTCCTTGGCTACCTTACAATGAATAAAATTATGGGTACTACCTGAATTAATCAACACTATTGCCTTTTTCTTCTTGATATGTCCTTTTATCTTGAGAGTTTGAGGAGTGGTAATTCCTTCCAATGAATTACATGATATGGTCAGACTCATTTCTTCCTCTTCTAGTGTTGGTTCCTGGTGTATATCCTCTTCTTGTTCATTTTCTTCTTCCTCTTCACAATCTATGTAAAATAATTTCTTCTCAACACACTTATGACCTTTAGTGTATTTTCTATCACAACTGTAGCAAAGCCCTTTTTCTCTTTTTTCTTCCAATTGTTGTGGTTTCAACCTTGTAGGTTTTTGAAATCTAGGAGTAGCAACACTTCCCTATTTATAGAAGTGACTAGTAGGCTTCCTTGTCGCCATAATTTTACTTTCATTTTTTCTTGCCAACCTGAATTCCTTCTCCAATGAATCAAGTTCCAAAACGTGAACTTTATGTTGGATGTTATCCTTTAAAGTACCTATGAAGAGATCAATATTGTGTTCCTCTGGAATATCAGTTACCCTTATATTCAATTTTTGGAAGTCCTCAATGTGCTCCCCCACTAAACCCTTTTGTTTGAGATTTATCAATTAGATAAAGAAGGTGTTTCTCTTTGTATCCTCATAATGTGCTATCATTTCCTCCGAAAAAATTGACCAAGTGACAATTTTTTAATGGGAGCAAAGCCATCGATACCATACAAATGTATTTTGTTCTAAATGTAAAGTTTCAATGCATACCTTCTGTGTGTTTTTCACATTATTGAGATCAAAACATTGCTCCATCTGTAGTATCCATGTTACAGGATCCTTTCAATCAAACTTCCTCATATCCATTTTTGAAATATGGTGGTTCTTCCCGCCAACATTAGAGTTTATGAAATCATGATTAGCATTTATTTTGTTCTCATCATGAATTTCCTCTACTATCTTTACATCATTAGGAAACATTTGTTGTACCAACTTTGTCAAACCTTTCATGTCTGCTTTTAGATCATTCTTCATGTTTTCAATTTTAGATTCCATGCCAGCTTCCATTCCATCTATCTTAGCTTCCATGCTATTCTTCAAACCATCCATATTTGATTTTCCACGCATTTCTTCAAACCATCCATCTTTGTTTCCATGTCTTTCTTCAAAACTTCCATGTCATTTTTTGTTGTTCTTTGTGAGAGCGAAATTTGTTGCACTTGCTCTTGTAAATTTGATATGTCATGTTGCCATTCTTCATCTTCATGAGTCATAGTAGAGCCTTCTAAAGGCTTAATGGGTGTTGAATTATTTTTAGGGGCCATTCTGGAATCTAATACTGATATATATTCTACAATATGCCCTTGGAATCAATTCAACTTGATTCTTCAAACAAGACTTATGCAATTCGGGAAAAAAGATACACACCTTTTACTTGATTTTGAGGAGCTCTATATTGAAAGTGAATAATCTCTGTAATTGTAAATCCTTAATAGGTCTAACCTGATTTGGATTCTTCAAAACAAAGTTATGTCCAATCTCCCGCAATGACCCAATTATGGACTTGTTCAGTAGAGAAAACTTGTGCAACTTTCCACGTGTCACTGTTTTCTCCTTTGGCTCTAAAATTTATATACAATAAAATAAATTTTGTGTACTTGTGGCCAATTTTTACAGCATTCCAATCCGATGCTCAGAGAGAGAGTTATGAATATTTTCCCATGATAACCTCTTTGAGATGAAATTCAGGAGCTTGAATAACACCTAACTTCCATAGATCATATCTCAGAAAATACTACGAACCAAACTCTGAAATGTTGCAACGATATTCCTCAGGATTTTGGCTTCATTCTTCGAAATTTTTAGCTTTTGAAACTTCGTATAAAAAAAATTATAGCGCAAATTCTGCAATGACTTGTTTAGGTTAGATTCAGGAGCCTGCAAAAAGCCCTAATTTCCACAGATCATATCTCCGAAAATATTGCGAACCAAGCTATAAAATTTTACGACAACGTTCCACATGATTTCGGCTTCACACTCTAACAATTTCATCTTCTGAACCTTCATAGAAAAAAATTGATAGTGAAAATTCCACGATGACCAGTTTTGAGCAGCGAAAACCTTAGAATCCAAAGCTCTGATACGAAATGTTGTGAAACCAGCTCGAAAAATAGAAGAAAAGAGATATCAACGCCTTAGAAATAAGCCACTTCGAGGTCCCAACCTTCAATGCATTACATGAATGAAAAATTCTTGGATGATACAAATTACAAAACCTCCTTTCTATATATAGGAGTCCATGGGGCCACAATGTAATCCTAGCCGACCTAACAACAATAATTTAAGGGCACAATAATAACAATATGGGGGTTACAAGGGTACAATAATAACAATAAGGGGGGTACACTAACAAAAATAAGGGACTATACTAGTAATATAGAGACCTAACACGCTAACCACCATGCTCAACTCTTGTGGGCACGATACATTTGATTCACCACTTCTCTATAGAATCAATCCTGAATTTGGCCACACATACAAGATGCTCTTAGAGGGTAAGAAAGTTCCAAATTTTCACCTCCAAGATTCACTCCTATGTCACAGGGGACACCTTTGTTTTTCTTCAAGCGAGTGTGCCAGGATGGTTTGGGAAGCACACTACAGTCGAGTTGCTTAGCATTTAAGGGTCAATGAAATAGTGGCAAGATTTCAGACATATTTCTATTGTTTGAACCTTCGAAAAGATGTCAGGAATTACATCAGATCCCGCACTACATGCACCATTTCCAAACCAAGAATCAAGAAGCAAGGCCTCTATACTTTGTTTCCTACCCACAGTAAAACTTGGGAATCCATCTCCATGGATTACATGTTGGTCCTTCCTTCTACCAAGCATGGAAATGACTATGCTTTTGTGGTCGTTGACATATTTTTGAGGATGGCCTTTATGGTGGCATGCAAGAACAATATTGTTTGGATGTATTAATCATGGTTAAATTACTAAAACAGTACACATAAATTATCAATCCAAGGACATCTTTTATTTCAATGACAGTCGCATTGTCTGTGCTGATACATCAAACTAGAAGCAAATCCAAATAAAAGAAATCGTTGCTAAAGTAAATGCTAGAAGAAATCACTCATGCAGAAATAAATTGATCTATAAGGCTATGATCACACCTTAACTAATCTATACCTAGCGTGCCATACAACAATTACTAAGCTGGTATCTCTAATCCCACATGTGTAAAAACATATAGAATATTAGAATTGAATCAGATCTATTCACAGCTAAAACAACAACAACAACACTTTCATTGATACATAAAGCAAGCTACCCTATCCGCTGCAATCCCTGCTGAAGAGGAGGGCCCTTCCTCCCTAGCAGGGTGCAGGAAGAGAAAGAGCTTAACGAAAACTAAATCAGATTATGCATGTAAAAAAAACAACATGATAACTTGTATTAATGTGACCAAAATTACAGAGGAAAAGTAATACTATTCTCCGCTAAATTAAAAAGCCAAAGTAATACTATTCTCCGCTATTCTATGAATTATATAGTGGTTACATCTTCAGAAAATTGAGGGATGGATCATTCATGAGAATCTTATGATTCTCATGTTGATAAAAATATAATACATATAGTTACAACCACTTCTTAATAAAAATTATGACTGGAAAAATATATACTACAATTAAAACCACCTAAAGGCTGTTATCCTAAAATACAATTTGTAATAACTTCTACAACTATCGTGGTAAATCACAGTTGTAGCGTAACAGCTAAAGGAAAAGTCAACATCAGAAGTTGATGATATCTAGTCAGCGGTAGAATTGTAACAATAGTTCGTCAGCAGTTCTGTAACAACATCATGGTGTAACAACGTCGTGGTGTAACAACTCACTGTAATAGCACACCTTTAACTGCTCCTATATGCCTCATGCTCTAGATATTTTGTGCTGAAAATAGCATCTGGAAGGAAAAAAAAATACCAAAGAAATTCTCCAAAAATTCATCCTCAGTTAGTCATAAAAAGACATGATACATCATATTAATCGATGAAATGAAAAGGTAATGAAAATAAGGTGAAACAACACAAGTTAAGATAGAAAGGTAGGAAAAAGAGGCAAAGATAGTCCGCACGGTTGTAGTCATGAGGTAAAATACGAGAAACAAATGTAGGAGATAAGTACAAAACTAGCACCCAACATCTCCCCCCAGTTGAAGCACTTGCATGTCCTCATCCAAAATCTCATCTCTCATGAGAATATCTCTGGTGCAGGTCAGTGAGATCATCAATGTCAACTGTATATTCATCTACCAACCTATACCCTTGACTAGCCATTAGATATCGTACCCAAGACTCTGATTCATACTTGTTCAATTCATAATTACTCTGGTAATCCTCAATTGGCAGCCAGATCAAAGGGAACTTAAACTTTAATCCAAGCCAGGAAGCGCCAAGTGTTTGTACTATCTTGCATATGCTGGTACATGTGTAACAACTACCACAAAATTTTGAAATTCAAATGGGTCCTCCTTCAACTGCTCAACAATGTTGGCTTTCATGTGTTTCAAGCACCCAGTTAGGGCTCGACTCTTCATTACTGAGAACTTATTTAGGCAAAAGTTGAAAATCCTTCTTCTGTAAGTGGCAACAGGTTCCCTTATCCCAAGAGTGCTCAAAATTCTTCTAAGTTCCCGGCTTAACTGGATGGCCTGTCCTGGTTTTTCCCAGACCCATAATGCCATCTTCTCCTCATTGGCATCCATAGATTTGGTGGAAAAATGCCACTCAATCTGATTCTTCATGAATGACACAAAAGATCCCAACTGCATACCCCCCATATAAGAGAATATTGTCATCACCATTTTCATACTTACGTGCTCGCAAATGATATTGTGCAAGAATAAATCACACAAGAGGCTTTGTTCGTCAAAATCGGAAGCATGAAATACATCTAAGAATGTGCGAGTGGAAGAACACATATAGGGCCTTTTCTCCATGACAACTTTCATGTGAAACAGGAAATAACGTTCCCATAGAAAAATGGGGTAGGATGGGGAAGGTCGTCTGCACCCCAACTGATTGAGGGCAAGGACATGGAGTTTTTTCTTATCCATGGTAAGATCCTAAACCTGTTGTTGAAACAAAAACAATTGTTCCTCCTGCTTCTTCACAACTTCCTTCTTCTTATAATTCTCCCATCCTTTCTTCAACTCTTCTTTCATCCAATTTTTATGTAGAGCACTTATCTCCTTCTAATGTTCTTTCAATAAAATCATCCCCTCCTGAAGGGAGATTGCTTCCTGTTTCCACTTTTGCAACTCGGAAATTAACAATATTCTCTCAAAACTCCATCTCGTGATGGGACCCAATGTTGTTCTTCATTCAATATCAACATCAATAATGGGTGTAACAACCTCTTTTGAATGGGTCTGCTCCACCTCTACTGCTGGTTCTTGTGTAATAGCATCTTCATCAGTGGGTTCTTGTGTATCATTCCCTTCGTTTCCGCCTAGAGTAGCCTTTGTGTCTGTTGTTGTTTCTTCTGTAACAACACTGGCCTTCACAGGTTCTTGTGTATCAGCCTCTAGGACAATTACTACAAGAGGCTCTGCTTTAACTATTGGTTCTTGTGTAACAACAATATCCTTAGCATGTTCTTGTGTAACAGCCTCTTGAATTTTTGTTTCTGTTTCCATTGGGCTGGTGTTTTCCCCACAGACCTTATACCCTACTGCTGTTAGTTCCTGAAGACATGTCATGCTTACAGGTACCAAGATTTTCTTCCCCTCATATTATCTTTGTTTCAATTGTTCATTTTCCTTTCTTAGATTTTCAAGTTCTAAAATCAGGATATGAGTTTCGTCCTTACTTGATAGGAGGGATCTCCTTATTCTTCTGATACTTCTGATACTTTCATCTTTCCGGCTATGGGCAAAGGTTCTATGATTAAGTTAGCTTTCTCCCTCCGTTTTAGCCCTCTATCCCCAATTGGTTTGTCTGTGAGTTCTTTCCCAATTCTAACCTTGGCACGTCAAGTACGGGTCTCAGCTTCTGCCTGATTTCCTTCCGAAGTCACAGCCTATTTTCCCTAGCTTGTATTAGGCCTTTTTCACTTGAATTCTTCCCAGCTCCTTCCTTGCTGGCTTAGGGTATCCAACATGATCGATTTGATGAGTCCATGATTGGTCACACATGCTTCCGGATGTGCTTTTTTCTTCACGGTTGCTGCCATATGCTTAATGTTCCCCAATAAGTAGAATGGAAGGTTAATATTTCGCTGGTGCCGAAGATGATTGAGTAGAGGTAAGTGATAATTAAAAACAATTGTGGATATTTCCTCACAGGTAATGTATTCGATTAAACACAAGGCAACATCTGCCCATGGCTAAGGGAGTGATAACCTGTCAATTCCTCTTCCTTTCTTCTCTAAATTTTCTTCTCCTTCTAGGAAGTCTTACTTCAAAGAGGGGTCATTGATTTTCCTGTTGAACCACCTCTATCCCTCTACTGGAAATGTGGTTACTCAGGTGATTACTTATTTTGTCACCTCAATTTGCAGGTCCCTTACTCGGGTTTGGTGGTTATTAAGATTATGAGAAAATTCGATTTCCACTACCTCATCTGAGCCTTCCAATTCCTCGAAATATTCAATCCATCCGGTGTCTCTGAATACATAGTAGGCTTCTGGACAGTTCTGCAAGGAATCCATGGAATCCGGCTCATGTCTAACTACTACTCCACCCATCTTGCTATTGTTCTGATTCACTCCTTATTTCTCAACCTATTGTAATGTCGCTTCACTACATATCTCGTCTCGGCTCCTTACTCTGCTTATCCCGGATGACGAGCTTCAGACGAGCATACAAGGCTTCAGTAGAGGAGGGCGATGGGAGGTGATAGGATTTATGGATTACCAAATCGCACCTCACATAATTCTTCATAAATGTCTCGTTATGGTAAGCAATGGGTTCTAAGTAGACACGCTTTTCCAGCCAAATTTAGTCATCATTGGCTATTGTGCTATTAATTAGATGCCCGAAGGGTTTGATAATGGTTTATGACTACAGATGTTTTTCAATGGTTAAAAGATATATCGCCCCCTACTTTAATGGTGACATATGCCCATGGTCATCAGGGGAATATCATTCCTTTGCCATTAATCACCAAACTATAAATGATGACATTACTTTTTGAATGACATACTCGAAGCGATGTGGGCGGGGGGGGGGGGGGGGGGGAATTTGAATTGGTGGTGTACCACTTGTAGTGATCATGAAGGTCACGCTTATCTGGCACAATTATTGCTGCATGCAGCAAAAATGAGAAACAATATTTGTGGCTATCGACTGTTACATGTGTAACAGCCAAGACAACCTTCAAATTATTCTTCAGAAAACATGATGATTAGGAGAAATAGGCATAGAAATAAAAACAAATGAATAACATCATCATTTAAAATGTATCAGGAAGGAGGGCTGATGTTTTAGGAAGGGAAAAAAAATGGGTGTAACAGCTGCCACAGGAGTGGTTTTCAATTGTTACAAATTGTCTGACTGTCCCCCAGAAAGAGGTTTTAAAAATTAGATTTTTATTATCATTTTATTTATTTATTTATTTATTTTTATGTTTTTTTTTTTTTTAACAAGTGTAACAGCTGCCACAAAGGTGGTTTTCAGCTGCTGCACTTATTGGACTTTAAAATTTTAGGTTGTAGAGGGGGATGTTCCCCTGCTACTGTAACATGAAGGTCGAAGTCCACGACAATGTTAACAAATGATTCCTTTGAAGTGAGTTGATGTTATAACCTTAGATGGTGTCCATTAACCAGTAACGATGTCTTAACACTGTTGGTGGTGACCAATTGTACAGTCCCATTGTCAAAGACTGTGTCTACTTCGTAAGGACCTAGCCATCTGGTGCAGAGCTTGCTTTTGAAATCCTTGAACCTTAAATCATATAAGAGAGCCCAATCTCCTTTATGTAACTTATTCTTCTTAATAAATCTATTATGCCATCTAGATCTCTTTTGTTGAATGATCTCTGTCTGTTGAATGGTATCCAACCATTTCTCTTCCAACTCATTGAGCTGGTTTAATCTTTATTTCTGTGTTGTGCTTAAGTCCATATTGACCTGCAATGTTATTCTTAATGTCTTTATCTTGAACTCTATGGATAATAAACACATTTATTGATCAAACAGGAACTATTACCTCAAAATGGGAACTCTAACAAAAAAAAACATCAAAAAACCATGAAAAACAAGCCGAAAACTAAAAGTTGTATTCTAGAATAACCTTTTTTTCGGGGTAAATTTTCAACTTTTTTAAAAAATGGAAGAAAAATCCTTTATTTTTTGTGCAAAAAACACCCCGAAAACGAAAAGTTGTATTATCGAATAACCTATTTTTCTTTTTGGGTAAATTTTCAACATTTTAAAAAATAAACGTAAAAACCAATTTTTTTGTGCAAAAAACACCCCAAGAATGGAAAGTGTTGAAACAAAAATTTTAGAATAATAAAAATTTATATGAAAAAAAAAAAAAAACATTTCAAAATAATTGAAAAAAACAAATTTCATTACTTTTTTAATTAATATATATATTTTTTAAATTTAAAAATAAAAATAAGAAAAAACTTAATAGAATAAATAAATAAAAAGCGTTTTAAAAATATATTAAAATAAATAAATAAATAAATAAATAAAAATTAAAAAACTAAAATAAAATTAAAATATACAAATTAAATTTAAAAAATAAAAACTGAATTTTTATTAAATTAAAAACAAAAGAATTTAAATTTGAAAATAAAAAAATAAATTTAAAAAAATATGTTAAATTTTAATGAATTGAAAAATTTTAAATTAAAATTAAAAAAAAATAACAATAATAATAATTAAAAATTAAAAATGAAAAAGTAAAATAAAATAAAAATATGAAACTAAAAAAATTATTAAAAAAACAAATAAATTTTCAAAAAATAATTTAAATTTAATTTATAAAAAATAAATTATATGTGTATATTAAATTAAATTAAAAAATATATATTATACATCTTATTAAGTTAAAAAAAAAAATATTAATCTAAAAAATTAAAATTAAAAAAAATATTAAATTTTAATTTAAAAAAAAAACACACACTTTTAAAATAAAATTTAAAAAACAATAAAAGTCAATTAAAAATGGAAAATAGAAACAAATAAATAAATAAGTAAAAAATATCAAATGAATTTTTTTTTTTAAAACAAATTAATTTTAAAAATAAAATTAATTCACAATATAAAAAATTAATTTAAATAAAAAATAATAACTTTTATGTAATTAAAACAGTAAAAGCAAAATTTGAGAAATTAAATATTAAAGGTAAATAAGTTTAAAAAAATAACAAAATTTATTAAATTTTATTAAATTAAATTCAAAAATTAGTATTAAATTTAATAAAGTAAAATGCAAATATGAAATATAATAAAAAACAATAAAAACTAAAAAAAAAAATATTAAAATCACAAAAATATTATTAAAATTGAATTAAAAAAATGAATTAAAAACAAATTATTTAGTTGCGTCGTCCAGGTTGCCATGGGGGTCGGCTGCTGGGCGGGCGGGGGCTGCTTGTAACCTCTCCGCCCGCCTAAAGATCGGCCCTCGCCGCCACTTGGGCAGGAGGTCGATTCCGGGAATGACCTCCAGAGGTCGATTTTGGGAATCGACCTCTCGAGGTCAATTCCGGGAATCGACCTCCCGGGGGGATTCTGGGAATCGACCTACCCAGGTCGATCCCGGGAATCACGCTCCCCAGGTCGATTCCTGGAATCGACCTCCCCAGTTCGATTCTCGGAATCAACCTCCGCAGGTCAATTCCCGGAATCGACCTCCGCAGGTCGATTCCAAGAATTGGCCTCCCGAGGACGATTCTCGGAATCGGCCTCCCGAGGACGATTCCCAGAATCGGCCTCCCGAGGACGATTCCTAGAATCGACCTCCCGAGGACGATTCCTAGAATCGGCCTCCCCAGGACGATTCCCTCCCAAAATTGGCTTCTCGAGGATGATTCCCAGAATCGACCTCCCGAGGACGATTCTCAGAATCGACCTCGCCAAGACGATTCCTAGAATCGACCTCCCCAGGTCGATTCCAAGAAGCGACCTCTCGCTGCCACCTGGGCGACGCAATTAAATATATATTTTTTAATTCGATTTTATTTATTTATGAACTTTTAATATTTTTTTGTTTTTAATATTTTTTATTATTTATTATATTTCATATTTTTTTTAATTTAATTTAATAGTTTACACCAATTTTTTTTTTTTTTTAAATTTAATATTTTTAAGTTTTTTTTTTTTAATTTAATTTATTTATTAAAATTTTTTTAATTTTAATTTGGAAAATGATTTTGTATTTTTTTTTATTTTTTATTTTTTCATTTTTAAAATGGTTTAAGTTTTAAAAACATTTATATTTTTGTTTTTTTTTTCATTATTTGAAAATCATTTTTCTCATTTTTTCCTTTTGTTTTTTAATCTTAATTTTTTTATTTTAAAATTTCTATTTTAAATTTTTTTCAATTTTTCAATTTTATTTAAATTTTATTTAATGTTTTATTATTTTAAAATTCATTATTTTTATTTTCTTACTATTTTTTTTTTAAATTTAAATTTTAAATTTTAAATTATTTTTAATTTTTGTATTTTAATTTTAATTGTTTTAAATTTTCGTATATATATATATATAATAATTTAAAAAAAAAATGTTTTTGATGCTTTTTTATTTTTTGGTTCAGTTTTACTTTTTTTCCTTTAAATTATGTGTTTTTGTTGAAATTTTTCTTTTTTATTTAATTTTCGAAATTTTTTGTTTATTAATTTATTTTTGTTTAATTTTTTTATTTTTAGAAGTTAATTTTGTTTTCTTTTTTACATTTTTATTTGTTTTTTATTATTTTTATATGTTTGAGTTTTTTTTTTCATGTTTTTCTTATTTTATTTTTATGTTTTATTACCAACATGAAAATTACCACTCTAAACAAATGGTTGATGCTGCATCAACAGTTTTCAAAGTTAGCATGAAAATCACCATTCTAAAAAAAAATGGTTGATGATGCATCAACACTTTTCAAAATTAACATGAAAATCACTAACATTTTAAAACGAATGTTCATACTTCACAAATAAAAAAAAATTAAAGTGTCAAAAATATGACCAAAAAAAAAACGGGGTGATTCTGCATCACCACTTTTCAAAGTCAGGTGCTTTTTTTGCTACCTCAAAAAAGTAGGTACCATTCAGTTACCTATTTTATCAGTAACTATGTTAATAAAGGATTCTTATCATAAACCAATTCATATGGTGAGAAGCATGTAGTATTCCTCCATGTTGTTCTGTAAGCCCACAACATCTCTAGAAGTTTCTCAACCCAATTTCTTTAGTGGCTGGCTACTGTCTTTGTTAAGATTCCCTCAATGATTTTATTGGTGCTTTCTACTTGACCATTTGCTTGTGGGTGATAAGGTGAAGTGATCCTATGATGAATTCCATACCTCTCAACCAGCTTCTTGATCAAATGAGATGTGAACTGAGGCACTCCATCAGTCAGTATCTCCCTCGGTATCCCGAAGCGAAAAAAGATATCCTCAAATAGGAAGTCTGAAACAACGAGTTCTGTAGCTCTAATTAGTGCCTTTTCTTTGACCCACTTTGTGACATAGTCGATGTAGACCAATATGTATTATTTTTGTTGTGATGAAGGATTAATTTGCCCTACAAATTCTAGGGCCCATTTCTCAAATGGTTCTATCACTATCTGAGGTTGTAACGACATCTCATCTGATTTCAGGGTTTGGCCCATCCTTTGGCAGCTATCACATCCCTTCACAAACTTCTTGACATCTTGGAATATAGTTGGCCAGTATTACCCTCTTGAGAGTACTTTATATCCCGTCCTTTTGTTAGCAAAGTGCCCTCCATGGGGTTACTCGTGACAAGATTTTAAGATACCAAAAACCCCATATTCTCTAACACATCACCTAATCTAAAATTCTGGCATGGTGTGATAGAGATTTCCCTCTATCGAGGAGTAGGTATCACTTAGTTGTATAAAATTTCTCTTTTCTTTGGAAGATAAATGGTGTGGAAATTTTCCTACAACAAGATAATTGGCTATATCTACATACCATGGTGAGTGAGTAGAGATGGTTAAAAGATATTCATCTAGAAAATAATTCTCAGTGGGAGTGCATTCATCACTTATAATTAATCTAGAAAGAAAATCGACAACCACATTATCTTTTATGGGTTTATCTAAAATAGTGATATCAAATTCCTATAACAACAATAACCATCGTGTAACTCTACCATTAGTAACTATTTTGGTCATTAAAAATGGAATTGTAGCATGGTCAGTGTGTACAAATACTTGATACCAGATGATGTAGTGCCAAAATTTTTTGATAGCATGCACTACTGCTAGGAATTCCTTCTCAGTCACTGTGTAGTTGAGCTTTTCTAGAGATAAATTCTTGTTGATGTAATAAATGGCATAAGGTTTCTTCTCCTCCAGCTTCCCCAAAACAACACCCACATATGTGTCAGATGCATCCATAGCGATATGGAATGGAAATCTCTAGTTTGGCCCTCGTAAAATAGGCATTGTCGTTACACAGTGTTTTAACTTCAAAAAGGCTTGCTCACACTTTCCTATCCACACAAATTCTGCATCTTTCATGAGAAAAGAAAACAGTGGAGATGCAATTTTTGAAAAAATTTCTCTAAATCTCCTATAGTACCTTGCATGTCCCAAAAAAATACGTACCTCTTTTGGAGTCTTAGGAGTTGGGATTTCCTAGATTACCTCAATTTTTGCAAGATCTACCTTGATTCCATCTTCCAAAATGAAATGTCCCACAATTCCCTCGATCATCATCATGTGGCATTTCTTCATGCTAAAAAAAAACATTAGTTTGTTCACAACGTTTGAACACCTTTTCCAAATTAACTATTTTTGTCTCAGAGGCATCCCCGTAGGGTGTAAAATCATTCATAAATATTTCAAGGCAGTCATTTAAGAGATCAGAAAAAAATACCAAATATTTCCCTCTGAAAAGTTGTTGGTGCATTACAAAGGCCCAAAGGAAGGACTCTGTATGCAAAAGTACCCCACGCGCAAGTGAAGGTTGTCTTGTCTTGGTCTTCCGGGGAATTCTATATTTAATTATAGCCACTGAACCCATCCAGGAATGAAATTTTTTTTTCCCCAGAGAGAGTATCAAGGACCTGGTCAATGAATGGTAAAGGGAAATGGTCCTTCTGAGTGTCCTTGTTAAGCTCCCTATATTCTACACAGACTCTCCACTTGTCATTATTTTCTGGAACTATGACAAGCAGAGACACCCACTAACTATTAGAAATTGGGTAGATGAATCTACCATTAAGTAATTTCTGCAATTCTTCTTTCACTATCTCCTTAAGTGCGGGGTTCATTCGGTGTTGCGGTTGTCTAACTGGTTTGCATTCTTCTTCAAGGTAAATGTGGTGAGTGCATAGTCCAGGGTGGATTCCTTTCATATTAGTATAGTCCCATGCAAATTCCTTTTTATATTTCTGTAACAGCTGTATCAACAATCTGTTTTGTTTAGCAGTCAAGTTAGGATTAATGTTTAAATATTTCCCAGGTTCAATTTCAACGGGACTACTGGTAGTATGTGGAGTAGTTTTCAAATGTTTAATGATTACATCATCTACCTCATCTTCATCCCATAGATATATAATGGAGGAAACAGTGAATGAATTACTAATAGAACCATTAATGATATCATCCTCTATTTCATCCTTAAATTATTGTGCTTTTCCAAGCATGAGGAGAGGTAGGGAAAGATCAGATTCAGGTTCAAATTCGTCCCACGAGGGACTACCCAAATCCATATGAGGTTTTTCTTGGGGGTAAAGGTTCAAGTTCTGAGTGGTCTATGCATTCGAGATCACCGTAGACTCAGATCTACACCCAATATATGCAACTGCAGTGACTAACCACAGTCTTCGCAATACTAAAGGACGACCCCCCATGTTGGATTTGGTTTGTAAAATGAGAAAATAAGCCGAATAATTCCAAGAAGCGACAATGATAACCACATATTCTATCATTCCGTCAGGCTTAACACGGGACCTATCTTCTAATTCAAGCAATATGGGTGTAGGTCTAAGTCCATGAAGTCCTACGAAGATAAAAAGGTCTCTGGTCATGACATTAATGGCTGTCCCCAAATCAATCAAAGTGTGTGTTACAGGTTGGTCATAAATATGTATAGTTACTGTAGGATTCCCAGGGTCATTATATTTATTCAGGAAAGGTTGATCAACCATAAGATCCGACAGTTTCCCCATAACATGGATAGTAGCAGGGTATTTTGGTTTTCTTGTAGGATTTTTGACACACAGATCCCTCATTGTTTTAGCCTAGATAGGTACTTCCTTAAGAGACTTTAACAACAGATTCCACACATACAAATTTTGCAATTCCTTGAGGAATTGAGATTCAGATTGTGAGGCTGACCTAATTTCAATTAATCATTGAGGATATGGTGGATCTTGAATCTTAACAGCTCAGTCATATGTCACATATGCACCAGCTTTGCTAGAGTTGGCCGATGTAGAAACAACAGAACCTCCCGAGCTAGACGCTACAGGTGTAACAACAGGTGTTGTATTAGCTGTTACAAGTGAACAATTGTTTTAGAATCGACCATATCCTTTCTAGGTGACTCACATTCTTCTTCGATGATAATGGGAGTATGTCCAGGTCTAATTACTTTTCTCGATCAAATTTGGACGTTGTTGAGCCCAATGGGAGTAATAAGATAAGTCTGGAAGGTAACCAGAGCGTCTATGCTCTGGGATACCTTATTATCCAGATTGGGATTAGGTTGCATAAGTAATTGGGGTCAGACAGAAGGTGTAGTATTTTGAAGAGAAGGCAGTTGCAGCTTCTGTTGCATTGGTAGTGCAGGGGGTACTGGACCTTGGCCATCACCTCTTCAATTTTGAATCCAAGGATGAGGTTGCGATGGAGTATATTGCATTGGTGGAGGGGAAGGCCACTGGTTCCATGGTGAAGGAAATTTTGTTGACGAAGGAGTAAGATACTGCCATGGATATTTTTTATTATTATAAACATTATTCCAAGGATTAAAAGAGGAAAAATATGGAGGAATACTTGTAGGTCATGGCTGCCATGGCCTCTTTGATCCAATGAAATAGGAATAATGGAAATCCTCACTTCATTCTTGGAGTACAACCTTCAACCTGGGCAGTTCAGGACATTGATTCGTGGAATGTTCCAATTCGTAGATGTTGCACAGGCTGAAGCTACTCATTCCACATTCTCTTTCCAAAATATTCTTTTTACATCAGGGACATAATACTTCTAAGGAAGCTTCAACTTTTTCTTTTGCTTTCTTAACTTGTACCATAGTGATCTAGGAAGAGAGAGTGCTAAGGAGGCCAGTTTTAAAATCCTCAATTTCCTATCCCTACTTTCGTTACTCCTCCACTCAGGGACTTATGTATCCAGACTGAAGGATCCTGAACTAAACTTCTCCCCTTGACCGATCCTCTTTAACTCGGTAGACAAAGCTTCATTATTTATTCAAGCGGTTCTTGCAATATTTCTCCTTTTACCAATAGATTCAAATGCTCCAGATAGTCATCTATTATACCTCTTAAGAATATTGGTTTCAGAATTTCCGGGGCTAAGATACTAAACTTAGACCTTTTTAAATTGTAATGGAATTGTTCCATATAGTCTTCCAAGCTCTCCTCCTCCTTCTGTGCAATTCTGAAGATCTCTTCCTTCAAATCCCTGGTTCAAAAGTAATCGTGATACTTAAAGAGAAAGGCCTCCCTCATGTCATTCCAGGTTCGAATCGTGCCAACACCTAGTCTTATGAACCATATTAATGTTGCTCCTTTCAGAGTAGCAGGAAATAATTTCAGTTTATGGGCATATGAAGTGTAGTCATAACCTCTACTTATCACATCAAATTCGAGCAAAAAGGTATCAGGATCTTCAATAGCCATCCCTTGAAAGGAAGGTGGGGAAGACAAAGGAATTTTTTTTATAGGAGCCTCATCTCGTGTCGCCACAATCAGGAATTCGAAAGTAACAGAGCTATCTGCCTTGAGATTCTCGTTCCCCATGGTTGATTCTTCCTCATGGGATGAAAAAACCTCAGAGTATGCAGGAGATTGATAAATAAAAGGATCAAGCTATTCTAGGACCATTTTTTTGACTGTACTACCAACTTCCAAGTGATGATCAACTAAATGTTGTTCCTTAGGTTCCTAATGCTCCCCACTGGTCTCCCCTTTTCTTTTGATTCTCAAATCCTCATCAATGATTTTCCACTATTTTTTTAGATCTAGAGTCTTGATATCAGGAGTGGATATGTTGTTTGAAGGGTGGTGAGGCCCAGAAATGGAAGGAACTGATGCCTCATGCTTCGATATAGTAGCCGCTTTTTGTGGTCCCGTCTTCCTATTATCTCTGTATGAAGTAGACTATTCCTTTTCTACCCTTGAGATTAGATCTCCAAACAATTTCTCTCTTCCCAAGTCTGCACTCTTCTTTTTCTTCTTATGACCTATATTTCTTGTAGTTAGTAGAGTGGGGGGGTGTTTTTTTATTTTTCTATCATCCTACTGGCACACATGGACCCTATGTGTATAAATTCATCCTATGAGTGCTTCAGTTTCTACCAAGGTGAACCCGCCCAGGTACGTTAGAGCGATGCGCAGGTTCTTACCTCTCGTCTTACCGTCCAACAACTATATAGCTGAAGACACCCTAAAGAAAACACCTAACAATTCACACTTCTAAGTGTCCCAATGAGACATTGGTGAGCTCGCTCAGGTATGTTAGAGTGATGGGAAGGTTCTTACCTCTTGTCTTACTGCCCAAAAATTGTGTCGCTGGAGAAACACTAAAAAATAAACAAAAATTGCAGCTCTAAGTGACCCAGTGTAGCAATGGTGAGCCTGCCCTGGTATGTTAGAGTGATGCGCAAGTTCTTACCTCTCATCTTACCGCCCAACAGATGTAGACTAGGTACACTCTATCCTCTAACAAACAACTTTGGTTAATTGGATCATCACTTCCATCACTAGAAACGGCGCCAAAACGTTTGGTTGTATTAGTCATGGCTAAATGACTAAAATAATACACATAAATTATCAATCCAAGGACATATTTTATTTCAATAACAGTCGCAATATCTGTGCCGATACATCAAACCAGAAGAAAATCCAAATAAACGAAATCGTTGTTGAAGTAAATGCTGGAAGAAATCACTCATGAAGAAATAAAATGATATAAAAGACTATGATCACACCTCAATTAATCTGTACCTAGCATGCCACACAAAAATTACCTAGCTGGTGTCTCTAATCCCACGTGTGTAACAGGATATAGAATATTGGAATTGAAGTAGATCTATTGACAGCTAAAAAAGAAGCAACAACACTTCCATTGATACATAAAGAAAATATAAATATATATACACATATACCCTAGCCAATGAAATCCCTGTGGAAGAGGAGGGCCCTTACACCCTAGAAGGGCGTAGGAAGAGAAAGAGCTTAATGGAAAGTATATCAGATAATGCATGTAACAGCAACAACAGGATAACTTGTATTAATGTGACCAAAATTACAGAGCTAAAGTAATGTTGTTCTTCACTAACCTTTCAACCTCAAGGGTCGAGAATTATATAGTGGTTACATCTTCATAAAATTGAGGGATGGATCAGTCATGAGAATCTTATGGTTCTCATGCTGATCAAAATAGAATACGTATAGTTACAACCACTTCTTCATGAAATGTCTGATTGGAAAAATATGGATTACAATTAAAACTTCCTAAAGGATGTTATCCTAAAATACAATTTGTGATAACTTCTACAACTATCGTGGAAAATATAATTGTAGCGTAATAGCTAGAGGATATGTCAACATTAGAAGTTGATGGTATCCAGTCAGCGATAAAACTATAACAACAGTTCATCAGCAGGTCTGTAACAACATCATGGTGTAACATCGCCGTGGTGTAACAAGTCACTATAACAACACACCTTTAATTTCTCCTGTATGCCTCATGCTCTAGATCTTTTGTGCTACAAATAGCATCTGGAAAGACAACAAAAGGCCAGCGAACTTCTCCAAACATTCATCCTTAGTTAGTCATAAAATGACACTATACATCATAATATTTGATGAAATGGCAAGGTAACGAAAATAAAGTGAAACAACACAAGTAAAGATAGAAAGGCAGGAAAAAGAGGAAAATATAGTCCCAGTGGTTGTATTCATGAGGTAAAATGGGAAACAAATGTAGGAAATAAGTACAAAACTGGCACCCAACAAATATCACAACAAAGGCCACCATTAAGCTCTTCTTTGAATGAGTGTGGGTAAAATTTGGGATCTAAAATTCTATCATCTCAGATCAGGACAATAGGTTCCTCATTTCATTTAGGTCTAGCCTTTGGTCAATGTTGGACACCAAGCTCACCAAGTCTACAACTTTCCATCGCCAAAACGACTGACAAACAGAGGTCATCAATAGGATGATCGTACACATTATGCACATGTACAACTCAAAGAATACATGCACATTGGATGAGAGCCTCCCCTATGAACATCACAACTTTAATCAGGCTCTCCACAACTCAATTAACCACAACCCCTTTCAATTGGGCTTGGGATTCCATCCACTATGTCCCATTGACGTATCAATGCCATTTGAAGCTACTCAAGAATATTTGGATCATGTCCAGTTGGAAGCACACAAAGCAAACCAATTTATTAAGTGTAATCATCACATACACCAATAGTTTCATGACATATTTGACATATCCAATGCTAAGTACAAGAAGTGACATGATGAACATCGGGTGCCACAAAATTTCCAGGTTGGAAACAAAGTGTGGCTACATTTGCAGAAGGAGTGCCTCAATGGACCTCACCACAAGCTTCTCCCACTCTGCTATGGTCCATAAACCATCACCAAGGAAGTAGCAGACAATGCCTCCAATCTCAGTATTCCACCATTCCTTGGTCTACACCTAGTGTTCAATTTGGACTGTCTTCAGCCCTAGTTTCCATCACTACTAGACACATCTAAAATGGAAAAACAACTCATGACAACAGAGTTAAACCGAAAATATATGGAACAAGCCAAAACTAATCAGATCATTGACATATAGATCAATAATGCCTTCTAGCAGAGGATCCAACTATATCAAGTTGTCAAAGCAGGCCAAAGCAGGCCAACTCCTTCACTAGGGAAAGTGGTTCACGAGGGACCAGGTTCAATAGAAATTTCCTCACCTCATGGAGGCTCTGCACGCAATGGGGAACATTTATTAATAAGGGGGGAGGAATGATCCAGGTGGATATTGGTGGCCACCCACCTATTCTAGGTATACCTATAGTTAGTTTCATCATTTTTGTTCTTTAGACCAACATTTTTTATTTTTTGCAACATTTTAGGTCGTCAACTTCCAGAGCAGTTTTGACCCCCATAAATGCATTTTTTTTAGGTATACAGTAGGACCTTAGTCACAGGTAGGGGCCATTGAAAACACTTGTAGTACTCAGTGATATATTTCTGATGATATATCATACATGCCAAACAGAGATAATATGACCAAGTTATGACCTTGGGAAGTTGGTTGCCCAACTAACCCCAACGGGGCTGACATACGCTTGTTGTTTCATCTCCTCGGGTTAGAATTTTGGTTGTTTTTGGTTTTCCTATATTGTTAAATAATAAATAGACCCTTTAGCCTCATTGTAACATAGTTCAGAGGCTTGTAGCTACCACATCTCTTCCCATAGGTAAGCTACCAACACCCTAGCTAGTTTATTTCCATTATGTCTGTAAGCATATTTCAGTTATTTTATATTAATAAAACAAAGTTTAATTTCTACTACGTCTTTGCATTTATGTGTATTTTTGTAATTTATTGCATTCCTACATAAGTTTGAATTATTGTTATCAGAGAATATACTTCTTCTCGATCCTTCTTTGCATGTCCCCAACAAGGTCGGGGTATCAGGAGTTAGGGCTCGATATGGTGGAACCTTTGCAAGATCGACCTCACAAACCCAAAATACCGCCCATGGGGGAAGAAAAGAAAGACGATGGAGCAAGATATCCTATCAAAATATTGCTTGATGAGGCCCTCTAGAGAAAAATTAACACAATGATGGATAACTTTGCCCAGATCCTTCAACGACTACCCACTCATGGTGAATCTGCATCTAGCAGCCACACTATTAATACCTATTTTCTTTTAAGGTACAAGTAAAATTTGACATTACTATATTTGAGGGAAAAATAGATTCAGGTGTCATATATATATGGTTAAATATATTCGAATTATATTTCTTGGTTCATGACTTTTCCGACTGGGAAAATATTACTTTTTCACTCTTCGAAGCCTCCCCCCATGTCAAGGAGTATTGGGAAACCTATGTGAGAAAAAGGACTAGAGGTAACCTTTTTTTTCTTAGTTGCACCCACTTGGGATTATTTGTGAGATGAGAACAAGGAAAAATATTATCCTATGGGGAGCTATGAGGATAAGTACATACAATGGGATACATTACGGAAGGAAATGGTTCAAGATGTGCATGAGCTGATGAATTTGTTCCATGCCCTATGCTCAAAGTTGGGTATCAAATATTCGAAGAAACATTTGGTGCCTAAGTACCATAGTTTCATGAATAGACACATTCAAGAGAAAATGGAGTTGCTCAACATCTCCTATCTTGGTACAACATACTCGTATGCTGCCAAGTTTGATCAGAAAATAAAAAAGAAGAAGTGAGACTTTGAATCTGCAAATCAGAAGTGAGGGAAAGGTGCTTCCAAACCATATAAAAAAGGATAAAGCCAAGGCAGGCTGGCCCAAGACAACCCGCCAAGATGAAAGGAAAGAGAAGCACCACGAAGCTAAAGAAGGACACACGAAAGTAGTGTAAGATCCACAAGAGCTCCACTCACAACACAATAGAGTGTTGTGTCAAGCTGTCATTGGTGGCCAAGCTGATGGATTTTGAATCGCATGCATGCTCCAACTCTAAATGAGAACCCAACAAGGGAAATGAAAAAGGGAAGTATGTTATCGATGTGGAGCCCAATGCCACCATTTCCACCACGAATATACAGAAGGAGGAATTGGAAGATCCAGAGGAGGGGGAACGCCTCTTCCATTCCCAGATTTGGGTAAAGGGTTCCCCACTAAAGTTCATTGTCAACAATGGGAGCCAAAAGAGCTTCATTTTAGCGAGGTCATGAAATGGATGTGCTTTCTGACCACATCATACCCAAAGTTATACAACATTGGGTGGCTTCACCAAGGATGAGATATCCACGTCAACCAACAATTCTTCCCTCCCTCCATCATCAAGCCCTTAAAAAATGAGTTATTATGTGACATTGATCCCCTTGATGTTTGTGATGTATTATTAGGCCAACCATACCTGTGGAAGCGATATGTTTTGTTTGATTCTAGGCCTCGCGCTGTTATTTTTACTTTGGGAAATAACTTGTACACATAACCAAAGGTAGCACCACCTACCAGCATCTATTTGATTAATGCAAAACAATGTAGTAAGCTCATTTCCAAAACTGGGATTTTTTTTTCTTAATTATCCACCCTTAAGGAAAGAAGAATAATGTGGCCACGACCTACAAACAGGGTTCCTCTGCATGACAACAATAGATGGACAAGGTTGTGGAGGAGTATGGGGATAAATTCACCTCACCCGCAAGGGTGCCTCTACACTATCAGGTCAAGCACTCTATCGATCTAACCGTAGGTGTAATTTTGCCTAATGGAGCAATCTATCGGTGCTTTGTTCTAAAGAACGATGAAGTCATGAGGAAGATTCAGGAGCTGCTTCAAAAAGGTCACATCCTGCTGAATTCATCACCCTATGGGAGTTTGATCATGTTGGTGTAGAATAAGGATGGGACTTGGAGAATCTACATTAAATATTTGTCACTAAACAAGATCATTGTCTAGAATAGATACCCAATCCCATGGATTGATGACCTTCTGGACCAACTCAAGGGATAAAAATATTTCAGCAAGATCGACTTGAATTTCGGGAATCACCACATACCAATCGAACCCTCCAATGTGTGGAATAATCCCTTGAAATCCAAGGAGGGCCTCTTAAAATGGCTATTCATGCCTTTCGGGATGACGAATTTGCCCGCAACCTTCATAAGGCTGATGGACGACATCTTGCGAACATTCACCAACTCATATTTGGTTGTGTACTTCGATGAAGTCCTGATATTTAGCCAGACTTAGGAAGAGCCCCTCCACCACATCCGACAATTCCTCCAAATGTAGAAATTATAAAAACATATGTGTACCAATGGATTTAATTCGATCAAGAAATTTACTAAAGCTAGATACTGAATCCTTCTACAAATCGATTTCAGAAAATAAACACGATCGCCAATCACAAAAATTAAAGAAAAAATCAAATCAAACAACAACATAGATATTTTCACGGGGAGATCTTGCTGCTTAAAACCCCTCTAACTTCTATTGTATATTCACCAAGGAATCATGAAACAATTACAATTCACTCTTCTCAAAAGTCTCTCGTGCCCTCTGCCTATCGTCTCACACTGATCTAGACAAAATCGGGCTAACACTTAGCCAATTCTGAGCCTGTCTTAAGCCTACCTTGCTCACACATTTCATGAGGAATGCAATCCCTATTCCTTAGGAATTTCAGACTTTCTCAACTACACAAGTATCATGGGAAATCCTCTGGTGGTTTAACTACATCTGGGAAGTTTGTTAATAATACAAATGATAGTCAACTTCCCCTTAAAATTTGTCTCAACTAGGTCTCCACTAGAACTGAAATGTATGTAGTTATTAATAGTAAATCATCAGTTGCATGGAATATCACTTCTTGTGAATTAAGTTTGATTTAATTCACTTGATCTCTCACTAGTGCAACAAACAGTTACAACTAGTTCAACTGAATTTAACTCACTTAATTTAGTTAATTGATTTATCATGCATTAAAATAATGCATTAATTGCAAATTGAACTCTAAAACACATAGAATCACTCTTCATGCCTCAGCAACCACCCTAAACTCTAAATTCATGAGCTAAATCAGTTAACTATTACAAGTGATTATGAGATAAAATTACATTTTATTGTCCAATTTAATTAAGGGATAATCAAATTAGACACCTTTCCAATTTATTAAATAAATTTAATTTCACACTAATGTATTGATAGGACCCATCACTACATGACCTCTAGTCCCACACTAGTGTGTGTGTTGTCATGTTGTTTCTGGATGCCAATTTCACTATTTCTTGTTACAAATTTCAACACCAAACACTACAGTAATAGAAGTTGTGTGCCAATATGGAGATGTGCCATTTTTGCATGACCTAGGTTTAGTATCTGGGATACATTATTGATGAGAAGGGGGTGCATGTGGATCTAGCTCAGATCCAAGTCATTCGAAATTTTCCAACCCCAATCACTCTAACATAGCTTCGTAACTTTATGAGTCTTTCCAATTTATACATCAACTTTGTTTTGGAATTCTCTCAGATGACTTGGCCCTTGAGTCAAGTCACCAAGGGAGGAGCGAAAGAAAAATAATTTTGGTTTGAATCTCAATAGAAGTTGTTCGTAGAGTTGAAACATTGCCTCTTCTCTAAACTAGCGTTCACATTACCATATATGCAACAAACATTTCAGATTGAGGTAGATTCCTCTGACTATGCTATTGTGGGAGTTCTAAATCAACATGGGCATCCTGTGGCATATCATAGTGAGACACATTCCGACGGAGTCTCGAAGTATCGCACTTATGAAAAAGAGATGTATTCCATTTTTTAGGCTTACCGAAAATAGAAGAATTACATTTTTGGGAAGGAAATGTTCATCCACAGAGACCACCGATCCCTTGAGGTCATATAGACACAAGGGAAGTTGTAGAATGATCACCATAAAAAGTGGACCACATACCTACAACAGTTTCATTTGAAAATAATGAATAAGCAGGGAAACATCAATGATGTTTCAGACTACCTCAACCGACCACCGATCGTGGTGCTAACCACCATGCTAAACTCTTATGGGCATGAGACCTCCGACTAGCCAATACAAAAGAGATCCAAAATTCAGCCACACATACAAGATGGTCTTGGAGGGTAAGAAAGTTTCAAATTTTTAACTCCAGGATGAATTTTTATGTAACCTGGGACACCTTTGTGTTCCTTCAAGCAAGCGTGCAAAAATGGTTTGGGAATTGCACTATAGTTGGGTTGTTGGGAATTTCAGGGTCGATAAAATAGTGGCAGCACTGCAGATGTATTTCAATTGGATGAACCTTTCAAAATATGTTAGGAAGTACATCATATATTGCACTACATGCATCATTTCCCAACCAACCATCAAGAAGCAAGGCCTCTATACTTTGTTTCCTACCCCTAGTAAACCCTGGGAATCCATCTCCATGGATTAGATTTCATGCCTTCCTTCTACTAAGCATGGAAATGACTGTGTGATTTTTTTTTCGATAGTTTATCAAATATGTCCATTATGGCGGTATTCAAGAAAAATATAATAGCAAAATCCACTACTAATATATTCTTTGAATGACTGTAGGTGCACGTTTGGATCCTACAGTCTATCATCTTAGATTGGGACATCAATTTCCTTAGTACATTTTGGTCTAACCTTTAGTTGATATTGGACACCAAGCTCACCAAGTCCACAAGTTTTCATCTCCAAACCAATGGACAGACACAAGGCATGTTGGAAATACTGAGGGGGGTGGGTGAATCAATATTCCTTTCAATTAGAGCATTAGTTAATATTAAATTATTATCAGTGTTTGTACAATGATAGCAGAAAACAAAAGGAACAAAAATGCACACAGTTTTAAGGTGGAAACCCACTCCGGGACAAAAACCACCTAATGATTTTCTAATAATTCTTTAATATTCAACTCCAATTGAAAATAAAGCTCCAACTTCCTAGATTCTAGAAAAGAATTATTCTCCAGCTCCCATTGGATGGACACTCCAACACCCGAGATTCTTCAGTAGTCAACTGAATTGATGCCCCAACACCCAATGAGCTACAACTCACCTAAATTTGACACAACCACCTAATGATGATCCTTAACCTCCCAAGACTGCCTCTTCAACTCTTGGCAAATAGAAACTAGTAGAATTTTTACAATAATGTATTTACAATGACTTAGTACAATGATACCTTTACAATGATTGTATGCAGTGCTGCCCACTTGAGGACTTAATATGATGAAATTCTTGCTACTGTTATGCACCTTGGTTGCTGCTCCTATCATGCTACCCTCTACTACACCTTTGTTTTCTTTGCTACCCTATAAAGTCTGGTCCTTTGCAACCCTTGACAACACATGATCTATCTTTTTCTTGCCTTCTAAGAGCTTGATATTGAATCTGGTGTATCTCTGTTATTTCAGATCCCCAATATCTGATTTTTGGTCTTGTAGTAGTCCTTTGAGTCATCTTTCTAATGCCATAGGTCTGAACCAATTTTGATTCTTCAAGAGAGAGTTATACCCAATCTCTCACAATGCCCTAATTATGGACTGTTTCAGCAGAGAGAACTTGTACGACATGCCACGTGTCACTTTTTATTCATTGAGCTCTGAAATTGATAGAGAGAAAAAAAAATTTGTGCACTATTTGTCACTTTTTACATAATTCCAATCTGATACTCAGAGAGAGAGTTATGATGCTTTTCCCAAGGTCACTTCTTTGAGATGAATTTCAAGAGACTGCAAAAACACTGACTTCCATAAATCATATCTCCAAAAATATTGTGCACCTTGATCTGAAATTTTCACAATAGCTTCCTCAGAATGTCGGCTTTGCCTCATGAAAATTTCAGATTTTGAACCTTCGTAGAAAAAACGTTAGAGAGAAAATTCCACGATGACCTGTTTCAGATGGCGAAATCCCTTGCATGAGGAGGATATGAGGATCACAATTTATATAAATGTTTAGGTTGAGAGGGGCCTCAACAAGTGAACATGGGAGGGATTTTAGGAGCTTAAAAAATATTAATTATGACTTTTCAATGACCCATGCCACAACCCCATGGGGTTTTAGCCCACTAACTGGGGGCACAAACATCAAACATGAATATCTCTCAAACCGTGAAGAATTACATGGTGTGCCATATATCAACGGAAACATATAGACAAGTAGAAACCATCAAAAGCATTATTGACCTAGAATATATTAATTTGGTAGGTAAAAATTCCCATGCAATATAGGGTTAGCCCCTAGTGCTGCCTGGGTTGACATTAATGACAACCGCTAATCAAAAATCTCCCCCTTTGGCATTGATGGCAACACAAGTACTCTCCCTGTGATCATGACACCTTTCTACAACATTATCTCCCCCTTTGACATCAATGGAAAAGGGTAACTCCCAGTGAAAAACAACCATCCTGTGGACTTGTACACACTTCCACTCCCCCTTTATATTATAAATAAGGAAAATCTAATGAGAACTTGGGAGAATCCCAAGCTTCTGGTGAAGATATTCCAATGATTCATGAGTACTCTCACGATCATTGACACTTCCTGCCAAATCTGCATCTGTAAAGGAATGAATAATGAGATTGTTACCCTTGGGATACCACAAGCCATATTCTATTGTTCCCTTTAGATATCAAAGAATTCTTTTGATGGCAATAATGTGTGATTCTTTTGGTGTCGGTTGGAATCTTGCTACTTGTCCAACTGCTTGCATAACATCTGGCCAGGAGGCTGTTACATATAGAAGACTACCAATCATAGATCTGTACAACCTTTGATCCACATCCTTAGATGAGTCGTCTATGCTCAATTTTAAACCTGTTACCATGGGAGTAAGGATGGGTTTGCAATATTCCATTTTAAATTTCTTGATCATTTCCTTGATGTACTTGGCTTGAGATATAAATATTCCTTTCTCTTGTTGTGATATTTGAAGCCCTAAGAAGTATGTCAGCTAACCAAGTAAAGACATATCGAAATCACTTTGCACCTTTTTAGAAAAAATCTTACTTAGTCGATCATCATTGCTACCAAAAATTATATCATTCTCTTTAGCTATTAGACATGCTTTAGTTGCTTCATCTAGAACATATATGTCATTTGGAGCTCGACTTGTTGTAGCCACAATTTCACCATACATGCCTTTCCTGATTTCAAATTTTGTGGAGTTGAATAGTATTGTGTGTCCTTGATCACACATTTGTCCAACACTGAGCAGATTTTGATTCATGTTTTCAACCAATAGAACATTCTTGGCTAGAGCATATTTGCTTCCGACAGTGACAGTAGCTGATCCTATAACATTTTAAGATCCATCATTTCCAAAGGACACGATTCCATCCTTCTTCTCTTTCAGAGATACAAATTTATTTCTATCTCCAGTCATATGCATTGAGCAACCGCTATCAACATACCACACATCTTTGTTATTTTGAGCCTTGAAAGCGAGAGAACAATTATCAGTCTTCTTCTTCTTTCATTTTCGTTCATTCTGTGGCTTCGAAGATTCTTCAGGAGGATTTTCAAGTCTGTAGTCTTTGGCTATGTGTCCAAAGTTTCGACATTTGTAACATTCAATATTGTTTCTTAAATTTTCAAATCTATTGATGTTTTTCTGAGCCCTGGGAGGTTCATATTTGACAGATCTCCTAGAATTGTATTCGTTCCTAGGTTACGTGCAACATTCTACAGCTTTATGACCAGATTTTCCACATGAATAATAGTAGCCATTAAAAATAAGTTGGTACCTGGATGGAAATTTTCGTCGAGGAATTGTCTTCCAAGGCTGTTCTTGTGAATCTTATCCAATGAAGTCTACATGCATGTCACATCTCATAGCTTCATTGTATTTTGTTGTAGAAGGTCCTGCTTCTTCTTCTTTGTAACCGATGCCAGTTCTATTGTTGTAAGATCGTTTATTGCTGATGAGTTCTTCCAATGCCTTTGAGCTGTTGGCATAGTTTTGGATAGTTTTTCCTTTCTCCACTTCCTCACGTAGTGAGACTACTTTGACTTCTAATTCTTCCCTTTCTTTCTTGCTTTCTTCCAACTTATCTTGAAGCGACTCTTCAATGCATTTGTGTTCTTCAACTTCAATTTTGAGACCTTGAACTTGTTCTTCGAGAGTATTGGAACGAATCTTCTCTACCTTAAGATCTTTTATAAGCTTGATTGCTTCCTTATAAAATTCTTCTATGGTCAATCCTTATTCTTCGTTGTTTGATACCTCTTATTTATTGTGCTTGGCCATAAAAAATATACTCTCATTGGCTTCTTCTTCGCTGTCGTTGTCTTCGTTGGATGATGAGCTATCTTCTTTAGAGAGAAAGTTCCTTTTGGATCCTTGATTTTTGAATTTCTTAAAGCCTTTCTTTCCTTTTGAGTTGCCATCACTTCTGTTTGGAAATTTTGTTGCAAAATGCCCAACCTCATCACAGCCGAAACATATCAATGGAATTTTACCTTTGAATTTTCCCTTACCAATTTTTAGTTTTCTCGTGAAGTAAGCATATTCTTCATGTGAAAAACCTTCTTCATCATCTCCCTTTTCTTCACACTTGCAGGTGCATGTCTTTTCAATTGAAGGTTCTTTATCCTTATTGGTTTTCTTAGATGTAATGAACGTAGTTTCTAGATGTGAAGTACCCTCTTCTTCATCAAGTATCGTTTCATATGCTATGATAACTCCATGTAATTCCTCTTTTCTGAGTTTGTCCATATTTTCACTGTATTCTAAGACTGACACCTTTGGGTTGAATCTCCCTGGCAATGTTCTAAGAATCTTTCATATAATAGTCTTCTCATTAACTCGCTCTCCTAATCCTTCTAGAGCATTGGCTATTTCATCAATGTATTTGAAGTATTTAGCAATGTTGCAATCTTCTTTCATTCTGAGTTGCTCAAATTTTTATCTATATATTTTAAGCTTTTCTTCGTTCACATTTGAGCCACATGCATATATATTCTCAAGCTTGTCCCATACATTTTTGGTGGTTTTAAAACCCAAAACCTTATGATAAGCAGATTCAATAAGTCCACTCATAATAATATTCTTTTATTTTTCATCATTTACCAAATTCTTCTTACCTTGTTCATCTGTGGTTGATGTAAAACCATTTTGAACAGTGTTCCATACTTCGTAACCTTGCGCCAAGAGATAGACCTCCATTCTTCCTTTCCAGAGTTCATAATTATTTTCATTGAACAGAGGTACACAATTCTTGGTATGCTCCATGACCTCCTTCCATTTTTTAAACTGCTATTGAAGGAACCAAGCTCTGATACCAATTGTTGGAAATACTGGGGGGGGGGGGGGGTCGCGGGGGCGTGAATCAGTATTCCTTTCAATTAGAGAATTAGTTAATCTTCAATTATTGTCAGTGTTTGTACAATAATAGCAGTAAACAAAAGGAACACAAATGCACACAGTTTTTAAGGTGGAAACCCATTCCAGGACAAAAACCACCTAATGATTTTCTAATAATTCTTTAATAGTCAAGTCCAGTTGAAAATAAAGCTCCAACTTCCTAGAATCTAGAAAAGCATTCTTCTCCAGCTCCCACTGGATGGACGCTCCAATGCCCGATATTCTTCAGTAGTCAACTGAACAGATTCCCCAACACCCAATGAGCTACAACTCACCCTAACACCACCCTACCACCTTATAGCAGAATAAAAGAAGAATGGACTCCCATACTAGGGAAAATGGTCCACTTTACAATGAAATATAGTGATGAAGAAGAAGAAGATATACTAGACCATAACCCCAAATTTGACACAACCACCTAATGATGATCCTAGACCTTCCAACACTACCTCTTCAACTCTTGGTAGATAGACACTAGTACAATTTTTACAATAATGTATTTACAATGACTTAGTATAATGATACCTCTACAATGATTGTATGCAGTGTTTCCCACTTGAGGACTTCATATGATGAAATTATTACCATTTTTATGCACCTTGGTTTCTGCTCTTGTCATGCTACCCTTTGCTACACCTTGCTTTGCTTTGCTGCCCTAGAAATTCTGGTCCTTTGCAACCCTTGACAACACATGATCTATCTTTTTCTTGCCTTCTAGGAGCTCGATAATGAATCTGGTGTATCTCTCTTATTTCAGATCCCCAATATCTAATTTTTGGTCGTGTAGTATTCCTTCGAGTCATCTTTCTAATGCCACAGGTCTGACCCAATTTTGATTCTTCAAGAGAGAGTTATACCCAATCTCTCACAATGCCCTAATTATGGACTGTTTCAGCAGATTGAACTTGTACAGGATGCCACGTGTCACTTTTTCTTCATTCGGCTCTGAAATCAATAGAGCGCGGACTAAATTTTGTTCACTATCTGCCATTTTTTACATAACTCCAATCTGATACTCAGAGAGAGTCTTATGATGATTTTCCCAAGGTCAATTCTTTGAGATGAATTTCAGGAGCCTCCAAAAACACTGACTTCCATAGATCATATCTCCGAAAATATTGTGCTCCTTCATCTGAAATATTCATAGCAACTTCCTTAGGATTTCAACTTCGCCTCATAACAATTTCAGCTTCTGAAACTTCGTATAAAAAATGTTAGAGCAAAAATTCCATGATGACCTGTTTCAGATGGCGAAATCCCTTGCATGAGGAGGATATGAGGATCACAATTTATATAAATTCTTAGGTTGAGAGGGGCTTCAACAATTGAATGTGGGAGGGATTTTAGGAGCTTAAAAAATATTAATTATGACTTTTCAATGACCCATGACACAACCCGATGGGGTTTTAGTCCACTAACTGGGGTTACAAACTTCAAACATGAATATCTCTCAAAACCTGAAGAATTACATGGCGTTCCATATATCAACGAAAACATCTAGACAAGTAGAAACCATAATAAGCATTATTGACCCAGAATATACTAATTTGGTAGGTCAAAATTCCCATACAATATTGGGTTAGCCCATGGTGCTGCTTGGGTTGACATCAATGACAACCGCTAATCAACAGGGTGTCAACAAGATGATCGTACACATTCTACGCGTGTAAAAATTAAACCTTCCATGCACGTGGGATCAAAGCCTCACCTATGTACAATAAAGGTATAATGGGGCTCTCCACAACTGAACCTATCACAACCACCTTCAGGTGGGCTTGGGATTCCAACCACTATGTCCCATTGGCATATCCATGCCATTTGCAGCCACTTAGGTATATTAGGCTCATTTCCAGTCGGAAGAGGACAAGTCGAAAAAATTCATTGATCACATTCATCACATCCGCTAATAGGTTCATAACATACTGGACATAGCCAGTATTAAGTACAACCATCGACATGATCAACATCGTGTGCCACACAATTTCCAGGTGGGTGGAAAAGTGTGGCTACATTTGGAGAAGGAGCACCTCGCTATACCTCATTGTAAGCTTCACCTGCTCTGCTATGGGACATACACCATCACCAAGATTTTAGGGGAGAATGCATTCGAGCTCAGTATTCCACCATTCCTTGGTCTGCACCCAGTGTTCAATGTGGATTGCCTTCGGCCCTAATTTCCACCACTACAGGACACATATGACATGGAAAAACAACTCAAACCAACAGTGTAAAACTCAGACTACATGGAACAAGCCAAAACTGATCGCATCATGAAAAAATACATCACGAACACCTGCCAGTAGAGGATCCAACTATATCGAGTTTTCAAATAAAGGAAACTCCTTCACTAATGTGGGTGTTGCAACATGGACTAGGATAAATATAATTTTCCTCACCTCATTGAGGCTTTGGACGCAATGAGGACCATTACTTCCTAAGGGGGGAGGAATGATGAATGTGGATAATGATGGCCACCCAACTATTCGACCTAGACCTCCAACCAATTTCATGAGTTTCCTTTTTTATAGAAACATTTACTATTTATATCATTTTTTTGGTATTGATCTTCCGGAGTATTTTTGACCCCCCTAAACGGTGTTTTTTTAGGTTTTCAGCAGACCTGTAGCCATAGGTAGCACCCTGGGGAAAAACCTATACTACTCGGAGATTTATTTTCCCTGATATATTGTATGTGCCAAATAGACATAATATGACCAAGTTATGACCCTTGGAAGTTGGTTGGCCAACTAACCCCAGTGAATGCCACAAACTTTTGGTGTTTCAACTCTTGGGGTTAGGGTTTTGCTTGTTTAAGGTTATCCTATGTTGTTTAATAATAAAAATTCCCTTGAGCCTCATTGTGAGATAGTTTAGAGGCTTGTAGTTTCCACAACTCCTCTTAGAGATAAGCTACTAGCACCATAGATAGTTTATTTCCATTCAGTATATAAGCATATTTCAGTTGTTTGATATTAACGAAATTAAGTTTTGCTTACGTTTCATATCTACATTTATTTGGTATTACAGTGTGTTACATAACATTTTTTCACTGTTCCTGCATTCCCCATCCCAAATACTAGAGGAATATTGGAGTGGCCCCTATGTATTGTCACACATCATGATGAATGTCATTGCATCCCTTAACATGTCAAGAACACAATCTCTATTTATTATTACTGAAGTTGACCCTTTAAAAAATACACTTTTCGGTTGACGCAGTTGTGTAGTTATGACCTCGCACCGATGGCTAGATTTTCACTGGGCCTTGCGCCATGGTCTCTGTCCTTGAAGAGGACCCATGCCAAGATAATTTTGGAAGGTTTTTTAATATGTAAACGAAGTTTCTAATATCTAACAGCTTCGTGGGTGGATTCATGGATGTTTTTTTGACTGGATGTGGTCAAGTTTCTCCCTTTATCCTTCTAGTTCTTACAAAAATGCAACTTCCAAAAGGAATAGACCTTTCCTCCACCATAAGTGGATTGCTAAATTCCTTCTCCCTCGCCTGCTTCTTCCCTCTTCATATTGAAAGGCCTAGTTCTGAGCCCGTTATATGACCACCTTCCAATGGTGTGTTGTGTAAGTCCTCCTATAACCTGAACACCCATGCTGCTCAAAATTATAGTATTGTTCAGGATTTGGCTCAAGCGCCATCTGCTATGTTTGCGCTGGAGGTACTTCGGAGTTGTCTGTCATAATATAAGGCTTTGTTATCCGCTATTAGAGGAATTGACCTTACCGACTCAAGCCTCATCACTTTCGATCTGGAAAATTTCATCCCGCGTCTCCCTCACCAACTTGCTCTGATTATTCAAGTTGGGATTAATGGTAATAAAATCCATTGAACAGTTGTAGATGAAGGTGCATCATGTATGTTTCATGTTGGATAGCTATCGGATCTCCAGCCTTTAACCAATCTCCAAACGCTTTAGAAGCCTTCGACGGAAGGGAATCTCGCTCTCTTGGTGTCAACACCAGCTTACCTATCACATTGGAAGGAAAAACGGTTAATGTCGAGTTTGAAGTTGTTGACGCCAAACTCAACTATAATCTCCTCCTTGGTCACGTTTGGAATCACGCCATGCTATGTGTACCTACCACTCTCTTTCGTGTTCTTCATTTTACGCACGAAGGAAATATTATCATTGTTGATTAGTTAGCCTTTTTCACTTCCACTTCTTTAAAGAGAAACATTCTGTATGTAGACCACATTTCCATGCCTTATAAAAGTGTGGGGAAAATAATTTTAAAAGATCCTACCCTTATGGGTATTCTTTCTCTTCCTCCACTCAACCCTACTCAGCTCAATATGATCTCCACTTCTTTTGATCCCTGGATCACCCCTTCGTCTAATTAAGTTGATTCATTTGGTGAAATAATGTTGTTAAGCTCGATAATAATTGATTACTGTGAGGTCATCTCAGCTTCAGCGTCTACTTCTGATCATACTTCTTCAATCATTCCTCTCGACACCTATTCTCAATCCCCTTGTTTCGGTGCTTCAGATTCTCCAGATCCCTCAAATGAGATGTTTCCAACTGATGAAGCCAACGTGGAAACCATTTCTCTCGAGCATCCTCCCTGGGATGATAGTAATCATCGTTCCTCCTTTTTTCCTAGTCTTGGGGGAATGTCTACTTGTCTTGAGAATGTTTCTTCCCAAGCTCCTTCCCAACCGCTTCAAATGCCTATTTTGACACATGAATTTTTTGTGGAAGGCAACATGGGGAATATCACTCAGACAATGCCTATTGAAATCTCCATTAAACTTGGGGTTTTCGAGAACATCCACATTGGGGTGACCTATTCTCCTCGTGATATCGAGGTCTATACTAGTCTATGCCATGAATTTTGAGATATTTTCGCCTGGTCCTATGAGGAAATTCCTAGCATTTCCAAGTATAGTCGTGCACGAGATCCCTACTTAACCTGATGTGAAACATGTTTGCCAACATCTTCGTACCATGCACCCTAGAAAGGTAGCTTTCATAAAGGGAGAAGCTGAAAAAAATCTCAAAGAAGGCTTCATTTATCTGATGCCATTGACAGATTGGGTTTCTAACATTGTGCATGTAGATAAAAGGCAGGGCATTGTTCGAGTTTGTGTGGATTACCACGATATAAATCGTGCTTGTCCCAAGGATAACTATCCCACTCCCTTCGTCGACCAGATCATTGACGAATGTGCTAGGAGTGATATTTTTTTCCCTTATGGACAGGTTGTCTGGTTACAACCAGATTAACATACTACCGACTGATCAACATAAAACTACCTTCATCTATCCATGGGCCACTTTCACTTATAAGAAGCTCCATTTTGGCCTAAAAAATGCTAGTCCCACGTTCCAACAAGTAATTTCATATGCTTTTCATGATATTAATCACATTTTTCAACCTTACTTGGATGAAATTTCGGCTCATTCTGCTAAGCATCAGGATCACCCGGAACACCTCCGTTAATTTTTTCTTTGCTATAAACACTACAACATTTGGGTTAATCTGCACAAATGTGTCTTCCACATCGATTCTGGTAGACTCCTTGGGTTTTTTGTTTCTAAATAAAATATTTATCTCAATCCTCTTAAGGTCGAAGCTATCATTAATCTCCCCTCCCCTTCCTCTTTACATCATTTTTAGAGTTTGCAATGAAAATCTCATTTCCTGCGCCATTTAATACAAAACTATGCTGAGGTGGCCAAAGGTTTTATGTGATTGCTTAAGAAAGGCATCCAATTCATATGGGATGATATTGCCCAAAAATTTTCCAATGCAATGAAAACCATTCTTGTTAGTGCTCCTCTTTTGATTCCCCCAAATATCGTGATTATTCACTCTATATATCTGATTCTTATAGCACTATCACCATGGTTATAGTGTAGGATGATGACGATGGTAATGAGCATTTCATTTATTATCTTAGCCTCAATATTCTCGACAATAAAATGTGTTATGCTCATGTCGAAAAATTGGCATTGGAAACTGTTTAGGCCGTCCAAAATTTTCGCCATTATATTTTACTCCGCACTATGACAGTGATTTCTGATTGCAACCCCATGACTTATATTTTGACTCGACAATTTCTGAGTGGCAAGTACTCTAAGTGGATTGTTATCCTCCAAGATTTCGATTTGGAGTTCACTGCTGTCAAATCGAAGAAATCATTGGTTTTTGCTGAGTTGATCTGCTCCTTACCCTCTACCTCTGCTCCTTCCAGTTCTGAGGAACACATTCCTGATGATACTCTTTTTTTGATTAGCACCCTCAATCCATGGTATGGTTATATAATCATTTATCTCAAGACTTCTAATTTCTAGTCCAAGTTGACAAAAGATGCTCGTTGACGTATCTGTCATCATTCACAACCCTTACGCATAGTTGGAGATACTATTAATGAGGTAAATCCCCTCTATGGACAGAGGCGATCCCACTAGCCCTAGAGTGGGTCTAGCAACAAACAAAACATGCTATGATATTAGTTCCTAGTTACAAAATACAAGGCTATGATGGATAGCTTACCTCAAGTCCTACACTGTTGTTGTCGAAGAAGAAGTGTTGCTTCCTATTCCTAGCTTGAAAGATCACAATCCTTTCGCTCACCACGTCTAGACACCTGTACATATCTAGAGAAAAGTGATGACATACAACGTAATAATTCAAACATGTAACTATCAATCAGTTGGAAAAGATTGAATCAAATTTCATTACACAAATAAGAAATACAACGATGGAACCAATAACATAATCGCGGATATATTAAAATATGAAAGAAAGATTACAACCGAGTTCCGACGTCACATTCTTCCTTCGGCAGGGCTTCCAGTGGAGAATGTCTCACAAAGCTTGTGGGGAATTTAGACAAGGCTCTCTCTCTTATGGGGTTCTCTTTGGCTCTATTCTCAATAGTCGATCAGCTATAATTATCTTCCCAAACATTCAGCTAGCTTGGAAATAGAGAGGGCAAGATTTTACAGAGGGAGAAGGAGAGGTTAGGATCCCTATAATCATGGGGGAGAGTCCTATATCTTAGGAAGGTTCCATGAGAGGTGGACAACCACTTCCTAAACAGGGAGATCCAGAGCCAAATAGTCCAACCTATATTTGATGATGGATTCTGAAGTTGTTAGAATCAAACTTCCACATTTTATTTTTAAAAAACATTCCCAAATAGGCTTGGCGCAGGAAATCCATAGAGATAGAGCACCAGGTGGCACGGGCTTAGTGTAAATTTCCTAGGTTAGCGCGAGTGATGAAATGGATGCTTGCGCCAATGCCCAAACATATGTTTTTAGTGATTTTTTGAGGAGATGTTCTTCAAGAGAATTCTTTACCTTATGCAGAAGGATGCCATCAAGGTGTTTTCAAGACATTTTACTGTTCACAGGTCATAGGAATAGTCCTCCAATGTACGGGATGAGTGATTGCAGGGATGATGACCAAATTTTGTGTAACAGATGCCCCCTAAATCATGAGGTCTGAGAGAGAGGGAGGGGTGAAATGATTTATGAGAATGCATTCAACTAAAAACACTGTTGTTGGAAGATCTGTGAGTAAAAATACAACTAATATCTCTTATACATGATATGTGGTATGGGTGTAGCCATCCATAAAAGAGTACAGAAATAATGAGATCCAAGGTATGGATGAAGCCATCTAGCAAAATAAGGATCAACAAGTAGACTCAGGTATGGTCGCAGCCATCCAATCAAAAGAGTCATGTAAAAAATCATAATAATCCACAAAGAACCCGCAGCCTAGATTTAATCAGATAAAATCTAGGGTCTTGCGCTCCATCTCAACCCAAACAAAGTACAAGTTCGAGCATGCGAATATGTGAGATGAAGTCGAACATGTAAGAACATTGTCTGATTACCATCCAATGATGAAAGATATTAATAGACATGAGAGAAACCACCAATAATGACGATGGCTCTGAAGGTACAAAAGGTACAACCCACAGAATGTGAATATTTATCTGACGTCGAGCACCTGTAGAGTCAATCGATCGAAGGCCAATGATGTGGACCTTACGTCGAGTGCAAAGAACCTGCCATTGAGGCATGCAGGCTCTAAGGTTCCTGAAGGGAGTCTCTAGATCAACTTCTTGGATAATGAGCTGGAGTCTATAGGAAGTGACCTTCATAGAAGGTGGGCCATAATGTTTCCCACATCATCGACGCGAGACAGAGGAACATGATTTTTGTGAATCAAGATCAATAGAGAATCATAGGGAGGTTGAAAACTGCAGAGGCCAACTTCTCTTGAACATATCGGCAGCACGACACTGGATTTGGTAGTATTTTACATCAAGTGATCTGCGGTCATGGTGACGCGGAAAAGAGAAGATGAGTGGTCAAAAGAGATTACCCAAACCCATGGAAGCAAGCAGATAACGAGATGAGATGTCCCCAACCCGACACAAATGCAGACAAGTGCCATGTTCAAGAGCGACATACTGCCAACATGACTATGATTTTGGTTCCATTTTCCCCCACCATTTCTGGTGAGTACCCCAATTATTTTCAAAAAAATCTTGAAGGGTATAGCATGTGCTTGCGATGTAAGTTTTTCTTTCGGACAAATCCAACCTAGTACATTTTACGAGCCCTAGGAAGGAGGAACTCGAGTAACGTCATTGCGACGGATTCCGATGTCATCAGTTTTTAACGAGTCTGACAAAGGAATAAATCGATGTCTTTTCATATTTAGAGAGTTTGAAAAGAAGGTGGAAAAGAAAACTCTAGCAGTCCTTTTTGGTAAATAGTCCCTCAAATCTAAAAAGGTAGAAAACTGTGTCTGAGAAAACCTCCTAGTCGCGATAGGCTAGGGTATTCATTTTTCGTAAATAATCTATCCCAGCCCGAAAAATGGGTAAACATATACTGGGTAGATATCAATTCCTAGCCAATTTAACAAGCTCAAAATGACAAGTGACTCGGAAATATTTTCAGTTTTAGAGAGTCAGAAAAGAGCTGAAAGGTGACTCCATTAGTGACTTTTTCTTGTTTTTACCGAGTCCAAAAAAGTATAAAATACAACTTGTCTCCTTTTCAAAACCACATGAAAAACCTGTTGTTGCACAAAAAGACATGTGCAAAACATATTCCATGAAAATAATATGAAAATATATCGACAAATATGTCTTAAAACCTATTTTAGAACTTTGAAAAGTTATAAAAGACCAACAGTGGTAAAAAATATTTACTTTTCACTTTTACCTCTTTGCAAAGCAACAGTGGCCCATTTCTACTTCAATCTTCAGGCGACGAGTGTGATCAATCCAGTGGACCAAATCGAATTCTGTCTGGTTCAGGAAATTGCTGACCTCTTTTGCCATCTTTCAAGTTACATTTTACTGCATTTTATTGTTATTTGAGGTCCCTTTGGGTAGGATTATTAAAATTTAGGGCTCTGTGGTTGGCGTGGGTTTTGGGCACTGACCTACTCCAATCCACCCTGTTTTACACAGGGGTCGCGCCAGTTGGGGCGGCTGTTAGCCAAACAGTCGCGCCAACAGCGCAAATCAAAATCCGCATCAAATTTAAAAAAAATGCAACCAATGGAATGTAAATTTGAATACCCAAGGGGGCTTACAATGTTCCCATGATTGATCGATGTAGGTATCAAGCGAAAAAGATGGTTATCGAATGGAAAGAGAGAAAACATAGCAAAGAATATGAACAAGCAATGGAAAATGAGCAATGTATGAATGCTCTTAGGAATTGTTGGCTAAAAAAGTTCTTTCTAATGCCATGTCTCCGGGCTCAGCCAAAATTGCTACAGTATCTCATTTGTATTTGGGATGAGGATCAAGAGAAATTTGTACTTCGAGACCAGGAGCTTGAGCTCGAAGTATCCGATGTAAATTTCATCACTGGACTGTCATGCAGGGGTCCAATCCCTATTCTGACCAATACCAGGCCTTCAGGGGAAAGCATGACAATGGTCATGAATAGGGTGTGCCTAGGTGCATGCAAAGGAACAGGGAGCGGTAAAGTGGACATTCAGACCATCCCTGATCTAGCACTGAGAGAAGTGCTACACACAATTACATGGGATTCAAGGTCGCAGGCACTGCACGAGGCCACAAAGACACAATTACCTCTTGCTTCAGAGTGTATGAACCCGACCATCTTCGACTGGGCCGAGGCCATGACCATGAACATCAAATGGCAGCTCACCAAATGCAAGAAGAGAAAAATAAAGAAATTTGGGTATGGGTCGATTCTGGTATCGTTCTTCTTGGAACAATTACCTATATTTCAGCGCCAGGAGGCTATAGTCCTGGAGCCACCACTGAGAAAGCCACGGATGGCCCGATGAGCGGTAGTAATTCCTAGAGCAGGGGGCGACCAACAGATGTCCTGGAGGCCAGAGTTTTTTTATTGGCTCCAATGATAGCTGATTGTCATGGAGGATTGGCCCTATCCTAGCACAGATTTTACCGGAGACCCAGACCTCCCACTCCTAGAGGGAGAGGATTAGGATGAAGAACTTGGTAAGACTCATTTTTTATTTTTATGAGTTTTATGATTTTTTGGTATATATGCATGTTCTGAAAATTGATTTTATATGAATGCACATGTTGGTCCAGAACGTCCCGCAGGCATGTCTCCAATAGCGAGGCGGACTCCTCGTGACTTTGACCCTGAGGGCAAGGGCATTAACTTGGAGTTAGTGAAAAACTTGGAGGGAATCACTCGTGGGGTCCCTGATTATGCCCATTTTGATGACGTACCCCAAGCCTATCAGAGGCACATTGTGGGAGTGCCCAGCTGTATCCACCGCTTGCTGAGGTGGATGGTACGGGCGGTGACGTGTTATCATGAGCACCATGTCGACTAGGCACTTTAGGCTCTATTTCCACATGTTTTGAGAGACATGTTGTCTCATGATGTAACTGTAACAAACATATATTATTTTTCTTGGGTTTATGATGCACACGGCTTGTAAACAAATGATATGTATATATATACATCTATTTTATACATGGGTCAATGTACATATGATGATGTTTTTTATAAATTGCGCAAATGTATATCTAGCACAATATTAGCTATTGTATCCATTAATGTATTCATTCATCTTTGTATATATTGATAAGTAATGAAATCAAAATTTTGTTCAAGTAAATGAATACGCAAATATAATGTCAAATTTCATGGGTTTCGAACCAAATAATTACCATTTAGATGAAGAACAACAAGTTGCGAATCCAAATTAACAAACAATGCCCGTATGTCGAGGATGACTGCCTCGGTTAATAGCTCCAAAACTGCGCTATATTCAACGACATTGTTTGTGGCTGGTCCCAGACAAATACCTTGTAAGTCAATCAACTCACCATCAGGATCATAAATAACCCAGGCTACCGAAGATAGGTTCCTGGTACTGCAGGAGGCACCATCTGCGAAACTGACATAAGGGGAAATAGATATCTACATAGCAAACAAGACCCAAATAAGCAGAAAAAAGCTCACAAAGAACATCACACCAAAGCATGCACACAAAATGAAAACAATCACCTATGTACACATATCACACGTGAATAATTCAGGCATATTATTTTTTCAGATACAACCCATTTCTGGGCTGCGATAAAGGAAACCCTTCATAGTCAATGAGCTCATAAGCCCCATTCTGCAACATACATTTAACGATGTAGGGCCCATGCCACATGGGTTGGAATTTTCCTGCCCCCAGATTATCATGAGCTTGGTCGTATAGAAGAACGATATCGCCTTCAATGAAAGAACGAGGAGAAACAGATTGGTCAAAATGGGCTTTGACTCGCTTCTTTTGTGCTTCGATGACCAAGGTAGCTAAGCGACGAGTTTCATCGAATCTCTCTAAATAGAGGAGAAGTTCTTCTTCAGGCGAAGTATCAGGAAGTAATTCCACAACTAACTTAAGTGAAGGGATTTCACATTCAATCGAAAGTGTAGCTTCCAAACCATATACAAATTGAAATGGGGTAAACCTAGTTGCATTTTTTATCGATTTTCGGTAAGCCCATAGAGCTGAGAAAAACATGAGAGGCCAGTTTGATTTGTGGATCCCAATTGTTCGTTGAAGCATGGTGACAAGGATCTTATTTACAGCTTCAAATTGGCGATTAGCTTGGGGATAGTAAGGCGTTGAGCTGTCGTGGCACAAACCCAACTTAGATGTCTGCTCTACCATCATATAATCCCAAAATGGGAACCATGATCAGTGACGATAGCTTCAAGGACACTGAACTGAGCAATAACATGATTGAATATGAACTGTGCCATTGTCTTAACGTCCGCAGCCAGTGTTGGCATCACTTTGGCCCATTTCGTAAAGAAATCGATGGTAACGATGATATAGGCATGCCCCCCATCTGAACGAGGGTTACACATCATAAAATATATGCCCCATTTGGAAAAAGGGCCAACGATAATGACAGGATGTAGTGGAACAGGCGACGCACACATCTTGCGTTGATAAATCTGGCACTCATGGAATTTGCGTGCTGCAATGATGCAATCTTTAAAAATAGATGGCCAGAAGTATGCAACACGAAGGATATTTTGTGCAGTGGCATAACCAGACATGTGACCACCATAGGCGCCACTATGGTAGTCATTTAAAACCTTTTCCACTTCCTCGATGGTTAGACATTGGCGAAGTATAGAATAAACTCTGACACGATAGAGGGTATCCCTAACGATACAATAAGGTTGCGATTGATGCCAAATGTGACGTCGGGCATCTTTCGTGAGCTCAAACCTAAAAGTAGACATTTGGAGGTACACGGTTATATCACTGTACCACGGGCCGAGGGTGCTGATCCGGAAGAGATTTTTGTCTGGTATATGATCTTCAGAGGAAGAAGGAGAAAATTCAGCAGGGAGAGAACAAATAAAATCAGCAAACACAAGTGATTTCTTCGATTTGGCCATAGTGAAATCCAAATCAAACTCTTGGAGGATGACAATCCACTTTGATTATTTTCCCCCCAGCGGCTGTCGCGATAAAATATAATTCATGGGGTTACATTCAGAAATCATGGTCACCGTGCATAAACGAATGTAATGACGAAAACATTGGATAGCCTGGACCGCAGCCAATGTTAACTTCTCAACATGTGCATAACATGTTTCATGGTTGAGAAGGTTCTGAGACAGGTAGTAAATGACATGTTTGTTACCGTCATCATCATCTTGGACTAATACCATGGTGATCGTACTGAAGGCGGCAGCTAGGTAGAGGGTGAAATCACGATGGTAATTTGGAGGACGCAATAGAGGAGCATTGACAAGCAACGTCTTAAGTCGATCAAAAGATTGATGGGAAATCTCATCCCAGCAGAAAGGGACGTCTTGCTTTAGAGGTTGTGTAAATCATTTGGCTACTTCAACGTAGTTTGGGATGAAACGATGTAGGAAATTGGCTTTCCCTTGGAGACTTTGGAGTTGATGTAACGAGGATGGGGAGGGGAGATTGACAATAGCCTCAACCTTAAGAGGGTTAAGGCGAATTCCATCTTTAGATACGATAAACCCTAAGAGTCTACTGGAGTCGACGCAGAAGATGCATTTATGTGGGTTGAGCCTAATATAAGCCTAATATTGTAGCATCTACAACGAAGAAAGATTTTACCAAGATGTTCTAGGTCATCTTTCCATGTAGCTGAATGAGCCAGAAGGTCATCCAAGTATGGTTGGACAATATGTTGAATATCATGAAAAGCATAGGACATTGCACGCTGGAATGTAGCCCCAACATTCTTCAAGTTGAACGGGAGTTTCTTATATGAAAACGTTCCCCATGGGAAAATAAAAGAGGTCTTGTATTGATCCGAAAGGATAATGTTAATATGGTTATAGCTATAGAAACCATCCATAAGGGAGAAAATTTCACTTCCTGCACAATTGTCAATGATCTGATCAATAAATGGGGTGGGATAGTTATCCTTAGGACAGGCCCGATTGATATCATGATAGTCAACACAAACACGAATGGAACCCTATTTATTATCTACAAGAACTATATTAGAAACCCATTTAGTCAGGGGAATCAGATAAATGAAACCAGCTTTAAGAAGTTTCTCAACTTCAGCTTTGATAGCGGTAGCTTTTCGAGGATGCACAGGACGAAGACGCTAGCGAACAAGCTGCACACCTGGGTAGGTGGGAATATCATGCACCATGATATTAGGGTCGATTCCATGCATTTCTTTGTAAAACCATGAAAAAACATTGCGGAACTCACGAAAGATACTAGTGTACACTTGGACTTCCTCGGAAGAGCAAGTGACTCCCACATGGATGCTCTCGACGATCCCCAGTTTAACGGAGATGTCAATAGGCATCGTTTGAGTAATATTCCACAAGTTACCTTCTGTAAAGACTTCATGAGTCAAAATGGGAGCCTGAAGTGGTGGAGAAGGAACTTGGGCTGCGAAGCGCTCAAGACAGTTAGACATAGCCCCGAGGCAAGGCATAAACGAGGAATGATGATGGCCATCGCTCCATGGTAGATCCTCAAGAGACATTGTTTCCATGATAGCCTCGTCGGATGGAAACACTTCTTTTAGAGGATCGGGCGAATCCGCATTGCCGAGCCAGGGGGATTGAGAATACACGTCGAGAAACATGCTTGAAGGAGCAACTTCTGGAGGGGGAGAATCAGATGCAGCTGTTAGCTCACAATAATTGATCTCGATGGGACTAAGCGGCATTGAGTTTCCAAACAAATCAACCTGTTGAGGTGAAGGGATGATCCAAGGGTCATCTGACCGAGAGATCATATTGAATTGAACGGTATTTGGTGGTGGAAAGGGAAAAATACCAATGAGAGTGGGATATTTGAAAAGACCCGGCCCTATGCTGTCAGGGGGATTAGGAATTTGATCCATGTATGGCATGTTTTTCTCAGAAGATGAGGTAAATAATGACAACTGATCAACAGTAATAATTTTTCCCTCATGTGGAAACTTCAGAAGTCAAAAGAGGGTGGATGGAACGCATAGCATAGTGTGAGTCCAACTACGACCAAGTAGAAGATTGTAGTTGAGTTTGGCATCAATGACTTCTACTTCAACGTTGACTGTCTTTCCTTGCAATGTGATCGGTAAGCTAGCAAGAATGCCCAAGGGTTTAGATTCCCTTCCATCGAATGCCTCAAGGGCATTGGGTGACAAATTAAGGGCTGGAGAGCCAATAGCCTTCCAGAAAGCAGACGACATGATGCAGGTAGATGCACCTTCATCCACTACGGCTCTATGGATGTTGAGACCGTTGATACCAACTTGTATAACAAGCGCAATCTGGTGCGGAAGTCAGGGGACAAAGTTCTCTATATCGAAGGAGAGAAGGCTAGAATCAGCAAGATCGATCCCGCCGATGAAAAAAAATAATGCTTTTCATTGAGATGGAAAAATTTGGAGCACTTCTAACGCAAACATCATGGAAGGCGCCTGTGCCAAATACTCAACAATATTGCAATGTTGAGCAGCACGAGCATTAGGATTATAAGAATATTTCCAGAGAAAAACTTTGGAAGGTGGCCGAATAACAAGTTCAGAACTGGGCTTCTAAATTTCAAGGGGACCAGAGGTAGTTGGGGGAGGAGGACCATCAACGACCTCTTTCCTGGTTGCTTGGCATGATTCGACATAATCCTTCAACTGAGTAGCAATGGAAACGGGTGCAGAACCATTCACCATGAAAACTTGAGAGCCGAATGGGGCAGATGGGGCCGATTGATCGACCATCTGTGTCTACTGAGATGGGAAAGGTTCTTTAAGGACCACTGGATTTTCCTTAGTGCCTTTGAGTAGTTGATTAACCTCGGATCATCGAGGACAATCCTTAGTGTACTGATCCTCTTCACAAATGAGATAGGGATATTTCAGCTTTCGCTGTGAACCATCATCAGCATGAGGATTAGACGATTCCAGTTTTGGGGCATCGGATATAGCCCTGCATTTTCCCTTCTTTTTCCCCTTGGAAGTCTTGTCCACAGAAACGGTCGAAACGGCGTTGACCTCCACGATTTTTCCAGAATCTAGGGAAGCCTGAGGAGCAGAATTGTTGGAATAATTTGATTTCTGCTTCCCATTCAAAGACTTACACGAAGTTTGAGACATGGAACCAATAATTCCATCGATTGATGGCGTAGCCAGTGCTTTAGAGGTCCTAAGCCATGGAGCTTCAATCAAGATGTAATACAAAATGCTCGATTGCGAGTACACTAAATTGAGGTACTGGGCACGAGAAATTGCTTGTTCCTCGGTTACACATGCCCCCATGGCGATATCTTTCGCAATCTGATTGAAAAAAGTGGCAATGAACCAATGAGTAAGAAGTTGATATGGAATTTTGAACTTGATCAGGCGACGACGCCATCTCCATTCATGAATATGGTTTGAGATGTGGGTAGCCCGGTCCTATTTCAAGGATGTGAGGAGATGCGTACCGGCTTCATAAGAAACCAGAAACTGGAAATGAGTCAGGAATGCCATAGCAAGAGTATTGAAATCTTGAAATATGCCATGAGGAAGTTCAATATACCACTTAGCAGCAGCTCCGGTAAGAGTGCGCTGGAAGAGATGGAGCCAAACAGAGTCATCCACCCAAGAATTGGAAGAACACCATAAATGGTATGTCATAACGTGAGCTTGGGGATCTTCCCAGACTTGCCCTCAAACTTAGAAAAATCACCATGAACCTTCGTCAGGACCGAAGGCCAATATGGATTATGAAGAATGGGATCGTTTGTCAATTTGGACACATCCAGTAACTCCAATGTAGCAAGGAAAGGTAATTGAGGATTAAACAGCATGATAGGTCCTTGGTAAGGACTCGTACCCATACTCCATCCTGGTTGAGTATAAATCTACCCCCATTAGTGCTATCCTGGAGGATTTTGACCATAAGGGGTATAAGCTGAATAATTCGGTTGATATGGTGGCTGAGAACCAGGATACGGGGGTTGATAATCGAGATACTGATTCTGAGTATATGAGGGTCTCGATTGAGCAGCATAAGGATTCTTCTGCGGAGTATAAGTATAGCCTGGCGGTTGAGGATAATAAGTAGAACCTTGAGGTGGATTGTAAACCGGTCGAGATTGACCTTGAGGAAAATAACCGCCTTGGGGTCGAACAGGCTGCTGATAAGTGGGGCCCTGCTGATCTGGATACGTTTGAGGTTTCCCTGGTTGGACCATAGGGTGAGGCTGTAAAGGTTGACCTTGAGGATTTTAAGGTTGCCCTTGTAGGCTGTAAAATAATCCCTGCTGGACCAAAGGTTATCCCTGTAAGGTTTTTCCTTGCGATTCATACGCATACCCTTGCTGGGCAGAAGGTTGTCCCTGGTAGGGTTGTCCTTGTGGGCTAGAAACATATCTTTGTTGAACTAAAGGTTTTCCCTGAAAGGGTTGTCCTTGTTGGTTGGAAGGTTGCACAGGCAAGGTAGGTATAAAACCATTAACCTATTGATAAGCCTTAGGAGGAGGAAAATAGATGGGGTTTCCGTGCTCATCATATTGAAATGGAAATGAATAGATCAGGGTACCATCTGGTCCATAATGAGAAAAATAAGGATGATTAATATCCTGAGAGGACTGATCAACCTAGGAGTTCGATGGCTATAAATTCATCCGATACTCCTCAAATGAAAGGCTGTCAGGGACGGACATGACAATCGAAGTCTCTACCAAAGAAAAGACTCCTAAAGGTTGAGTGGTGACGACAGGCGTCGATGCGGCCACACATACAGTAGATCTAGTGGGGACGAACATAAAAAAGGGCTTCGATGAGGCTGGTGTCATCGGTGACATCCCTAATGACTGGAGAACTGGTCCCCTTGATTGGGTTGAACTTGCCATGGAGGAAATACTAGCCATAATCTGACCCAAAGACCTATAGCCTGCTAGAAGATACACTGATGGTGAAGACTGATCAGGGTATAGATGGATGTCTTCTGGAAAAAGGTGGTATTCTTCATCAGAAACTAGAATGCCCTCACTGTCATTGGGACCAGACGATTCCATGTCTGAATCCATCATAAGATCTTTCAAAAGAGTACAGGGGCTAGGAGGTATAATAACAGCTAAAAACGGTGATCCCGATGTGAGAAGGGGAAAATGTTGCCCAACCCCAAACCCAAACCAAGCATTGGAAAGAGGCCAATGGAACTCAACTGGTTCACCAAAGGGGTACTCTTACGGGATGACAGGCTGCTCAAGGTCGGCAGACCTAGAAGTATGCGAAGTTTCAGATGAATCGTCCATATAGGGACTACCAGTAGACGAAACTGATGGCTCCACCACTGTGACTGTAGCACACAAAAAGGGGAAAAAGATCAAAAAGAGGATTCTTGGATCAAAACAAAGGAAAACAAAAAATAGGCCAAGTAATAAAACTTTAAAGGGCGTGTAATCATGGGTAGTTTATTTTACCAAATTGAAACAAAATATTTGTTGTTTCATGTTTTAAGAGTCAAGAAACAGTGAAAGATGACTCTAGTCTCTTTCAGTTTGAAAAGAGCGCGAAAGGACAAGTGCTCGATGATATTTTCAAATTTATGGAGTTAGTAAAGATCGAAAATGACTGCTCAGGTAGTCTAGATAGAAGTGTACCAGGTTCCCGTGAACTTCCATATACACCTTGGTTACAAAATGAAAGAGAAATCAACCAAGGACTTAACATACGTGCAGGTAGTCTCCCCAGATGCTGTGTTCGGTGTATCAAGGTTACAAGGCAGCAGACTCGGCTTCCTACGGATAAAGGGATTGTAACCTAGAGGGGTCTCCCTTTATATACTCGATGGTATGGGGAACACGAGTCTGTACTAGCACTGTCTGAAGCCAAATGGTGAGCGAAAACTACTAGGTTTAAAGATGCCGGAACACATCTCTAACTTAGACCACTAAATATTCCGTTAGGTTTCAATGTTGCCTTAGGTTAATTGAATAAATTTTAAGTTGATATTGTATTTATGTTTCAATTCCAAGGTCCTACCAAATTTTGAATCTCACGAATCCCTAAATGCAAGCTACATGCCATAAAATACCATTTCGTTCAATGAAAATCTATCTACGAGAGAGTTAAGAGCTTCCAAGTGATAGAAATAATATGAACATATGAAAAAATCCACTACTGAATCTGATGCAAGCTAATGAAACTAAAAATCTCTTCCCTAGAATTATATAATGCTAGAAATGAAAAATATTTTCCAATTGTCACTATGCTAATAAAAAATGCAAATGATTTTTTTTTCTAATATATCAGAGCAAGTGCACTAAATTATCTGAAAAATAAATCAAAAAACCAATTTGAGAATGGTGAAGGGAGAGCTGAAACAAAACAATTTCACTCAACTCAAAACAAGCACAACAAGACTCAAACCAATGATGAAATCCCTCAAATCAAAGAAAAGATCTCAAAAGAGACCCAAACAAGCCGTGTAATCTAGGCCTGGAGTGACAAGAGTAAAAATGAATGAAAGAAAGGATAATCACTCAATTAACAGAATCACTCAAATGGATCCAAGAAGCTGAGTGCAAATAAGCAGAAATGAAGTTGACTGGGAAACCAAGTACCCGAAACTCCCATGGGAGGCTCAACAGGCTGAAGCACCTAGAAAAGCTAGGGCTGAAAAGTAAAACTAATAGAAAAGGGAAAAAAACTGAAGGATAAGGGATAATCTTAGTCAAAACAAACCCAAAGCATTCAAATGATACTAAGAAAATACCCAGAGACACCAAGATGGACCAAAAACTCCAAAAACAGGGAAAACCCTAGCACCTTCAGGAATTGACGCAACTGTCTAGCTGTAATCCACGCCAGACAAGGGATGGCGCGAGTGATAAAATGGCAACAAGAGCCAGCTGGCGGGACTGTCAGGCTGGAAACCGTGCCAATCAAGCCAGCCTTGAAAAGGTGGAAATTTTGGAAAAATAGAGGTCAAATTGATCCTCTAGGGCTGAACATGGGTCTTAGACTCAACACAGATAATCAGAAAAGCAAGCTAGGCAAGAAAATACTAGGAAGATGACCTAAAGGATGAAATACAAACTCACACTGATCCCCAGTGGAGTCGCCAATTTTTTAACGAGGTAAATCCCCTCTGCGGATAGAGGCGATCCCACTAGCCCTAGAGTGGGTCTAGCAACAAACAAAACACGCTACGATATTGATTCCTAGTTACAAAAGACAAAGCTATGATGGATAGCTTACCTCAAGTCCTACACTGTTGTTGTCGAAGAAGAAGTGTTGTTTCCCATTCCTAGCTTGATAGATCACAATCCTTTCGCTCACTACGTCTAGACACCTATACATATGCAGAGAAAAGCAACGACATACAATGTAATAATTCAAGCATGTAACTATCAATCAGTCGGAAAATATTGAATCAAATTGCATTACACAAATAAGCAATACAACGATGGAACCAATAATATATTCGAGAATATATTAGAATACGAAAGAAATATTACAATCGAGTTTCAATGTCACGTTCTTCCTTCGGCAGGGCTTCCAGCGGAGCGTGCCTCACAAAGCTTGTCAGGAATTTAGACAAGGCTCTCTCTCTTATGGGGTTCTCCTTGGCTCTGCTCTCAATAGTCACTCAGCTATAGTTTTCTTCCCAAATGTTTAGCTAGCTTGCAAATAGAGAGGGCAGGGTTTTATAAAGGGAGAAGGAGAGGTTAGGATCCCTATAGTCATGAGGGAGAGTCCTATATCTTAGGAAGGTTCCATGAGAGGTGGAAAACCACTTCCTAAACAGGGAGATCTAGAGCCAAACAATCCAACCTCTTTTTGATGATTCATTCTGAAGTTGTTAGAATCAAACTTCCACCTTTTATTTTTAAAAAACATTCCCAAATAGGCTTGGCACGAGAAATACACAGGGATAAAGTGCTAGGTGGCACGGGCTTAGTGTAAATTTCCCAGGTCGGCGCGAGTGATGAACTGGCTGCTCGCACTAATGCCCAAACATATGTTTTTAGTGATTTTCTGAGGAAATGCTCTTCAGGAGAATTCTTGCCCTTATGAAGAAGAATGCCATCAAGCTATTTTCAGGGCATTTTACTGTTCATAGGTCACAATAATAGTTCTCCAATGTACAGGATGAGGGATTGCAGGGACGGTGAAAAAATGATGTGTAACAGATACTTTATACTGCATGAGAGCTGATTCCATCCTTTGTCATTGTTTAACCCTTGAGGAAGCTGAAAAATTCCTTAATGACTGCCATTCTCGTGCATGTGGCAATCACATGTATGGGTATGCTATTGCTCAAAAAATCCTTCGTGTTAGGTATTTCTAGCCTACCATTTTCAAATATTGTATCCTCGTTATCCGTAAATGTCACGAGTGCTACATCTACCAGTGCAAGATTTGCACGCCACCTTCTCACCTCCATCCCATCATTACTGTTGTTCCCTTTACGAAGTGGGGCATCTATTTTATGATGTGTAACACTCGCTCGGCCAGGGGGCATGCTTATATTATTCTAGTTGTGGACTACTTCACTAAATGGGCCAAAGCAATGCATACACTCACAACTGATGGTAAGACGACTACCCAATTTCTATTCAATTACATGATTACCAGGTTTGGAGTCCCTCAAACCATTGTCACAAACCATGGCTCCCATTTTCACCATTATATGATGGTTGAGCTGACTACTTGGTTGGGTCTACATCACAACAACTCAACTCCATACTACCCCCAGGCCAATGGCCAGGTCGAAGCCATGAAAAAAAATTTAAACACTCTTCTTCAGCGTAATATTGGGATGCATAAGTCCAATTGGAATCTCATGTTGTTCTTGCCTCTCTGGGCTTACCGAACCTTGGTGAAGGATTCAACTGGATTCACACCATTTCAACTTGTTTATGGTCTGGAAGCTACCCTTTCGATTGAATGTGAGATTCCTTCACTCAAGATAGCTGTCAAAATATAGCCAAATACTTCACCAGAGGAAGAATGTATTCTATATTTGGAGAGGTTTGATGAAACTCGTTGCTTCACTGCTCTAGTCATAGAAGCACAGAAAAAGCAGGTCAAATCCCACTTTGGCCAAACAATTTCCCCTTGTACCTTCATAGAAAGAGACTTGGTCCTCTTGTATGACCAAGCCCATGATAAGCTGGGGGTAGGTAAATTCAAACCCATGTGGCATGGGCCCTACATCGTCCAACATGTTTTGTAGAACGGGGCCTATGAGCTTATTGATTATGAAGGCCATCCCCTGAATCAGCCTTGGAATGGACTGTATCTCAAAAAATATTATGCATGAGTCTTTTGTGCATTTGTTTTTCTGTACAAAAGTGTTTTTTTCATTTTTTCACATTTTTGGCTTGGTGTGCTTTGCGAGCAGTTTTTTCCTGCTTGTTGTATCTTTTCTTACTGTGCAGACGCCTGTCACTCCTTATGTTGGTTTCCCTGACAGTGCCTCCCATAGTACCCGGAACCTATCCTCCGAAGCTTGGGAAATTTATGATCCTAACCATTAGTTAGTAGACCTTCAAGGAATTTTTCTAGAACGTGCAACTAACAATGTCACTTAATACAATGCAGTTATCGAACTTCTAACTGAAGCTATTGCCCTCAACATTCATGAATGAATTGTAAACCTAGACTCTCAGCTTGTTGTTCTCCAGCTCAATGGGCGTTGTTTAGTCAGAAACCCTCAGATTTTTAGGATGTATTTACATGTTCCTTTTTTAAAAAGGAATTTTGATTATAATACATATCAACATATTCCCAGAAGAATGAATAGGTTAGCTAATGAAGTAGCTAATATTGTATTAGATAGACATTTACAAAATTTTTAAAAGAAATCACCATCACATAATAATATTTAGACAAGAAAATAAGCATATATATATATATATATATATATATATATATATATATATATATATTGTTTGCATCGACTTGTACATCATAGTTCAAAAATATATGTGTTTCGGTTACATCCTAAGACGCCATGTCTCTAAAAAAATATGCAGAAATGAAACATAGGATTCTAATTAGCATGGTGCTCATGATAGCATGTCACTTCCCGTATGACATGTCTTAGTAGTGGATGGATGTTGTTAGAAAATTTTGCGGTGTGTCGCTAGTAAGCACGAGGAATGTCCTCCAATCTCACGTAGTTCGGGATCCCGCTTGTGAGTCCCTCCAAGTTACGTGTTATTTTTTCCTCATCGCTTCCCTCGCCATGAGGGGCCACTTTGAAATCCCTTGGGACCCTCCAAGCTATTGGGGACATCCCTGCAGGTTTCTCTGGTCCAACATCTGCAACACATGAGAAAATATTACAAAAAATATATATGAAAACCAAAAAAAATTTATAATACTCATAAAAATCCAAAAAATGATTTTTTTACCTCTGTTCTCGTCCCAGTTGTCCCCTTCCAAAAGTGCAAGGTCCGGATCACCACTGAAATTGGTGTCGGTATACGACCAGTCCTCCACCATGATGATTTTTTGGCTCAACCAGTCAAAGAACGCTGGTCTCCATGAGATATGTTGTCCACATCCTGATCGAGGCATCAGCTGAACCCAAAAGACCATCTGTGGCTCTCATGCTAGTGGCATAGGTAAAATCACCTCCTGACACTGGAATATAGGTAACCATTCTAGGATGAACGATATCAAGATAGACCCATACCCAAACTACTTTAGCTTACCATTTTTGCACATGGTCAGCTGATGTTTCATGCTGATTGTCACCACTTCCCCCCAATTGAATATTGTCGGATCCATGCAATCTACAACTAGTTGGAGTTGAGTCTTTGTGGCTTCATGGGGAGACTAAGATCCAGTAGCCCGAGTAATGGTATGCACCACTACCCTCAATGGTAAGTCGGTCACTGTCTGAATGTCTAGCTTGCCACTCTTATGTGCTTTCCTTGCTCCATAACAAACTCTATCTATCAAAATTTCCATGCTCTCTCTAAGAGCCAAAGCACCTATCATCAGTGGTCACTCTCCCCATTGTGACAATCCAGTTATGAATTAGATATTAGAGACTTATATCTCCAATTCCTGGTCATGAATGATGAATCTATCTCGATCAATGTCCCATACACTAATCAAGTATTGTAGCAGCACTAGATGAGCTCTCAGAAATGGGGTCATGAAGGATTTCAGAAGCCCACAGTTCCTTAGGGTATCCATGCATGCATCATTATCCATGGCCTATTCATTCTCTGCTCCATGTTCCCACTCTTTCCACTCTATTACCATTTTAACTATTGATTCTTCCTGCAAAACCAACATACAAACTTCCATAAGCCACTTTGCTAAGAATTAAATTGATTTGGATGAGTATTTTGGAGTAAATTGAGAAACAATTGTGCGCGGTGTCAACACTTATTTTTTTTAAATAGTTGTGCAGAGCGTCACCTCCCCATTCAAACACTGTGGAGGTCAGTGCGACTCCGTGCCCGGCATCGGTGCCGGCCGCTGCGGCCATGATTTCTTCAAACCCTCCTAAAAAATGCATTAAACCATAAAAATACATAAAAAATGGATGAAATTGTAGGATAAGTTCATAGCTCCTACCTGGAAGAAGCGGATTCATCAATGGCCCCCTATATTGCCTAGTGTCAGCTCCCCAAGTTCATAGTCAAAACCGGTGAAAATGCTCACAAGAAGGTGAAAAGTTAAAAGTAAATTGTTTTTACTATTTGAGTTATTTTATAGCCTTTTCTAACCCTAATTGGGTTTTTGGACACCTGTTTCAATTCTTTTTTATTATTTTCCCCAAAACTGGGTTTTACGTTTGTTTCTTGTGCAGCAACAGGTCTTAAAATTGGCAACGATGATGAAACATGTTGTATTTTATTACTTTTTCAGACTCGGTAAAAACACGAAAAAGTCACCCCATGGAGTCATCCTTCAGCTTTTTTCTAACTCTAAAAAATTTAAAATATTTCTGAGACTCTTGTCATTTTGAACTCGCTAAAGGTTGTGAAACATCATCTGCCCAATATACGTTTACCACTTTTTTTGGATGGGACAGATTATTTACTAAAAAGGAATGCCTTAGTCGCACATGGCTAAGAGATTCTCTCAAATATTGTTTTCTCCCTTTTCGGATATGCGAGACGACCTATGAAAAGGGACATTCTAGAGTTTTATTTTCTTCCTCTTTTCAAACTCTTTAAACATGAAAAGACACCAAGTTTTCCCTTTGTTAGATTCATTAAAACTAAATGACATTGGAAGTCGTCACCATGACATTACCTATTTCCTCCTCCCTAGGGCTCGTAAAATGTACTAGGATGGATTTTTCCAAAGGAAAAACTTACCTGACAAGCATATGCTATCCCCTTCAAGCTTGTTTCCAAAAATAGTTTGGGTACTCACCAGAAATGGTGGGGGAAAATGGAACTAGTTGTCAGTTGTGTCAGCAATATGTCGCTCTTGAACATGAAACTTGTTTGCAGTTTGTGTCAGGTTGGGGACATCCCAAATTCATCATTTTTCCTCCATGGGTTTGGGTTATCTGTTTTTAACTCTCATATTCTCTTTGCCTCGTCACCATGGCCTCAGATCCCTTGATGTCAAATACTGCCAAATATCGGAGTTGTGTTGCCAATATGTTCAATAGAAGTCCCTTCTATAGTTTTCAACCCCTAATCCTCTATTCAGTCTTGATTCACTATCATATTATTCCTCTCTCTCGTGTCGATGATGTGGGAAAAATTATGGCCCTCCTTCGATCGATCACTTCATGTTGACTTCAGCTCATTATCCAGGAATTTGATCTAGAGACTTCCTTTTGGTACCTTAAAGCTTGCATTCCTCAATGGAAAGTTCTTCGCATTTGACGATAGGTTCTCATCATTGGCCTTCGATCGGGTGAGTTCGCAAATGATCAACTATAGTTCATTGTTCACATTATGTGGATTGTACTAGCAGTTCCTTGAGGACCATTTTCATTAGTGGTGGTTTCTCTTGTGCCTGTTAACAACTTCCATCATCGATTGGTAATCAGGCGACTTTCTTGCATTTTCGATTTCAGCTCATTCATTTACATTCTTGAATTTGTACTTGTTTGGGTTGGGACAGAGCATAAGAACCTAGGTTTTGTTTGATGAAATCTAGGTTGCGGGACGATTTGGTTTATCATGATTGTATTCATGAATCTTATAATTGGATGGTTGCGACCATACTTGAGTCAAGTTGATGATCCTTCCCACTGGATAGTTGTGTCCATACCTTGGATATTATTACATGTTCTCTATTATGGATGGATGAAACCATACCTTGTATCCATGTATCATAGCTATCAGTCATACTTGATCTTGCAGTCCTCTGACGAAGGAATTTTGGTTTGGGCATGTTATCATAAATCATTTCACCCCTCCCTCTCTCTCAGACTTCATGCTTTATGGGGCATCTGTTACACAACATTTTGTCACCGTCCCTGCACTCCCCATTCTGAATATTGGAGGAATATCAGAGTGACCCCTTTGTACTGTCACACATCAGGATGAATTTCATTACATCCCTTAACATGTTAGGAACACAATCTCTGTTGGCCATTCCTGAAGTTGACCCTTTAAAACATATACTTTTGGGTCGACGCGGTTGTGTAGTTATGACCTTGTGCCAATGTCTAGACTTACACTGAGCCCCGCACCATGGTCGCTCTTTCTATGGAGAGCACCCACACTGAGCTACTTTTGGAAGGTTTTTAATTATGGAAATGAAGCTTCTAAGATCTAACAGCTTCGTTGGTAGAGTCATGGATGTTTTTTTGACTGGATGTGGTCGTGTTTCTCCCTTTGGCCTTCTATTTTCTACAAAAATGTAGCTTCCCAAAGGAATAGACGTTTCCTCCACCGTAAGTGGATCACAAATCTCATCCACCACTCTTATAAATCCCTCTTCATTCCATTGATTAATCTATCCTGACATAGCTAGAATAGACCAAAAGCTGATAGCAGAGAATAGTCCATAGTTGTGAGAGAGAGTTTAAGCCTTTCACCTCTTTGAGCTGAATCGACGAATGAATTCTTTGAGATGCGCCCGACTAAACCCATCAAAGGAGGTATATAACATCAAGGCGTAGGTTGTAAAATCCCTTTTATATATTAATATGACATGACTGATTTCTAGTTCCATATTTGTCTATGTTAATGATCAAAGTTTCTCACTCTCCTTGACTAGTTGGATAGTTGTAAATGAACATGTATGCTAGTATGATTTTAGTGTTGGATGATTTTTGTGCAGGTGTATGAATTTCGCTACCAAAGGATCGGAAGGCTTGAAGGAAAAATATCGAGGGAGCACTGCATAATACTACGTTAAGAGTATCGGATTGAGGTAGGAAATCTATTCCAATCTGCATTTAGTTTATGAACTAGGAATTTAGAAACCAACATGTTCCATTATTGCGAGACCCACCCTAGGGCTAGAGGGATCATCTCTGTCCAAGGAGGGGACTTTCCTTCACAATAGAGTGTTCCACTCTTCCTCGATCCTTCTTTGCATGTCCCCAATGAGGTCGGGGTATAAGGAGTTAGAGCTCGATATGGTGGAACCTTTGCAAGATAAACCTTGGAAAACTTGACGGTTCCCCATGGGGGAAGAAAAGAAAGACGAGGGAGCAAGATATCCTATAAAAATAATTATCGAGGAGGCCCTCAATAAATACATGAATTTGATGATGGATAATTCTTCCCAAATCCTTGAATGACTTCCAAACTACGACGCATCTGCATCGAGTAGTCACTCTGGAGGCGCCACACCTTTTAATACAAGTAAATTTTTACATTCCCATATTTGAGGTCCAAATAGATGCAAATTTCATAGGTAGATAGTTGAATCTATTAGAAGGATATTTCTTGGTTCATTTATTTTACAACCGGGAAAATATTACTTTTTCACTACTCAAAGTTTTCCCCCATGTTAATGGGTGGTGGGAAGCCTACCGTGAGCAAAAGAATGAGAGGGAACCTTATCTATTCTCGGCCACACCCACTTGGGATTCTTTCTGAGTTGCCATCAAGGAATAATATTATCCCATGGGGATATATGAGGAAAAGTAAATACAATCAACTATGTTGTAGCAGCAAAGGGATCAATATGTGCATAAGCTTAAGAATTTTTTCCATACCCTGTGCAAAAATTTGTGTATCAAAGATTCAGAGAAACATTTGGTGCTAAATTAATGCAGTTTTTTGCGCAGATACATTCAGGAGGAAATGGATTTCCTCAACATCTCCTTGGTGCAGCATACCAGTATGCTGGAAAGATTGAGCAGAAATTCAAACGGAATAAGTGAGACTTTGGATCTGCAAATCGGAAGTAAGGGAAAGGTGCCTGCAAACCATAGAACAAAGGAAAAAGCTAAGGTGAGGTGGTCTAGGAAAAAATGAAAAAGTTGCAAGCAAATAAAAATGCCATGAAGCCAATGAAGGACATGAGAAAAGGGTGTGAGTTCCATCAGAGCTCCACTCACAACACAAGTGAGTGTTGGGCCAAGTAGTAATTGGTGGCCAAGATGAAGGCGTCCAAATAAAATGCATTCTTTGAATAAGAAAAACAAACCAACAACAGGAATGAAAAAGGGAATCAAATTATCGATTTAGAGCCCAAAACCATTATTTCCACCATGAAGATCCAAAAATAGGAACGAGAAGATCCAGAGGAGGGGGAGCACCTATTCCATTCATAGTAGTGGGTAAAGGGTTCCCCACTGCAGTTCAGTGTCCAGAACGAGATCCAAAAGAACCCAATTTTAGTAGAGGTCGTGAACCGATTGGGTTTTCCGAAAACAACACACCCAAAATTGTACACCATTGGGTGGCTTCACTAAGCATGGGATCTCAGCGTCAGCCAATAGTGTCACCTTCTGTATAGCATACGACCCTTCACAGATGAGGTATTATGTCACATTTATCCTCTTCATGTTTGTGATTTATTACTAGGCCAACCATACTTATGGAAGTGACATGATGTGTATGAGTCCAGGCCTAGCAGTATTATTGTTACTTTGGGTAATAAGTTGTACAGGATAACAAAGGTAGCATTTCCTACCACCATCTCTTTGGTTACTACAAGACAATGGAGTAAGCTCATTTCCAAAGCTAGGATTTTTTTTTGTCCTGATGATCTGCCCTCGGGGAAAGAAGAAGAAAGTGGCCACAAACTCGAGACAAGGCTCCTCTACATGAAAAAAACATATGGACAAGGTCTTGGAGGAGTATTGGGAAACATTCAACTCACCCGCAGGGGTGCCTCTGCATTTTCAAGTCAAGGACTCCATCGATCTGACCCCAGGCGCGCCACTACCCAATCGATCAATATATTAGTGCTATGTTTTGGAGAACGGAAAAATCAAGAGGAATATTTAGGTGCTGCTACAAAAAGGTCACATCTAGCTGATTTCATCTCCCTGTGGGAGATAGATCATGTTGGTTCAAAAGAAGGATGAGATTTGGAGACCTTGCATTGAATATCGGGCTGAACAAGATCACTCTCTGGCATAGGTACTCGATCCCACGTATTGATGACCTTGTGGACCAAATAAAGGGGCTGAAATATTTCAAGAATATTGACTTGATGTTCGGATATTACCTGGTACCAATAAAACCCTACGATGTGAGGAAGAATAAATTCAAAGCCAAGGAGGGCCTTTTCGAATGGTTGGTCATGCCTTTCAGGTTGATGAATGCTCTCAAAGCCTTCATGAGGCTAATGGATGAAATCTTGCATCCATTCAACAACTAATTTTTGGTGGTTTAATTGGATGACATCCTGATCTTTAGCTAGAGTTGGGAAGATCACCTCCACCACATCTGATAGGTCCTCCAAACATTGTGGAAACACAAGTTGTGTGAAAATTTAGAGAAGTGTACTTTTGGCATGACCTCGATTCAGTATCTAGAATACATTATTGATGAGCGTGGGGCGCATTTGGATCCAACCAAGATCCAATTCATTTGGGTTTAGCCAGCCCAAACCACTTTAACAGAGCTCCACAACTTCCTGGGTCTTGCCAATTTCTACCAGAGGTTTGTTTTGGCATTCTCTCCTATCACTTGGCCCTTGAGTCAAGCCTGCAAGGGAGGAGCGAAAGAAAATATATTTTGGTATAAATATCAAGATAGGGTGTTCATAGAGTTAAAAAATCATCTGTGCTTGGCACTAGCGCTCACATTACTAGAATTGCAACTACCATTTGAGATCGAGACAAATGTCTCTAACTATGATACTGGGGCAGTTCTTACTCAACATGGGCATCCTATAGCATATCAGAGTGAGCCACTTTTCGACACAGTCTGAAAATATCCCACTTATGACAAAGAGATGTATTCCATTATGTAGGCTTGTCGACAATGTAAGCATTACATTTTGACGAAGCAAACGGACATCCACATGAACCAACGACCCCTATAGTTCATATAGACATAGGGAAAGTTGTGGACCAATCGCTATCATAAGTGGTCCACATACCTGCAAAAATTTTATTTGAACATAAAGTACAAGAAAGGAAACACCAATAATGTTGTAGACTACCTCCACCGACCACCAATCATGGCTCTAACTACCGTGTTCAAATATTGTGGGCATGAGAATTCTGATTGGCTTATTCTCCATAGAATCGATCCAGAATTATTCCACACATACAAGACGCTCTTGGAGGGTAAGAAAGTTCCAAATTTTCACCTCCATAATGCACTTTTAAGTCACTTGGGACACCTTTTTGTTCCTTCAACCAAGCATGCCAATATGGTTCTTTAAGTGCACTACAGTCGGGTCGTTAGTAATTTTAGGGATGTGAAAACAATGGCAGTACTAAATAATTATGTCTATTGGCCTAACCCTTGATAGGATGTTGGGAAGTACATGAAACCATGCACTATCTACACCATTCCCAAACATACCATCAAGAGTCAAGGCCTCTATACTCCACTGCCTCTCTCTTGTCAACCTTGGGAATCCATCTCCATGGATTACATGTTGGGCCTCCCTTCTACCATGCATATAAATGACTATGTTTTTTTGGTTATTGAAAATTATCGAAGATGGAAATTATGGTGGCTTGTAAGCAATATATTAGAGCAAAAGCCACTGCTAAACTCTTATTTTAATGAGTGTGGATACAATTTGGGGTCCCAAAATATATCATCTCATATCAGGACATGAGGTTACTTACTACATTTTGATTGAGCATCTGGTCGATGCTGGACACAAATCTCACCAAGTCAACAACTTTCCATCCCCAAACTGATGGAAAGACATAGGTCGTCATAATGATGATCATACCCATTCTATGAATTCATAATTGAAAGCATCCACACACATGGGATGAGATCCTCCCCTATGTAAAACACAGCTATAATCGGGCTCTCCACAGCTGAACCAGTCATAGCCTGTTTCAAGTGGGCTTGGGATTCCAACCACTATGTCCCATTAACATAGCCATGCCATTTGCGGCTACTTAGGAAAATTTAGATCATGTCCAGTCAAAAGAAGACGATGCAAACAGCTTCATTGAGCACATTCAACACATCCGCCAATAGTTTCATGACATATGTGGAAGATCCAATGCTCAGTACAAGTAGCGACATGATCAGAAATGAGTGCCACACAACTTGCAGGTGGGCAAAAAAGTGTGGCTAAATTTATAGAAAGAGTGCCTCACTGGACCTCACTACAAGCTTTTCTTGATTCGCTATGGGTCATACCCATGGACCGAGGTTGTAGGGGACAATTCCTTTGAGCTCAGTATTTCACCATTCCTTGGTCTGCACCCAATGTTCAATGTGGACCACCTTTGACTCTACTTTCCACTACTACTGGACACACCCGACATGGTGGAAAAACTCACACCAATAAATTTAAACCTAAACTACATGGAACAAGACAAAACTAATGGACATAAATATCAAGAACACCTACCAGCAAAGGATCTAGCGATATCAAGTTGTCAAAGGAGGCAAAATCCTTCAGGAGGGCAAGTGGTCCACCAGGGACCAGGTGCAACAGAAATTTCCTCACCTCATTGAGGATCTACACGCAATGGGGACCATTTCTTCCTAAGGGTGGAGGAATGATCCAGGTAAATATTGGTGTCCAGCCACCTATTGCACCTAGAGCTTTAGTTATTTTCATCAATTTCCTTTTTTAATAGCGTCATTTACTATATTTAGTAGTTTTGTGGCCTTCAACTTTAGGAGAATTTTTTACCCCCATAAACAACATTTTTTTGAGGTTTGCAGCAGGTCTATAGCCATAGGCATGAGCCTATGGTAAAACCTGTAGTAATTATATATATTTTTCCAATGATATATCGTACACGCCAAAGAAAGACGTTATGACAAGGTTACGATCCTAGGAATTTTGCTGCCAAACTAACTGCAATGGGGCCCACAAACTCTTGGCGTTTCATCTCCTAGGGCTAGGGTTTTGGTTGTTTAGGGTTTCCTATGTTGTTAAGTAATAAAAAGGCCCTTGAGCCTCATTGTAGCATAGTTCTAAGGAATGTAGCTAGTTTAGTTCCTTTCTGTCTATAACCATATTTAAGTTATTTGATATTAATGAAATGAAGTTTTATTTATGCTACATCTCTGTGTTTATGTGTATTTTGGTATTTTATTTCATTCCTGCATAAGTCTGAATCATCGGTATCAGAGCAGTATTCTCTTTCTTGATCCTTCTTTGCATGTCCCCAATGAGCTCAGGGTATAAGGAGTTAGGGCTTGATCTGGTGGAACCATTGCAAGATCAACCTCACAAACTCTGACAACCATCCATGGGGGAAGAAAATAAATATGAGGGAGTAGGAGATCGTATAAAAATATTTCTCAAGGATGCCCTTGATAAAAAAAGGAGAGCGATGATGGATAAATTTTCCCAGGTCCTTCAACGACTGCCCACTGGTGGTGCATCTAATTCAACTAACACTCTGGATGTGCCACTCCTTTTAAGGTACAAGTAAACTTTGACATTCCCATATTTGAGGGAAAATAGATGCAAACCTCATAGATATATGGTTGAATCTATTAGAATGATATTTCTCGGTTCAGGACTTTTCCAACCGGGAAAATATTACTTTTGAAATCCTCAATGTCGCCCCCCATCTCAATGACTAGTGGGGAAGCTATTGTGAGAAAAATTATAAGAGGGAACCATCTCTATTCTCTATCGCACCAACTTGGGATTCTTTCCTCGAGTCCAAGGAATAATATGTTGATTAGCGGTTGTCATTGATTTCAACCCAAGCATCACTAGGGTCTAACCAAATATTTCATGGGAATTTTGACCTACCAAATTAATATATTCTAGGTCAATAATTCTTTTGATGGTTTCTACTTGTCGAGATGTTTCCGTTGATATATTGAACGGCATGTAATTCTTCATAGTTTGAGAGATATTCATGTTTGAAGTTTGTACCTCCAGTTAGTGGGCTAAATCCCCATGGGGTTGGGGCATGGGTCATTGAAAAGTCATAATTAATATTTTTTAAGCTCCTAAAATCCCTCCCATGTTCACTTGTTGAAGCCCCTCTCCACTTAAGCATTTATATAAATTGTGATCTTCATTTCCTCCTTAGGTAAGGGATTTCGCTATCTGAAACAAGTCATCGTGGCATTTGCACTCTAAAGTTTTTTCTACGAATGTTCAGAAGCAGAAATTTTTATGAGGCGAAGATGAAATCCTGAGGAGGCTGCTGTAAAAATTTTAGATCAAGATGCACAATATTTTTGGAGATATGATCTGTGGAATTCAGGGTTTTTGCAGGCTCTTGAAATTCATCTCAAAGAAGTGACCTTGGTAAATTCGTCATAACTCTCTCTTTGAGTATCAGATTGGAATTATGTAAAAAGTGGTGGATATTGCATAGTATTTAATTTTTTCTCTATCAATTTCAGAGCCAAATAAAGAAACAATGACACATGGCATGCCATACAAGTGTGCTCTACTGAAACAATCCATAATTAGGGCATTGAGAGAGATTGGGTATAAATCTCTCTTGAAGAATCCAAATTGGGTCAGACCCATGGAATTGGAAGGATGACTCAAAGGAATACAACAGGACTGAAAACCAGATATTGAGGATCTGAAATAAGAGAGATACACCAGATTCAATATCGAGCTCCTAGAAGGCAAAGAAAAAGCTAGATCATGTGTTGTCAAGGGTTGCAAAGGACCAGAATTTATAAGGCATAAAAGTGAAGCAACGTGAAACAGAGGGTAGCATGACAAGAGCAGAAACCAAGGTGAATAGTAGCAGCAAGAAGTTCATCATATGAAGTCTTCAAGTGGGCAACACTGCATACATTTATTGTAAAGGTATCAGTGTACTTAGTCATTATAAATACATTATTGTACAAGTTGTACTAGTGTCTATCTACCAAGGGTTGAAGAGGTAGTGTTGGGAAATCTAGGATCATCATTAGGTGGTTGTGTCAAAGTTGGGGTTATGGTCTAGTATATCTTCTTCTTCTGCATCATTCTATATCATTGTAAAGTGGACCATTTTCCCTGGTACGGGAGTCCATTCTTCTCTTATTCTTCTATAGGGTGGTAGGGTGGTGCTAGGGTGAGTTGTAGCTCATTGGGTGTTGGGGCATCCGTTCAGTTAACTACTAAAGAATCTCGGGCATTGGAGTGTCCATCGAGTGGGAGATGGAGAAGAATTCTTTTCTAGATTCTAGGAATTTGGAGCTTTATTTTCAGTTGGATTTGAATATTAAAGAATTATTAGAAAAGCATTAGGTGGTTTTTGTCCCGGAGTGGGTTTCCACCTTAAAAACTGTGTGCATTTGTGTTCCTCTTGTTTTCTTCTATCATTGTACAAACACTGATAATAATTGAAGATTAACTAATGCTCTAATTGAAAGAAATACTGATTCACTCCCCCCTCTCAGTATTTCCAACAATTGGTATCAGAGCTTGGTTCCTTCAATAGCAGTTTAACAGCTGGAAGGAGGTCATGGAGGATACCAAGAATGGTGTACCTCTATTCAATGAAAATAATTATGCACTCTGGAAAGGAAGAATGGAGGTCTATCTCTTGGCGCAAGGTTACGAAGTATGGGACATTGTTCAAAATTGATTTACATCAACTACGTATGAAAAAGGTAAGAAGAATTTTGTAAATGATGCAAAAGCAAAGAATATTATTATCAGTGGACTTATTGAATCTGCTTATCATAAGGTGTTGGGTTGTAAAGCTGCCAAAAATGTATGGGACAATCTTGAGAAATGCAGGTGACTCAAATGTCAAAGAAGCAAAGCTTCAAATCTATAGAGAAAAATTTGAGAAATTCAGAATGAAAGAATATTGCAACATTGCTGCATACTTCCAATACGTTGATGAAATAACCAATACTCTGGAAGGATTGGGAGAGCCAGTTGATGAGAAGACTATTATATGGAAGATTCTTAGAACGTTACCAAGGAGATTCAACCCAAAGGTATTGGTCTTAGAATACAGTGCAAATCTAGACAAACTCAGCAAAGAGGAATTACATGGAGTTCTCATATCATATGAAATGAGACTTGATGAAGAAGAGGGTACTTCACATCTAGAAACTGCGTTTGTTTCATCTAAGAAAACAAATAAGGATAAACAACCTTCAATTGAAAATACATGCACCTGCAAGTGTGAAGAAAAGGGAGATGATGAAGAAGGTCTTTTAGATGAAGAATATTCTTACTAAGGGAAAATTCAAAGGTAAAATTCCATTGATATGTTTCAGCTGTAATGAGGTTGGGCATTTTGCAGAAAAAATTCCAAATAGAAGTAATGGAAACTCAAAAGGAAATAAAGGCTTTAAGAAATTCAACAAGCAAGGATCCAAAAGGAACTTTCTCTCTAAATAAGATAGCTCATCATCCGATGAAGACAAGGACAGTGAAGAAGAAGCCATTGAGAGAGTATTGTTTATGGCCAAGCACAATAAACCCAAGCACAATAAACAAGAGGTATCAAACAACGAAGAAGAAGGATGGACCATAGAAGAATTTTATGAGGAAGCAATCAAGCTTATAAAATATCTCAAGGCAGAGAAGATCCGTTCCAAAACTCTTGAAGAACAAGTTCAAGGTCTCAAAATTGAAGTTGAAGAACAAAAATGCATTGAAGAGTCACTTCAAAAGAAGTTGGAAGAAAGCAACCAAGAAAGGGAAGAATTAGAAGCCGAAGTAGTCTCGCTACATGAGGAAGTGAAGAAAGGAAAAACTATCCAAAACTATGCCAACAGCTCAAGGGAATTAGAAGAACTCATCAATAATCAACGATATTACAATGACAAAACTGGCATCGGTTACAAAGAAGAAGAAGAATGACCTTCTACAACAAAATACAATGAACCTATGAGATCTGACATGCATGTAGACTTCATTGGAAAATATTCACAAGAACAACCTCAGAAGATAATTCCTCGATGAAAATTTCCATCTAGGTACCAACATATTTTTATGGCTATTGTTATTCATATGGAAAATTTGGTCATAAAGCTGTAGAATGTCACACGTACCCTAGGAACGAGTATAATTCCAGGAGATCTGTCAAATATGAACCTCCCAGGGCTCAGCAAAACATCAATAGATTTGAACATTTAAGAAATAATATTGAATGTTACAAATGTCGAAACTTTGGACACATAGCCAAAGACTACATATTTGAAAATCCTCCAGAAGAATCTTCGAAGCCACATAACGAACAAACATGGAAGAAGAAGAAGAATGATAATTGTGCTCTTGCTTTCAAGGCTCAAAATAACAAAGATGTGTGGTATGTTGATGGAGGTTGCTCAACGCATATGACTGGAGATAGAAATAAATTTTTATCTCTGAAAGAGAAAAAGGATGGAACTGTGTCCTTTGGAAATGATGGATCTTCAAATGTTATAGGATCAGGTACTGTCACTCTCGGAAGAAAATATGCTCTAGCCAAGAATGTTCTATTGGTTGAAAACATGAATCACAATCTGCTCAGTGTTGGACAAATGTGTGATCAAGGACACACAACACTATTCAACTCCACGAAATGTGAAATCAGGAAAGGCGTGTATGGTGAAATTGTGGCTACAAAAATTTGAGCTCCAAATGACATATATGTTATGGATGAAGCAACTAAAGCATGTCTAATAGCTAAAGAGGATGATACAATAATTGGTAGCAATGATGATCGACAAAGTAAGAATTTTTCTACAAAGGTTCAAAGTGATTTCGAGACGTCTTTACTTGGTGAGATGACATACTTCTTAGGGCTTCAAATATCTCAGCAAGAGAAAGGAATATTTATATGTCAAGCCAAGTACATCAAGGAAATGCTCAAGAAATTTAAAATAGAAGATTACAAACCCATCCTTACTCCAATGGTAACAGGTTGCAAATTGAGCATAGATTTACCACTAAGGATGTAGATCAAAGGTTGTAATGTGACTCATGATTATAGTCTTTATATTATCCACATGTTGCCATGTACAGGAAAACACACCAGATAGGGGACCAGCTTCCCTTCAACCAGATGTTATGCAAGTGGTTGGACAAGTAGCAAGATTCCAAGAAGCACCAAAAGAATCACATATTAAATATTCGCTAGCATTGGAATATCTTCGCCAGAAGCTTTGGATTCTCCCAAGTTCTCATTAGATTTTCCTTTTTTCAGAATATAAAGGGGGAGTGGAAGTAGATTACAGGTCTGCAGGATGGTTTTGTGTCAGGGGGAGTGGACGTTTGTATAGATCTGCGGGATGGTTGTGTGTCAGCGCGAGTGGAAGTGTGTACAGGTCCGCAGGATGGTTGTGTTTCAGGGGGGGTTACCCTTTTCCATTTATGTCAAAGGGGGATATAATGTTGTAGGAATAGGTGTCATGATCGCAGGGGAAGTACTTGTGTTGCCATCAATGCCAAAGGGGGAGATTGTTGATCGGCGGTTGTCATTGATGTCAACCCAAGCAGCACTAGGGGTTAACCCAATATTGCATGGGAATTTTGACCTACAAAATTAATATATTCTGGGTCAATCATGCTTTTGATGGTTTCTACCTTTCGATATTTTTTCGTTGATATATGGCACGCCATGTAATTCTTCACAGTTTGAGAGATATTCATGTTTGAAGTTTGTACCCCCAGTTAGTGGGCTAAAACCCCATGGGGTTGGGGCATGGGTCATTGAAAATTCATAATTAATATTTTATAAGCTCCTAAAATCCCTCCCATGTTCACTTGTTGAAGCCCCTCTCCACTTAAGCATTTATATAAATTGTGATCTTCATTTCCTCCATAGGTAAGGGATTTCTCCATCTGAAACAGGTCATCGTGGCATTTGCGCTCTAACGTTTTTTATATGAAGGTTTAGAAGCTGAAAGTTTTATGAGGTGAAGCCGAAATCCTAAGGAAGGTGCTGTAAAAATTTCAAATCAAGGTGCACAATATTTTTTGAGATATGATCTGTGGAAGTCAAGGTTTTTGTAGGCTCCTGAAATTCATCTCAAAGAAGTGACCTTGGTAAATTCGTCATAACTCCATAAAAAGTGGCAGATATTTCACAGTCTATACTTTTTCGCTCTATCAATTTTAGAGAAAAATAAAGAAATAGTGACATGTGGCACGCCGTACAAGTGCACTATGCTAAAACAGTCCATAATTAGGTCATTGTGAGAGATTGGGTATAACTGTCTCTTGAAGAATCAAAATTGGGTCAGCACTGTGGCATTGGAAATATGACTCAGAGGACTACTATAGGACCGAAAATCAGATATTGAGGATCTAAAATAACAGAGATACACTAGATTCAATATCGAGCTCCTAGAAGGCAAATAAGAAGCTAGATCATGTGTTTTCAAGGGTTGCAAAGGACCGGATTTTCTAGGGTAGAAAAGCAAAGCAAGGTGCAGCACAGGGTAGCATGACAAGAGCAGAAACCAAGGTGCATAACAACAAGAAGAATTTCATCATATGAAGTCTTCAAGCGGGAAGCATTGCATACAATCATTGTAAAGGTATCATTGTACTTAGTCATTATAAATACATTATTGTACAAATTGTACTAGTGTCTATCTGCCAAGGGTTGAAGAGGCAGTGTTGGGATGTCTAGGATAATCATTAGGTGGTTGTGTCAAAGTTGGGGTTATAGTCTAGTATATCTTCTTCTTATGCATCATTCTATATCATTGTAAAGTGGACCATTTTCCCTGGTACGGGAGTCCATTCTCTTTTTATTCTTCTATAGGGTGGTAGGGTGGTGCTAGGGTGATTTGTCGCTCATTGGGTGTTGGGGCATCCATTCAGTTAACTACTGAAGAATCTCAGGCATTAGAGCATCCATCCAGTGGGAGCTGGAGAAGAATGCTTTTCTAGATTCTAGGAAGTTGGAGCTTTATTTTAAATTGGAGTTGAATATTAAAGAATTATTAGAAAAGCATTAGGTGGTTTTTGTCTCGGAGTGGGTTTCCACCTTAAAAACTATGTGCATTTTTGTTCCTCTTGTTTGCTGCTATCATTGTAAAAACACTGATAATAATTGAAGATTAACTAATTCCCTAATTGAAAGGAATACTGATTCACCTCCCCCTCTCAGTATTTCCAACACAATATTGTCCCATGGGGAGCTACGATGACAAGTACATACAATGGACTACGCTATGGTAGAAAAGTGATGAAGATGTGCTTGATATGACAAATATGTTCTATACCATGTGAAAAAAGTTGGGTATCAAAGATTCAGAGAAATATTTGGTGTATAAGTACTACAATTTTCAGCATAGATACATTCAAGAGGTAATGGAGTTCCTCGACATCTCCTCGGTTGGTGCAAAATACAGTTATGCTGCTAATCTTGAGAAGAACTTAAAATCAAAGCGAGACTTTGGATTTGTGAATTATAAGTAAGGGAAAGGTGCCGCCAAATTGTAGGAAAAATAATAAATCCATGGAAGGGCAGCGAAGGAAAACTTAGAAAAGCTGCAAGAAAATAAAATCACTGCGAAGGCAAAGAAGGACATGTGAAAGTGATGTGAGTTCCATAAGAGCTCCACTCACAACAGAAGTGAGTGTCGGGCCAAGAATTCATTGGTGGTTGAGCTAAAGGCTTCAAAATTGGATGCATGCTCTAACTCTAAATCAGAACCCGACAAGTGGAATGGAAAAGTGAAGAAAATTCTTGATGCAGAGACCAATGCCACCATTTCCACTCTGAAGATCTGGAAGGAGGAACGAGAAGATCTAGAGGAGGGGGAGCACCTCTTACATTCCTAGATGTAGGTAATGGGTTCCCCACTGAGGTTCATTTTTGGCAACAGGAGCCTAAAGAACCTTGTTTCAGCAGAGGTCGTGAAGCAACTAGCCTTGCCAACCACAACACACCCACAACTGTAGGCCATATGTTGGCTTCACCAAGGACAGGATATCTGCGTCATCTATCAGTGTTGCCTTCCTTAAAATATCAATCCCTTCATGGATGAGGTATTATGTGAGATTGATCCTCTTCATGTTTTTGATGTATTATTAGGCCAACCATACTTGTGGAAGTGACATATTGTGTATGATTATAGGCCTCGTGCTGTCATTTTTACTTTGGGCAATAGTTTATACAAGATACCAAAGCTAGAACCACCTACCTCCATCTCTTTGGTTACTACAAAACAATGAAGTAAGCTAATTTTCAAAACCAAGAAATTTGTTTTCCTAATGATCCACCCTCAGGGAAAGAAGAAGAATATGGCCATGACCTCGAGACAGGGCTCCTACGCATGAAAAAAACAAATGGACAAGGTCGTGGAGGAGTATGGGGACAACTTCACCTCACCTAGAGGGTTGCCTCTGCACTGTCAGTTCAAGCACTCCATTGATCTGACCCTAGTTGTGTCTCTGCCCAATGGGCTAATCTATTAGCTCTCTATTCTAAAAAACAAAGAAAACAAGGGGTAGATTCAGGAGCTGCTGCAGAAAGGTCACATCCGGCCGAGTTCATCGCCCTGTGGGAACCCAATTGTGTTGGTGCAGAAGAAGGATGGGACTTTAGACTGTATTGACTATTGGGAGCTTAACAAAGTCATTGTCTGGAATAGGTACTCGATCCCAAATATTGATGACCTTCTAAGCCAACTAAAGGGTTCAAAATAATTAATCAAGATAGAATTCAGGCCCAGGTATGACCAAGCACCAATGGAACCCTACGATGTGTGGAATATTTCCTTCAAATCCAAGGTGGGAATTTTTGAATGCTCGTTCATGCCTTTCGGGTTGATGAATTCTCCTAAAACCTTCATGAGGATGATGGACGACATCTTGCGGCCATTCACAAACTCATTTTTGGTGTTTTACTTGGATGACATCCTGATCATGATCTAGACTTGGGAAGAGGACCCCCACCACATACGACATGTCCTACAAACACTAAGAAAACACAAGTTGTGTGCCAATTTGGAGAAGTGCACTTTTGTCATGACCCAGGTTCAGTATCTGGGATACATTATTGATGAGCGTGGGGTGCATGTGGTTCCAACCAAGATCCAATTCATTTGGGATTGTCCAGCCCCAACCAGTCTAACAAATATCTACATATTTTTGTGTCTTCCCAATTTCTACTACAGGTTCATGTTGGGATTATTTGATATCACTTGGCCCTTGAGTCAAGTCAGTAAGGGAGGATCGAAAGAAAAATTATTTTTCTCTGAATCTCAACATAAGGAATTTGTAGAGCTAAAAAATACCCTCTTCTCTACACTAGTGCTCACATTACGAGACTTGCAACTACCATTTGAGATCGAGATAGATGCCTCAATTCTTACTCAATAGGGGAACCCTATGGCATATCATAGTGAGACACATTCTGAAATTGTATGCGAGTATCCCATTTATGACAAAGAGATGTATTCCAATGTGGAGGCTTGCCAACAATGGAAACATTAAATTTTGGGGAAGGAAACGGTCATCCACACAGACCACCAACTCCTGCAGTTCTTACAGACACAAGGGAAATTGTAGAACGATCCCAATCAGAAGTGGTCCACATACCTGCAATATTTTAATTTGAACATCAATTAAAAGAAGGACAACACCAATAATGTTGCAGACTTCCTCAGCCGACCTCCCATCATAAAGCTAACCATCGTAATCAACTCTTGTGGGTGTAAGACTTCCGATTATCCACTTCTCTACTGAAGTAATTGAGAAGTCGACCGCAGATACAAGACACTCTTGGAGGGTAAGCAAGTTCCAAATTTTCACCTCCAGGATGCATTGCTATGTCACCTAGGACACCTTTATGTTCCTTCAAGTGAGCGTTCCAAGATGGTTTTGGAAGTGCACTACAATAGCGTCCCAAGTATTTTCGGGGTCGCGAAAATAGTGGCAGTACTGTAGAATTATTTCTATTGGATGAACTGGTGACAGGATGCCAAGAGGTGCATTAGATCCTGCACTACCTACGCTATTGCCAAAACAACCATCAAGAAGAAATGCCTCTATACTCCATTTCCTACCCCTATTCGACCTTGGGAATCCATCTCCACGTATTACATGTCGGGCCCCCCTTCCACCAAGCATGGAAATGACTGTGTTTTTCTGGTTGTCAACATATTCTCGAAGATGGCCATTATGATGGCCTATAAGATGAATATCACAGCATATGCCACTACTAAAATCTTCTTTGGATGAGTGTGGGTACACTTTGGGATCCCACAGTATATCATCTCATATAGAGGCAACGAGTTTCTTAGTAAATCTTGATCCAACCTCTAGTCGATGATGGACACCAAGCTCACCAAGTCCATAACTAACACCAATAGGTTCATGACATATTTGATAGAGCCAATGCTAAGTACAAGCAACAACATGGTAAACATCGGGTGCCACACAATTTATAGGTTGGCCACAAAGTGTGGCTACATTTGCAGAAGGAGCACCTCGCTCGACCTCACTGCAATATTTACCCACTCCGATCTAGGACATACACCATCAAAAAGGTAGTAGCGGACAATGCCTTCAATCTCAGTATTCCACCATTCCTTGGTCGGCACCCAATGTTCAATTTGTACCACCTTTGGCCCTAGTTTCCATCGCTATTGGACACATCTAAAATGGAAAAACAAATCAGGCCAACAGAGTTAAAAACAAAATGCATGGAACAAGCCACAACTGATCAGAACATAGACACACAGATCAAAAACACCTTCCAACATAGGATCCATCTATTTCGAGTTGTCAAAGTAGGCCAACTCCTTCACTAGGGCAAATGATTCACTGGGGATCAGGTTCAATAAAAATTTCCTTACCTCATGGAGGCTCTTCACGCAATCAGGATGATTTCCTCCTAAGGGGGAAGGAATGATCGATGTCGATATTGGTGGCCACCCACCTATTCCATGTATACCTCGAGTCACTTTCATCAGTTTCCTTTTTTAGAGCATGATTTACTATTTTTAGAAAATTTTCAGGTCCTCAACTTCTGGAGCAGTTTTGACCGTGATATATAGAGTTTTTTTGAGGTCTGCAGCAGACCCTTAGTCATAGGCAGGGGCCAGCGACAAAACCTGTAGTAATCAGAGAGATATTTCTGATGATATATGATATGCGCCATGGGAAGTTTGTTGCCCAACTAGCCCAATGGGGCCCGCATACTCTTGGTTTTTCATCTCTCGGGGTCAGGGTTTTGGTTTTTTTGGGTTTTCCTATGTTGCTAAATAATAAATAGACCCATGAGCCTCATTGTAACACATTTTAGAGGCTTGTAGTTGACACATCTCTTCTTAGAGATAATATACCAATGCCCTAGCTAGTTTATTTCCATTATGTCTGTAAGAATATTTAAGTTATTTTATATTAATGAAACAACGTTTTATTTATGTTGCATCTCTTCATTTATGTGTATTTTTATATTTTATTGTGTTACTACATATGTTTGGATCAGTGTTATTAGAGCAATCTACTCTTTCTCAATCCTTCTTTGCATTCCCAAATGAGGTCGAAGTACAATGAGTTAGGGCTCCACATGGTGGAACCTTTGCAAGATCAGCCTCGAAAACCTCAAAGACCGCCCATGGGGGAAGAAAATAAAGATGAGGGAGCAAGAGATCCTATAAAAATATTTCTCAAGGAGGACCTCGACAAACAAAGGAACACGATGATGGATAACTTTGGCAGTGGATCTGCATCTAGCAGCCACACTAGAGGTGCCACTCCTTTTAAGATACAAGTAAACTTTGACATTACCATATTTGAGGGCCAAGTAGATTCAGACGTCGTAGATAGATGGTTGAATCTATTAGAAGTATATTTCTTGGCTCACGAATTTTACAACTGGGAAAATATTACTTTTTCACTCTTTGAAGCCTCCCCCCATGTCAAGGACTATTGGGAAACCTCTGTGAGAAAAAAGACAAGAGGCAACCCTATCTATTCTTAGTCACACCCACTTGGGATTATTTCTGAGATGCCACCAAGGAAAAATATTATCCCACGGGGAGCTATGAGGACAAGTACATACTACTCACATGGGATAAATTTTAAATTTACACTGTCGTACATATTTTTAAATTCTTAGTGAAGGTGGGATAAATTTGAAATGGCCTTGTTAAAGTTTATTTCAAAACAAAATTATTTCATTTAAAATATAGAATTAATTTAATTCTATATTTTTCTAATATTGTGTTAAACTTACCCATTTTCCACTTATGGGTGACAATCAAAGGCTAATATCAAAGGTTTAAGTGAATTTTGGACCCCTCCAACGCTCCGAAGTTTAATGAATGTTGGGGGGGAGGGGGGTCCGAAATGGGTAGTTTCCAAATCCTAGCCATTAAACATGTGGCAAGAAGAGATTATTTTTCACCCTCTCCCTCAGATACCACTAACCAGATGCACCACCCTCTGAAATCCGGTTGTGGGTTGTTGCATGACCAACTCAGCAGTATACAAGCCAGCGCCCAAGCACTAGACATCAGAGCACATGGAAGAAGAGCCCATGGCTGGTTATGATAGTCTTCTTTCTTTCAATGATCAAGGGTATCTAGTGTCACGAATTGTGGCCAATTGTGATAGCATGAACATGCAGGAAGTAAGAATGGATTTTGTGCAGTTTTGATGCAATCCTGAAGCTAGAGAATATGCAAACATTAAAAGATGCAGCGCACAAGCTCCATAAAATTATGAAGGATAACATGCAAATGAATATGGATATTTGCGTTATCCCTCAAGATGACTCTGCTCAAGACCCTTCACCCGTTGGTGATGTGAAATTCAAAATACAGACAAAGGCTTGTTCCTGTAACGCAATGCATGGGTTGTATAGTTTTTGTATGGAAGGATCAAAACTAAATGAAACATTTGAGAAGGCTGGAAGATACAAGTTTATATTTTCTATGGTGAAAAATTAGTATGAAAATTTGATGTTAACAAAAGAAGATATATCTTTGGAATAATTAGAGAAAGTTTGGAAGTGGGAAATTGATTTTCAATTGCCATATACTGAAGATGCAAGATTTCTGGCATACGTTTATAGTTGATTTGTGTGCTTGGAGTTTTTTTAATTCCATCAGGGAAAGTGTATGGTGCCTAAAATTCAGCTTCCCGAGGACATTGGACTGTTGTAATTTAAAGCTTTCCATTCCTGGCATACCGAGCTCTTTGTGCATATTAATGTTGATCTTCTTGCAAATCCATGACTGAATATTGTTAGTGTTTCGGATCAAACTCTCGATGATGAAGAAATATGTCATGCTTACGGTGAAAGCACATCAAGTCAATCTCAAATAAGTAATCAAACTATGGTGAATGAACTTAGGTTGTACATTGAGACTTTTATTAGTGAGATGAAAAAATGAGAGAATGAATTGAAGCAACTTGTTTCCAAAGTTAAAAATCATGAAGATGAAATGAGGAAATTAGAAACCAATCTAAATGAACTAGCGAGAGCTATTGATCTGTAATAATTAGTGACTTCTCTGGGGCCAGCTTACATAAATCTTGGGCAAGCATTGAGCATTCATCCTGATATACTCTCACTTGCTACTATGACCTAGCTACAAAATATTTGTGAAAAGGTGCCTTCATTTCTAGATGATGTGGCTATGGCCCTACTTGAAGAGGAGTTAGGCTAGTCTTGGACAGAATTATATTCAGATCTTTCACCATCTCCAATTGTTACTGCTTCTCTAGAACATTTATACAAGGGTATTTTTGAGAAAATGGTGACACGGTGGCAGTTAAAGTGAAACATTCTTTTGTTCTTGAGATATTTGTTGTTGATTTATTCATTATTCGAAAAACAGGGTTGGCTCTTCCCAAGTTTCCACAAATATCAATTGATGTTGTTGGACTCGTAGATGAATGGGCAGCCCAGTTTGGTTTTGAAGAGTTTGACTATATAAGTGAGGGGAACAATGGGATGTTGTTTGTAGAAATGATGAGAAAGGAACTTCCTCAGGTGGTTGTGCCAAAACATATTCCAAGTACACCTCAAGAAAAGTTATAACCACAGAATGGGTTGAAGGGTAAAAACTGTCACAAAGAAAAACATATGATGGTGGAGAACTGGTCAACGTTGGTGTAATATGCTATCTCAAACAACTACTTGATAAAGGTCTTTTCCATGCTGATCCACATCCTCGGAACATGATTCAGACTCCAGATGGAAAATTAACTATTCTAGATTTTAGACTAATGACCAAGATTAGATATGATACAAATATTGTATGATTGAAGTGATTTCACACCTCATTCACCATGATTACGAAGCTATTGTTAAGGACTTTGTTAAGCTAGAATTTATTCTTGAAGGAGTCAATTTGGACCCTATCATGCCAGTCTTCAACAAATTTTTTGATCAATCCCTTGAAGGAGGAGGAACAAAGAACATCAAATTTCAAGAGCTAGCATCAGATTTGGCTCAAATAACATTTGATTACCCTTTCCGAATACCACCTTAATTCTCTTTGATAATTCGAGAAATTGGTGTGCTGGAGGGCATAGAACTTGTTGGTAATCCATATTTTGAAATTTTTGATGAAGCCTATCCTTATATAGCATATATAATCTTGATAGAAAACTACCCTAGGCTAAGGAATGCTTTAAGATACACAATATATGGAAAATCTGGTATATTTGATGTAGAGATATTTATTGATGTCATGGAGGCCTTTGAAACATTTATTACAGCAGGAAAACGAGAGTGAAATTTGAAAATTTGAGAGAGGTTTTTCTCCAACACAGGGAAATGAACAAAAATGTCTCTCTGATTTTACACAGGTGTCAGGAGCAGGGAGAATTGAAGAAATTTCTGAGGGCCATTTGTTCAAGATTTCAGTTTCCCTTTTTAAGGCGTGATATTTCTGCTATAGTTGTGGAGAGTTGGAGATGAAATTTGAAAATCCGAGAGAGTTTTTTTACTAGAACGGGGAAAAGAAAAATAGCCTCTCACTAATTTTACATAGATGTTAGGAGCAGGGAGAATAGATGACATGTTCGAGGGCCAATTTTTCAATATTTCAGTTTCTGTATTTAAGCCATTATTTTGTAGTGACTGTTGTGGAGAGATGGAGATGAAATTTGAAAATATGATAGAGGTTTTTTCACCAGAACGGGGCAAAGAGAAATAACCTCTCTCTGATTTTGCATAGGTGTTTGGGGAGAAAAAAATGTCTGAGTGTACCCCTATTCTCACCGGATTCGGCCCAAATTTTAGTTCAGATATTTGAAGATTTACTTGTTTTCGGCCAGGATTATTGAGTTTGATCTCCTAAGCTTAAAGGTTGTATTTGATATAAATCTCTATGTTTGTAACCAATAAAAGGGATTAGGATTAGAGAAGCAGCAGTTCCAGTGCTGCATTGGAATTTATGATCCAGCAAAGGCAGTATGAATGGGAGAGTCAAATGTCAGAATCATTTATCGTTGCCTCTTCGAGACCACCCCAACCAGTTTTGGGTCTGTTTTACCAATCATGAAATTTTTTTGAATTTAAAAGCCACAGGTGCTGATTGCCATATGTAATTGTCTTGGTTGTTTGCATGGCCACACTTGTCCAATTTATTCTTAAATTGTAATCAATGAAAATTTTCCGAAGAGATAGGGCAACCAACTTAGTCTTTAGTTAAATACTGCATGCCTTAGCAGTATCACAGGTTGGACCTTGTTAGACTCTGCATTGTTAGAATAATTTTATTGGAGCACTATAGTTTTTGAGTTGGGAATCAATAATAAGAGACCGTTCATAGGATTCTTGAGCTATGTTAATGCTGATGTTTTTTCCTCTGTGTTAATTTTTTCTTTGTCTTTCATGTTGTGCATCAATTTATCTGATTGTAAAACAGAAAATTTAGATTAAGATTTGTTGAGAGAGCACATTAATTTTGTCTGTGTTTACTATATTAATGTTTTCTTCTAAAGTATAGTTAAAGAATTCTTAACTGCTCTTTATCTATTACTGAACTCATTGCTTTCTTTCATCTCATATTCACATTTCCAGTAAGATCCAGTATGCATAGTTAGCTTTCCCTGTGAATGCCCTTGAAAAGTTGATGCACAATTCAACCTTTTATGACTCCATATCCCAATGGATTAAGTTTCACATCTCTATCTGTCCAATGACATAATCAATTAAAACAAACAACCCTCATAATTTCTATAACTAACCTAATATCATAATTTACAACCATCAAGCTAAATCATAAAAACAGAGAGAGCCCTCTCTGAGTATAGGAAGGCTAGGTCCTAGACTCTACAGCAGTTTGATGTTGTCCTCTATCGTTTATTCTTGCTAATCTTATAAATTATATGGCCACAACGTAATGGCGACAATAATGGGGAGAATTATTGAAAAACTTAGTATTTCATCAAAACCGAGAAACCCTAGTTAAAACATTGTATGATTCAAGTATTTTCCAAGATCGATATCTGGTTTTTCATGGTGGACAAAAAACCAGACACACGAAGGTTGAAATCATCCACCTGGTGACTCCACAATTTTTCAATTGACCTAAAGGCTCCACCGGTAGAAGAATCTAGATTGGTGGTGAATATACGATGACCCCATTCTCTTATTTATTGACAAGATGAATTCAAGGATACAACACAGGCATTCTCCAATGAGCAGAGATCACATTCCCAAATTCCCACACGAAATTCCTCTGGTAAATTGGCAAATAAATCTTCCTATTTTTCAAGATGAGAATGTTGATGATGCTTTGTTACATCTCATTAAATTTCATATAAATTCATGGAAGTTGAAGGTCGAATGGCATGAGGATTTCCTCATGAATATGTTCATGGAAACATTAGAAGGGAAAGTGAGGGAATGGTATGAAGGTTTGGATCCTGGTAGTTTTTTTTATTTAAAGGATTTCCACAAGGTGTTTTATGACCATTATAAATAATATTCTCCATATTTATCATTAGCTGAAAATTGTTGTGATCAATCTGAGGATCTCATACATACCTTGAAAATATTGATGAAGATCTATGAAATATTCATCATGAGGATCTCTTAGAAGCAATTTATGAATATAATTCTCAAGTTAACTATCATGATGTCCCAAAGAATTTAGTTGAAGATGAAAGAAATCAATAAATGAAAGTAGATCGATAAGCCCTCTCAGTGGAGACAAATGATAAGTCACATGTTCTTTTGTATGAGGCTAAAGAAGAAATTTAGTATCATGATCAATCTCCATGAGAGAAAGAAAAAAATTATTTTTTAATCCAAAGAAAATATATATTGCCTCCTCCTTTAACTAAAGAAGAAATTAATCAGATTCTAAGCATGTAGCCAACCTCTCAATCTTTATGTGATCAGGAGATTAATCCTATTTGTTCTACTACTGATTTATGTACTGAATTATTTCCTCATGAAGAAACAAATGTAGAACAGATTGATACTGATGCTGTTTTACCTTATCAAGAAGGGTTATTGCCAGAAAGTGCTTTTGTTCATTAAAATGATGGCCTTCAAACAAAATTCAGCCAACTTAGTCGAGACATATCAAGTTTTCTTGAGGATAACATATTGGTATAAAATGAAGATTCCATATCATATGACCATGAAGAATGTGTAGATATTCTCATTCATAAGGATCCTGGGCATGACAAAGTGGAACAATGAGCAGTCCTAGATGAAGCTTGTTATTTGAATCCTCAGGGCTAGGTATTGTTACAAGATCCTTTAGCTGGTTTCTTAGAATCATCTAAAGAAGGAGTATGCTATCCATGAATGGTTTTCTGCAGAGTTTAAGGAAAAGTTTGAACACTTATGTTCAACGGAAATTGCAAGGAGAGTGGTTATTCTCCTTTTTCTGCCTGCTAAAAAAGGTGAACAAGAATCAATCATGTAGTCATTTACTTGATTTGTTATATTGGAAAAAAGAGTTCATTTAGTGTATATATCACCTCTAAGTTAGATTAGGATAGGTAGGTGTGAAAATAAGCTCAGTACTTTGAGCATTTTCTCAGTTTTAGTTTGAGATTGCTTTTAGTTTCAACATAGTTTAGATTTCAGCATTCACATTTTTTGGGTGTAGCAGTATGCTTAGGTGGATGGTTTGCAGTGGATAAGTTCATTTGTAGATTTCAGTTCAGAATTACAGTATGAAAATAATATGGCTGGGCAAACATGTGGTCTATTTTTATCAGTCAAAGTCAGAAAGAATAATTAGCTAGTTTCCAGTCACTAAGTTGCATGACAGATCAAGACAAAAGTTGGTGGATCAGCCCAATGGATAAGGCATTGATTTATGAATCCAAGGATCTGAGATTTGTTGGCAATATGATGCAGAGTGTTGTCCTTGATGGCAACCCACTGAATGAAGATGAAGACATGAGATTGTTGACATGTGTTGTCCTTGATGGCAAACCACCTGATGAAGTTATTCTTGACTTGATGGACTTGGTAAATGATGTAAATATGATGTGATATGATGTATGTTGGCAATATGATGTTGAATGTTGTCCTTGATGAACAACCCACTTGATAGAGTGTTGTCCGTGAATGGCAACCCACTTGATGTAGATGATGGCAACCTACTTGATGAAGTTGTGCTTGATAGAATATGTCTTGATAAACTTGTTAAATGATGTAAATCTGATGTATCTACAGAGAGTACAGAAGGTAATGAAGAAAGGAATTCAATATGTGCTAGATCCATGATGAAAAGAGTATGTTTCAAGGAATAAGCAGATTTGCCTAGGAGAAGTCGCGTATGCACACGGTAAAGTACGTGCCAAGTCGCGTATGGGCAAAAGCGCTCATAAAGTGCAAAACCAGGGGTAACCACCATGGTATTGACCCATTGTATTAGGTAATGATTCGTCTAAATGACCCCGTCCAGGAATACCATCGGAAGTAATGTGGTTTTGGCTCATGGTATTGAAAAAGGGTAAACCTATATAAGGAGAAGAAATTCATTGTGCAAATCATGAGGGTGGGTGCAAGATGTCTGAGCTTGAATGAATACTTCTCTCTGAAGTAGATCTGAATGGAAAGGGTTACATTTGAATGATAGATCTAAATGTATGATGCACCAATGATGAAGAAGGGGATCTAGATCTGAAATGTACTTGTATTTAACACATCTATTGTGAATAGATAGATGCGAGAGATGAGGTGAACATCTGTCTGACGTAAAGGGTAAAATCTGTGTGATGTGTCTGTTCTGAAGAATTGCAATGACCTAAATGTCTAAAGAACCATATGCTAGTTTGACGCAGAAGAAGCGCGTATATACGCGGCTTCGCTGAAGAGAAAGCGCGTATGCACAGTGAAATTAACTCTATAATATGTACAAAAGTATACACGGGTTTGTATGGCGAAGAGCACGTATATACGTGGGCTCGGTGAAAGTAAGCGCGTATTATGCAACTAGTTTCTTTAGAAACGTAAATTTATAGAAATGTATACGTTACTAACTGTATTGTTGCTATCTGTATTCTACTGTTCTGAGTTGTCTGCATCAGTTTGGTTGTATGATTGAGCTTAAATCTATGAAGAGGGTCCAGTCTGAAAATATGATGAAACGTGGCCTACAAGTATTGTTCTATTGAAGTTGTTGGATCCAGTGTGAAAATTGATGAAACGTGGTCCATAGAGGTGCTGAGGGTGGCAAAAAGGAACTAACTGATCTAGAGGTTGTAGCTCATGGGTGAGCGGTAAAAACGGAATGGAGGTGTGTCAGCCTTCCGGGGAGAAGGCTGGTGGCGTGGCAGTCGAAGTTGGAGCTCCCTCAGAAAAAGGGCGTAGCGAGCGCGGTGATTTTCTGCTCTTGATGGAGGCTGCACCGGCTGCCACATGTTGTGATGTTTCTATTAAAATATCTGAAGGCCAGAACCTTTAACGACGGTGGCTTTCTCCCGACTTGGGTTTCCACCTAAAATCCTGGTGTTCATGTGTGATGCTTATGTGTGATGGTTTATTCTGTTCTTACTGCACATGTTTACTATTTATAGAACATCTAATAAATAAATGATGGAATTATATAAGTGAAGAATTAATGGCACAATTAGATCTCTGTGTATATGGGAGTTTTATGAAGGATATCCGCGTGTATACACTCGTTGGCTTCAACAAAGTAGCGTATGGGTTTTTAGAGCATGAAAAAGTAAAAAGTTTTAGTATGCCCTAAATACTGATTCACCCCCCCCCTCTCAGTATTTTTCCCAACAATTGGTATTAGAGAAGGTTCTTCTGCAGAAGCTTGATCGCTTGAAGGAGATCCGTCGCAATGGGAAAGAAGCAAAAGAAGAAAGCTACTCGAAGCAAGGAGATGTCTCAGAAAACCTGTATAGCAAAAATTGAAGAAGATGAATCAGGAAGTGATTGGGGCTCTTGTGATAATCTTCTTTGTGCAAACAATGGTGAAGATAGTGAAAATTATGCTATGGACCTAGAAGAAGTTATCAAAGATCAACAAAGAATATTTAATGAGAAGGAATCTTCCTCCAAAGATTTGATCTATAGACTGAAAAGGATGTTCGATGATGTATCCAATCGAAGTAAAGGACTTGAAGCAGATCTGGAAAAATAAAATAAGAAGAATGAAGAACTTGAAGCAGAAATCATCTCCCTCAAAGCAGATCTCGAAAAATCAAACAAGAAGAATGCAAGACTTGAAGCTGAAGTCATCTCTCTCAAAGAAGACCCGGAAATATCCAACAACAAGAATGAAGAACTTGAAGCAGAAGTCATCTCTCTGAAAGCAGATCTCAAAGCATCGAACAAGAAGAATGAAGAACTCTTACAAACTTTTGAAGAACAAGAAAAAGGGTTGAAAGAAGAGATTCTAAATCTGAATCATCAAGTAAAAGACGGAAGAGGGAAAGAAGAAAGCATGAAGAAGCAATGCCAAGGATTGGAGGTTGAGGTAAACATTCTCAAAGGTAAATTAGAAGAAAAAGTTAAACTTTTGAGGTTTCAAGATAGTACTAAGATTTTGGACAATATTCTGAGTAATCAAAGGTCTCTTGCTATCAACCTTGGTCTTGGTTTTCATGAAACTGTTAAAGGAGAATCTAGTTCACAAGGAAGTGCTAAAAATTCATAGGATGTCAATGCAAAACCTGAAGTGTTGAAAGAAACAAAAGGTCAACCAACAATGATGAATTCTCAAAGGAAATCAGTCAATAATGTTGAATGCTTTAAATGTCATAATTATGGGCATGTTGCAGCAAATTGCAGGAGCAGATCATTTCAGCCTCAAACAAACAGTTCCTACATAGAAAGGTACTCTGGTTTCTTCAAGGGATATTGTTTTTCATGTAACAAGTATGGAAATAAAGCAGCTGATTGCAAAAGGAGGAAGATTAGAAATACTCATTATGATTCTTATGCTTATTTCTCTGGACACATGAGATGTTATTCTTGTAACAAGTATGGACATGTAGAAAAGGAATGCAGGTTGAACAGATCTGAGAAAGCAGACAATTTTCAGCATACAGTTAGGAAGTTCAAGCAAATTTGGAAAAAGAAGGAGGACCAATCAGAAACGTAGGGAATTCTGACCCTACTGCAGTCATCCGCTTCTGAAGCTTACTTCTCTTATTGACTGCAGGAATGATGTGGGATACATTATGAGATTTAGTAATGTATCGTCACAGGGGGAGCAATGTATGATGACTCTCATGGTTGATTTGATTATCCTGGTTATATGTATTTCTGACAGAGAATCTGATATGAAGAAGACAGGTATAGGAAGTACAAGTTCAGGGGGAGATGAAGGAATGTGAAAAAATTTCTATGCTTCACTTTCCATACGCGGGTTCGATGAACAAAAGTCGCGTATACACGCGCGTTCCAGCAGACACAGTCGCGTATGCATTTATGATAAGAGAATTGGGATGACAGCTGAAGATCAGGAGCAGAGGTTCAGGGGGAGCATCAGTATGACTGTTAATAACTGTATTATTGACTCAGTATCAGCTTAGTTTCTCAGTTCTAAATTATGATGATATGATACTTGGTTTCTTATGTTGAAGATTATGGATGAGTCCTGTTTGCTTTTTGATGAAGAGTATTCATTGCTGAGATGAAAGTCTTATAATTCGGAGATAAGGACAGTTCATGCAGAGATTGTTGCTGATGACAACCTGATGAACGTATTCAGGTTACACAAGTTAAGGAGGAGCACTGGTTCGGGGGAGCAGCAGGTTGAATACTAATGATTGCATTGTTGGCACTATGACTGCTTATTCTTTGGTTATTGTGATACTCATGCTCAAATGATGATGGCTTGGTATATGGTTTATTACGATGAGATTTTGAGCCCTGTTTGCTAAAAAGTATCTTTTGTGCTCACACATGGATGAACTGGAAGTCTTATGATTCAGAGATAAAAATAGATCATGCAGAGTTTGTTACTATGGTTGAGACCTTTTTTCCCTACATTTATTACATCATGTTAAATCTTAGAGATCATGGTGATATTGGACCACATGGATGATTGCTTGACACATATTTGAAGATGTTGTTCTGGTATGATAATTTCTCTTGGAAAGAATGTATTGATGCTGCAAAGAATCTGAAGGCTTGATTTCTAATGTGCTTATGCTACAACCGTTGGATGACGCTTGAAGACACAACTACACTGTTCTATCTATCTGTATTCCAGGGAAGCATTCAAATATCTCAAAAAGAAGCTGAACACTGTCTTTGCCTCACAGAGAATCAGATCTGGTTAAAATATAGAAGATGGTATTGGATACGCGGATTTCCTGAAACACAGTCGCGTATATACGCGAGTTCATGCACATAAAACTGCGTATGTCTGGTTGCTAAAAATTTTGTGTTTGGGGTCAGCTTTCTTCAGCACAGCTGCAGTGCTGTTTGGTATCTCTGATACTGTTTGGTATCTCTGGTGGTGTTTCAGTTCTCATAATTCTATTTCTAATGTTTTGATAAAGATGCCTTGATGATTTGTTGATGAAAGTGTTCAGGATGCACAAACTAAGGGGGAGCCTTAGTCATATGGAAAGGTTGCTTGGATGCACAGATTCAGGGGGAGCATTAGCTTTGCTGAGTATAATGCATTGTTGGCATTATGATGATTCTGAAATATGTTCTTTGAAGTCTTTCTGGTATTGGTCATAAATGGTCATATTTGTAATTTGATGAAAAGATCTTGTTGAGACCCATGATGTAAAATTGTAATATTCAGTCATGTAAGGACTTGTCAAATTTGTAAACCCACTTGGTTGGGTAGCTGAGTTGAAATGTGTAAACCCACTTGGTTGGGTACTTGAGTCTTATATGTAAATCCACTTGGTTGGGATTCAGCATGAACTCAGGGGGAGCTTGGTCACTTAAGTATATATCAGATCTGCAGAACACTTCTTATACATGAGGAGAAAAGGGGGAGAAGTGTGTTGGTTTTGATCCACCCTTTGCCCTTGATGTCAAAGGGGGAGAGTGACATGGTGTTTGAATGAAGAGAAAGAATGGTGTCAAAAATGGGGAGAGTGACATGGTGTCATTGTATTCTTAATGTACCTATCTGTTGTGGTAACCAAACACCATCGTGGTTGCCATCAAGTCCAAAGGGGGAGCTTGATGGCAATATGATGCAGAGTGTTGTCCTTGATGGCAACCCACTGAATGAAGATGAAGACATGAGATTGTTGACATGTGTTGTCCTTGATGGCAAACCACCTGATGAAGTTATTCTTGACTTGATGGACTTGGTAAATGATGTAAATCTGATGTGATATGATGTCTGTTGGCAATATGATGCTGAGTGTTGTCCTTGATGAACAACCCACTTCATAGAGTGTTGTCCGTGAATGGCAACCCACTTGATGAAGATGATGGCAACCTACTTGATGAAGTTGTGCTTGATAGAATATGTCTTGATAAACTTGTTAAATTATGTAAATCTGATGTATCTACAGAGATTAGAGAAGGTAATGAAGAAAGGAATTCAATATGTGCTAGATCTATGATGAAAAGAGTATGTCTCAAGGCATACGCGGATCTGTCTAGGAGAAGTCGCGTATGCACGCGGGAAACAACGTGCCAAGTCGCGTATGGGAAAAAGCGCTCATAAAGTGAAAAACCAGGGGTAACCACCATGGTATTGACCCATTGTATTGGGTAATGATTCGTATAAATGACCCCGTCCAGGAATACCATCGGAAGTAATGTGGTTTTGGCTCATGGTATTGATAAAAGGTAAACCTATATAAAGAGAAAAAATTCATTGTGCAAATCATGAGGGTGGGTGCAAGATGTCTGAGCTTGAATGAATGCTTCTCTCTGAAGGATATCTGAATGGAAAGGGTTACAGTTGAATGATAGATATGAATGCATGAAGCACCTATGAAGAAAATGATGAAGAAGGGAATCTAGATCTGAAATGTATTTGTATTTGCTACATCTGTTTATGGAATGATTAGATCTGAGATAAGGCGAACATCTGTCTGACGTAAAGGGTAAAATCTGTGTGATGTGTCTGTTCTGAAGAATTGCAATGACCTAAATGTCTGAAAAACCATACGCTAGTTTTCCGCAGAAGAAGCGTGTATATATGCGGCTTCGCTGAAGATAAAGCGCGTATGCGCAGTGAAATTAACTCTGTAATATGTACTGAAGTATACGCAGGTTTGTATGGCAGAAGGTGTGTATATACGCGGACTCAGTGAAAGTAAAGCGCGTATGCAAACTAGGGTTTGCTGAAGCATGTGGTATGAAATTTCTGATCTGTTCTGTTGTGTTACTGCTATCTGTATTCTACAATTCTGAGTTGTCTATATCAGTTTGGTTGTATGATTGAGCTTAAATGTGTGGAGTGGGTCCAGTCTGAAAATATGATGAAACGAGGCCTGCAAGTTGTGCTCTATTGAAGTTATTTGGATCCAGTGTGAAAATTGATGAAACGTGGTCCATAGAGGTGCTGAGGGTTGTAGCCTTCAGTCAGGGGGTTGTAGCTCCCTTCCAGGTGAGGCTGGTAAACAAGATCAGGGGGTCGTAGCTCCCTTCAGCAGCGGTAAGCAGTGGGGGGTTGCAAACTATTCCGGGAAAGGGTGAGAGTAAATGAAGCGCGGGTGGTGCCTAGCGTGCGGTAGGAGTACGCACTAGCACATATGTTGTAAGATGTTTTCTCTATAATAAAATATTGAAAGTGAAAATATTTGCGGGGGTTTCTCTAGACTTGGGTTTCCACCTAAAATCCTGGTGTTCATGTGTGATGCTTATGTGTGATGGTTTATTCTGTTCTTACTGCACATGTTTACTGTTTATAGAACATCTAATAAATGAATGATGGAATGATATAAGTGAATAATTAATGGCACAATTAGATCTTTTTTTATATGGGAGTTTTATGAAGGATATCCGCGTGTATACGCTCGTTGGCTTCAACAAAGTAGCGTATGGGTTTTTAGAGCATGAAAAATTAAAAAGTTTTAGTATGCCCTAAATACTGATTCACCCCCCCCCCCTCTCAGTATTTTTCCCAACAAGATTCTTGACACCTCTTCTGGAGCTTCCATCCCCAGAAGGAGCTGATGTTGGCACGAGATAAATTTTAAATTTACACTTTTTCCTGCATATTTTTAAATTCATTAGTGAAGGTAGGATAAATTTGAAATGGCCTTGTTAAAGTTTATTTCAAAAGAAAATTATTTCATTTAAAATATAGAATTAATTTAATTCTATATTTTTCTAATATTGTGTTAAAATTTACCCATTTTCCACTTATGGGTGACAATAAAAGGCTACTATCAATGGTTTAAGTGAATTTTGGACCCCTCCAGTTCTCTGAAGTTTAATGAATGGGGGGGGGGGGGGGGTAAAAAATGTGCAGTTTCCAAATCCTAGCCATTTAACCACATGGAAAGCGGAGATTATTTCGTACCCCCTCCCTTTGATACTGCTAACTAGATGTGGCCCCCTCTGAAATCTAGTTGTGGGTTTTTGCATGACCAACTCATCTGTATACAAACCAGGGCCCAAACACTAGACATCAGGGCACATGGAGGAAGAGCCCACAACTAGTTATGCTAGTCTTCTACACGTCAATGATCAAGGGTATCTAGTGTCGCGAATTATGGACAGTTGTGATAGCATGAACATGCAAGAAGTAAGAACGAATTTTGGGAAGTGTTGATGAAATATGGAAGCTAGATAATCTGAAAACATTAAAATATGCAGTGAACAAGCTCCGTAAAATTGTGAAGGATAACATGGAAATGAATATGGATATTTGTGTTATCCCTCAAGATGACTCTTCTCAAGATCCTTCACCTGCTGGTGATGTGAAATTCAACATAGAGAGAAAGGCTTGTTCCCATAACAAAATTCATGGGTTGTATAGTTTTCTTATGGAAGGATCGAAACTAAATGAAATGTTTGAAAAGGTTGAAAGATAGAAGTTTATATTTTCTATGGTGAATAATCAGTATGCAAATTCTATGTTGAAAAAATAAAATATATTTGTGGAAGCATTAGAGAAAGTTGGGAAGTGGGAAATTGATTTTCAATATCCAGATGTTGAAGATGCATGATTCTAGCATATGTTGACAATGGATTTGTGTGATCGGAGTTTTTTTAAATTCAATCAGGGAAAGTGTATGGTGCCTAAAATTCAGCTGCCATAATACATTGGATTGTTGCAATTTAAAGCTTTCCATTCCTGGCATACCGAGCTCTTTGTGCATATTAATGTTGATATTCTTCCACATCCACAACTGGATATTGTTAGTTTTTCGGATCAAAATCTCGATGATGGAGCAATATGTCATGCTTATGATGAAATCACAACAATTAAATCTCAAATAAGTAATAAAACTATGGTGAATGAAGTTATATTATACATTGAGTCTTTTATGAGTGAGATAACGAAATGAGAGAATGAATTGAAGAAACGTGGGACCAAAGTTAAAAAACTGTGAGGATGAAATGAGGAAATTTGAAACCAATCTAAATGAAGTCGCTAGAGCTATTGAACTACGAGAAATAGTGAGTTCTCTAGGGCTAGCTTACATAAATCTTGGGCAAGCGTTGAGCATTCGTCTTGATATACTCTCACTTGCTGCTATGACCGAGCTACAAAAGCTTTGTGACAAGGTGCCTTATTTCCAGATGATTTGGCTATGACCCTACTTGAAGAGGAGTTAGGCCACCCTTGGAGAGAGATACATTTAGAGCTTTCACCATCTCCAATTTTTGTTGCTTCTTTAGGATAGGTATATAAAGGTATTTTATGATAAAATTATGATGTGGTGGCACTTAAAGTGCAAAATCCTTTTGTTTTTGAGACACTTGGTGTTGATTAATTAATTATTTGCAAATCAAGGTTGGCTCTTCACAAGTTTCCACAAATATCAATTGATGTTTTTGGACTCATAGATGAATGGGCATCCTGATTTTTTTTTGAATAACTTGACTATATAAATGAGGGGAACAATGGGACTATGTTTGCATAAATGATGAGAAAGGACCTTCCTCGGGTGTTTGTGCCAAAAACATATTCCAAGTACACCTCAAGGAAAGTTATAACCACATAATGGGTTGAAGGGGAAAAACTGTCACAAAGCAAAAGAGATGATGTTTGAGAATTGGTCAACGTTGGTGTAATATGTTATCTCAAACAAGTGCATGATACAGGTATTTTCCATGCTGATCCACATCCTGGGAACATGATTCAGATTCTAGATGGAAAATTAGCTATTCTATATTTTAGACTAATGACCAAGATTACATAGGATAAAAATATGGTATGATTGAACTAATTTCACACCTCATTCATTGGGATTATGAAGCTATTGTTAAGGACTTTGTTAAGCTAGAATTTATTCCTAAAGGAGTCAATTTGGACAATATCATGCCAGTCTTCGCCAAAGTTTTTGATCAAGCCCTTGAAGGAGGAGGATCAAAGAACATCGACTTTCAAGAGCTACCATTAGGTTTGGCTGAAATAACATTTGATTACGCTTTCCGAATACCACCTTACTTCGCTTTGTTAATTCGAGAAATTGGTCTACTGAAGGGAATAGCACTTGTTGGTAATCCATATTTTGCAATTTTTTATGAAGCCTATCATTATATATCATAGAAAATTTTGACAGACAACTCTCACAGGCTAAATAATGTTTTGAGATACAAAATATATGGAAAATCTGGTATATTTGATGTAGAGATATTTATTGATGTCATGGAGGCCTTTGAAAAATTTACTACAATAGGAAAAAGGGGTAGAAATTTGAAAATACGAGAGAGGTTTTTGACCAGAACGGGGAAATGAACAAAAAACTCTCTCCGATATTACATAGGTTTTCAGACCAAGGAGAATCGAAAACATGTCTGAGGGCCATTTTTTGAATATTTCAGTTTCCCTATTTAAAGCATGATTTTGCGGCGATTGTTGTGGAGAGATGGAGATGAAATTTGAAAATATGAGAGATATTTTTGACCAAAACAAGGAAAATAAAAATAACCTCTCTCTTATCTTACACAACTATCGGGAGCAGGGAGAATCAAAGACATGTATGAGGGCCATTTTTTCAAGATTTCAGTTTCCCTATTTAAGGCATGATTTTGCGGCAATTTTTGTGGAGAGATGGAGATGAAATTTGAAAATTTGAGAGAGGTTTTTCACTACCACGGGGAAAATAAAAATAAAATCTCTCTGGTTTTGCATAAGTGTAATTTTTGGGGAGAAACAAATGTCTTAGTGTACCCCTATTCTCAATAGATTTGGCCCAGATTTCAGTTCATATTTCTATATATTTACTTGCTATTTTCAGCCAGGATGATTGAGTTTGATCTCTTGAGTCTAAGGAATATATTTGATATAAATATCTATTTTTGTAACAGAGAAAAGGGAGTAGGATTATAGAAGCAATAGTTCCACATTGGAATTTATGATCCAACAAGGGCGGTCTGAATGGGGGAGCCAAATGTCAGAATCATTTATCGTTTTCTCTTCAAGACCACCCGAGCCAGTTTTATCTGTCCAACGACATAATCAATAAAAACAAATAGCCCTCATAATTTCTATAACTAGCCTAATATCATCATTTATAACCATCAAGCTAAATCATAAAAATAGAGAGAGCCCTCTATGAGTCTAGGAATGCTAGGTCCTGGACTCCAAAGCAGTTTGATGTTGTCCTCTATCATTTTTTCTTGCAAATATTATAAATTATAGGGCCACAACACATACGATGAGCTACAATATGGCAGGAAAGGGATCAAGATTTACATGAGCTGATTAATTTGTTCAATACCATACTCAAATTTTCAAAGAAAAAATAGTGCTTAAGTATCATAGTTTCCTAAAAAGATACATTCAGGAGGAAATGGAGTTCCTCGACATCTCATCGCTTGGTACAACATACTAGTGTGCTGCCAAGTTTGAGCAGAAATTAAAACAGAAGAAGCGAGAATTTAAACCTGTGAATAAGAAGTAATGGAAAGGTTTCTCCAAACCACAGAACAAAGGACAAAGCCAAGGCAAGGTGGCTCAGGGCAACCCGCCAAAGCTACAAGAAATAGTAGCACCACGAGGCCAAAGAAGGACACGTGAAAGTGGTGTGAGATCCATAACAGATCCACTCACAACACAAGTGAGTGTTGGGTCAAGTTGTCACTAGTGGCCAAGCTGATGGCTTTTGAATCGAATGGATGCTCCAACTCTAAATCAGAACTCGATAAGGGGAATGAAAAAGGGAAGTATATTATCAACGTGGAGGAGAACGCCACCATTTCCACCACGAATATCGAGAAGGAGGAACCGAAAGATCTAGAGGAGGGGGAGCACCTCTTCCATTCCTAGATGTGGGTAAAGGTGTCCCCACTAAAGTTCATTGTCGAAAGTGGGAGAAAAAAGAACTTGATTTTACAGAGGTCATGAAGTGGATGTTCTTGCCAGCCAAATCACACCCACATTCATACACCATTGGGTGGCTTCACCAAGGACGGGATCTCTGTGTCAACCAATAGTTTCGCCTTCCCTACATCATCAAGCCCTTCACGAATGAGGTATTATGTGACATTTCTCCTCTTGATGTTTGTGATATATTATTAGGCCAACCATTCTTGTGGAAGAAACATGTTGTGTACGAGTCTAGGCCTTGCGTTGTTACTTTTTCTTTGGCCAATAATTTATACACACTACCTGAGGTAGCATCGACTACCTCCATCTCTTTGATTAATGCAAAATAATGTAGTAATCTCATTTCCAAAACTGGGATTTTTTTCCCCTAATGATCCACCCTCAAGGAAAGTAGAATATTGTGGCCAAAACCTACAAACAGGGCTCCTCAGCATGAGAAAAATAGATGCACAAGGTCATGGAGGAGTATGGTGACATATTCATCTCACCCACAAGGGTGCCTCTACACTATCAGGTAAAGCACTCCATTGATATGACCCCAGGTGCACTGCTTCCTAGTGGAAAAGTCTATGAGTGCTCTATTTTGGAGAACAATAAAATCACGAGGCAGATTCAGCAGCTGCTACAGAAAGGTTACATCTGGCTGAGTTCATCACCCTGTGGGATCCCAATGATGTTGGTGCAGAGTAAGGATGGGACTTGGATACTCTGTGTTGACTATCAGGCATTGAATAAGATCACTGTCGATAATAGGTACAAAATCCCATGGATTGAAGACCTTCTAGACCAACTCAAGGGAGAAAATTATTTCAGCGAGATGAACTTGAAGTCTGGGTATCACCACGTACATATCAAACCCTCCAATGTGTGGAAGACTCCCTTCAAATCCAAGGAGGGCCTTTTTGAATGTCTAGTCATGCCTTTCGGGATGATTAATGCTCCCGCAACCTTCATGAGATTGATGGACGACATCTTGTGGACATTCACCAACTTATATGTGGTGGTTTACTTGGATGAAATTTTGATCCTTAGCCAAACATGGGAAGAGCACCTCCACCACATCCGATAGGTCCTCCAAACACTACGGTAACACAAGTTGTGTGTCAATATGGAGAAGTGCACTTTGGCATGACCCAAGTTCAGTATTTGGGATACATTATGGATTAGCGGGGGTGCATGTGTAGCTAGCTCAAATCCAATTCATTCGGGATTCACCAACCCCAACCACTCTAGCATAGCTCCGCAACTTTCTCGATGTTTCCAATATCTACTGCAGGTTCATGTTGGAAGTCTCTCATATCACTTGGCCCTTGATTCAAGTCACCAAGGGAGGAGAAAAAGAAAATTTCTTTTGGTCTTAATATCAACAGAAGGTGTTCGTAGAGTTGAAACATTGCCTCGTCTCTACACCAGTATTCACATTACCATACTTTCAACAACCATTTGAGATTGAGACATATGCCTTTGACTATGCTATTAGGGGAGTTCTAACTCCACAAGGGCATCCCGTGGGATATTACAATAAGACACTTTCCGACACAGTTTAGATGTATCCCACTTATGAAAAAGAGATGTATTCCATTGATGCAGGCTTGCCAACAATGTAAGCATTACATTTTTGGGAAGGAAATGTTCATCCACACATACAATCAATCCCTCTAGGTCATATATATATAAGGGAAGTTATAGAATTATCACCATCAGAAGTGGACCACATACCTGCAAGGGTTTCATTTGAATGTCATTTACAAGAAGGGAAACACCAATAATGTTGCAGACTACCTCAACCTACCACCGATCGTGGCGCTAACCACCGTGCTAAACTCTTATGTGCACGAGACCTCCGATTTTTGGCTTCTCTACAAAAGAAATCCAGAATTCAGCCACACATACAATATTCCCTTGGAGGGTAAGCAAGCTCCAAATTTTCACCTCTAGGATGCACTGCTATGTCACCTGGGACACCTTTGTGTTCCTTCAAGCGAGCATGCCAAGAAGGTTGGGTAAGTGCACTATAGTCGAGTTGTTGGTCATTTCAGGGTCGATAAAATAGTGGAAAAATTGTAGATGTATTTCTATTGGCTGAACCTTCAACAAGATGTCAGGAAGTAACATTAGATCCTGCACTGCGTGCACCATTGCTCAACCAATCATCAAGAAGCAAGGCATCTATACTTTGTTTCCTACCCCTAGTAAACCTTGGGAATAAATATTAATGGATTACATGTCGAGCCTTCCTTCTACCAAGCATGGAAACGAATGTGATTTTTTGGTCGTTGATAGTTTCTTGAAGATGGCCATTATGGCGATCTGCAAGAAGAATATCACAACAGAAGCCAATGCTAAAATATTCTTTGAACGAGCGTGGGTGCGCTTTGGGATCCCATAGTATATCATCTTAGATTGGGATAAAAATTTCCTTAGTAAATTTTCGTCCAGCCTTTGGTTGATGTTGGACACCAAGCACACAAAGTCCACAAATTTCTATCCCCAAACCGATGGACAGACATAGGTTCTCAATAGGATGATCCTACACATTCCGCGCATGTAGAAATTTAAGTATCCAAGAATGTGCCATGAGAGCCTCTCCTATGTACAACATGTCTATAATTGGGCTCTCCACAGCTGAACTGAACACAGCCACTTTCAGTTGGGCTTGGGATTCTAGCCACTATGTCCCATTGACATAGCCATTCCATTTGCAACCACTCAGGCAGATTCAGATCATGTCCAGTCAGAAGTAGCCAAGGCAAACAAATTCATTGAAAAAAATCAGCACATCCACCAATAGGTTCATGAAATATTGGATAGAGCCAATACTAAGTACAAGTAGTAACATGATGAACATCATGCACCACATAATTTCCAGCCAGGTGACAAAGTGTGGTTACATTTGGAGAAGGAGCACCTCGTTGGACCTCACAGAAAGCTTCAATCGCTATGTTATGGGCCATACAAAATCACCAATATTTTAGGGGAGAATGCCTTCAATCTTAATATTCCACCATTCCTTGGTTCCCACCTAGTGTTCAATGTGGACCATCTTCGACACTAATTTCAATCATTACAAGATACATCTGACATGGCACAAAAACTAAAACAAACCGAGTAAAACCAAAAATACATGGAACAAGACACAACTGGTTGGATCATGACAACATATATCAATAACACCTACAATAATAGGATCTAGCTATATCGAGTTGTTAAAGAAGGGAAACTCCTTCACCGGGGCATGTGGTTCACTAAGGACCAGGATCAATATAAATTTCCTCACCACGTGAAGGTTCTACATGCAATGGGAACCATTTCTTCCTAAGGGAGGAGGAATGATCCGGGTGGATAATGGTGGCCACCCAACTATTCGACCTATAACTCCAGTCAGTTTAATCAGTTTCCTTTTTTATAGCAACATTTACTATTTTTAGTAGTTTTTCGGGTCCTCAACTTTTGGAGCAGTTTTGATCCCCCTAAATGGTGTTTTCTTAGGTTTGTAGTTGGCCCATAGCTATAGGCATTGTCCTCTGGAAAAACTTGTACTACAAAGAGATTTATTTTCCATGATATATCATACGCACCAAATAGATATAATATGACCAAGTTACACACTTGAGAAGTTGGCTGCCCAACTAACCCCAATGGGTACCACAAACTCTTGGTGTTTCATCTCCTAGGGTTAGGGTTTTTGTTGTTTAGGGTTTTCTTGTGTTTTTTAAAAATAAAAATTCCCTTGAGCCTCAGTGTGACACAGTTTAGAGGCTTGTAGCCACTAGAAATATTCTCAGAGATAAGCTACAACCACCTTAGCTAGTCTATTTCCATTCTGTCTGTAAGCATATTTCAATTATTTGATATTAATGAAATAGAGTTTTATTTCTACTACATGTCTCTATTTATTTGGTATTAGAGTGGTCTTCTCTTCCTTGATCCTTCTTTGCATTCCCCCAACGAGGTCGGGGTATAAGGAGTTAGGGCTCAATATGGGGGAACCTTTGAAAGATCAGCCTCACAAACCTCAATGATCGCTCATGGGGGAAGAAAAGAAAGATGAGGGAGGAGGAGATCCTATAAAAATATTTATCGAGGTGGCCCTTGAGAAACAAAGGAACATGATGATGGATTATTTTTCAGAGATCCTTGAACAATTGTCCGGTGATGGCGCATCTACATCGAGCAACCACTCTAGAGGTGCCACTCCTTTTAAGTTACAAGTAAATTTTGAAATTATCATATTTGAGGGTTAAATCGATGCAAATGATGTAGGTAGATAGTTGAATCTATTAGAAGGATATTTATTGGTTCATGAATCTTCCAACAAGGAAAATATTAATTTTTCACTCCTCAAATTTGCCTCCCCATGTCAAGGATTGGTAGGAAACCTACCATGAGAAAAATAATTAGAGGGAACCCTCTCTATTCTCATCTGCACCCACTTGGGATTCTTTCAGAGATTCCATAAAGGAATAATAATATCCCATGGGGAGATATGAGGAAAATTACATACAATGGAATACATTGCAACAGTAAACGGATCAAGATGTGCATGAGATGAAGAATCTCTTCCATACCCTACACACAAAGCTGGGTATCAAAGATTCAGAGAAACATTTGGTGTTGAAGTACCATAGTTGTTAGAACAGATACATTCAGGAGGAAATGGATTACATTGACATCTCCTTGCTTGGTGCAACATATCAGTATGCTGGCAAGATTGAGAAGAAATTAAAACAGAAGTAGTGATACTTTGGATTTGTGAATTAGATGCAAGGGAAAGGTGCCTACAAATTGCAGAAAAAAAGGACAAATCCAAGGTGGGGTGGTCAAGACAACCCGCAAAACCCGCAAGCAAATAAAAACACCACTAAGCCAATGAAGGACACGGGAATGTGGTGTGAGTTCCATAAGATCTCCACTCACAACACAAGTGAGTGACGGGCCAAGAAGTCACTGGTGGTTGAGATGAAGGCTTCTAAATCAGATGCACACTCATAATCTGAAAAACAACCCGATAAGGGGAATGAAAAATGGAATCAGATTATCAATGCAGAGCCCAACACCACGGTTTCCACAATGAAGAGATAGGAGTAGCTACCAGAAGATATAGAGGAGGGGGAGCACGTATTCCATTCCCAGATGTGGGAAAAGGGTTCCCCATTATAATTCATTGTACATAGCGAGAGCCAAAAGAAACTCATTTTAGAAGAGGTCATGAACCGAATGGGTTTTCCGACCATAACACACACACACACAACTGTACAGAATTGGGTGGATTCACCAAGCATTGGATCTCAATGTCAGCCAACAGTGTTGCCTTTCTTGTAGCATATGACCCTTCATGGATGAGGTATTATGTGACATTGATCCTCTTGATGTTTGTTATGTATTACTAGGCCAACCATATTTGTGGAAGTGACAGTGACATTATGTGTATGATTCTAGACCTAGCGCTATTATTTTTACTTTGGGCAATAAGTCATACAAAATACTAGAGGTAGCATTGCCTACCACCATCTCATTGGTTACTGCAAGAAAATGGAGTAAGTTCATTTCCAAAACTAGGAATTTTTTTTTCCTAATGATCCACCCTCAGGGAAAGAAAATAAAGTGGCCACGACCTCTAGATGAGGCTCCTCCGTGCGACAACAAAAAATGTACAAGGTCTTGGAGGAGTATGGGGACATATTCACCTCACCCATAGGCGTGCCTCTATATTTTTAGGTCAAGCACTCCATTGATTTGACCCCATGTGCACCACTTCCCATTGGACCAATATATCAGTGCTCTATTTTGGAGAAAGATGAAATTAAGAGGCAGATTTAGGAGCTACTGTAGAAAGGTCACATATGGCTGAGTTTATTTCCCTGTGGGAGCCTGATTGTGTTGGTTCCAAATAAGGATGGGAGTTGGAGACTCTGCATTGACTATCGGGAAATTAAAAATATCACTCTCTGGTATAGGTACTCGATCCCAAGTATTGATGTCCTTGTGGACCAACTCAAGGGGGGGAAATATTTAGGAAGATCAAATTGATGTCTGGGTACCACCAGGTACCAATCAAACCCTACGATGTGTGGAAGACTAACATCATATCAAAGGAGGGAATTTTCAAATGGTGGGTGCTGCCTTTTTGGTTGATGAATGCTCCTGCAAACTTCATGAGGCTAATGAGAAAATCACCTCCACAACATTTGATAGGTCCTCCAAACATTCTGGAAATACAAGTTGTGTACAAATTTTGAGAAGTGTACTTTTGGCATGACCCCCATTTAGTATCTAGGATACATTATTGATGAGCGGAGGGTACATGTGGATCCAACCAATATTCAATTCATATGGTATTAGCCACCCCAAACCACTCTAACAGATATCCAAAACTTTCTCAGTCTTGCCAATTTCTACTATAGGTTCGTGTTGCCATTCTCTCATATCACTTGACCCTTGAGTCAAGTCTCCAAGGGAGGATCGAAAGAAAAATTATTTTGGTCTAAATCTCAACATAGGGTGTTCATAGAGTTAAAACATTGCCTCTACCACTAGTACTCACATTACCAGACTTGCAACTACCATTTGAGATCAAGACAAATGCCTCTGACTATGCTATTGGGGCAGTTCTTACTTAATATGGGCATCTTGTGGCATATCAGAGTGAGACACTTTCCAACACAATATGAAAATATTCCACTTATGAAAAAGAGATGTATTCCATTTTTCAGGCTTTCCAACAATGGAAAAATTACATTTTTGGGAAGGAAATGGTCATCCACATAGACCACCGACCCTTGCTGCTCATACATACACAAGGAAAGTTATAAAACGATCGCTATCAGAAGTGGTCCACATACCTGTAAAAATTTCATTTGAACATCAAGTACAAGAAGGGAAACAAAAATAATGTTGCAGACTACCTCAATCGACCACTGATATTGGCACTAACTACTGTGATCAACTCTTGTGGGCACCAGACTTCTGATTGGCTGCTTCTCTACAGAAGTGATCTAGAATTTGGCCACACATACAAGATGCTCTTGGAGGGTAAGAAATTTCAAAATTTTCACCTCCAGGGTGCACTACTATGTCACTTGGGACACCTTTTTGTTCATTCAAGAAATCATGCCAAGATGGTTTGGTAAGCGCACTACAGTCGGGTTGCTAGGAATTTCAAGGATGACAACAAATTTGTAATACTACAGAATTATTTCTATTGGTTGAACCTTCCACAGGATGTTTTGAAGTACATCGAATCCTCCACTGCCTGCACCATTTCCAAATAGAACATCAAGAAGCAAGGCCTATATACTCCACTGCTTATCCCTAATCAACCTTCAGAATCCATATCCATGGATTACATGTTGGGCCTCCCTTCTACCATGCATGGAAATGACTGTGGTTTTTTTGTTATCGAAAAATTATCGAAGATGGTGATTATGGCGGCTTGCAATTAGAATATCCAAGAAGAAGAAACTGCTAAAATATTCTTTGAATGAGTGTGGATATACTTTGGGATACAAAATTATATCATCTCATATTAGGAAACGAGGTTAATTAGTAAATTTTGGTCAAGAATCTGGTAAATGCTAGACACCAAGGTCACCAAGTCCATAAATTTCCATCCTCAAACTGATGGAAAGACAAAGGTCATCAACAAGATTATCGTACACATTCTACGCATATATAACTCAAATCATCCATGCACATGGGATGAGATCCTTCCCTTGTGTAAAACACAACTATAATCAGGCTATTCATGAATCAACCGGCCACAAACCCTTTCAAGTGGGCTTGGGATTCCAACCACTATGTCTGATTGACGTAGCCATGCCATTTGTGGCTACTTAGGAAGATTTGGCTCATGTCCAGTCAGAAGTAAATAAGCGAACAACTTCATTGAGTGCATTCAACACATCTGCCAAAATTTTCATGATATATTGGGAATATCCAATTCTTAGTACAAGCATCAACATGATTAGTATCGGGTGCCACACAACTTTCTACACAAAGTGTGGCTACATTTACAGAAGGAGTGCCTTCCTGGACCTCGCCACAAGATTTCCCTACTCCTCTATGGGTCATACACCATGACCAAGGCTATAGGGGACAATAACTTCAATCTTAGTATTCCACCATTCCTTGGTTTTCATGTAGTGTTCAATGTTGACCAGCTTTGACTCTACTTTCCACTACTACTAGTCACATTTGACATGGAATAACAAATAACACCAACAAAGTTAAACCCAGACTTCATGGAACAAGGTAGAACTGATTGGATCATGGACACACAGATTAATAACACCTGCCAGTACAAGATCCAACTATATCAAGTTGTAAAATGAGGCAAACTCCTTCACTAGGGCAAGTGGTTCAGCAGGGACCAGGTTCAACAGACATTTCCTCACCTCATGGAGGATCTGCATGCAATGGGGACCATTTCTTCCAAAGGGGGGAGGAATGATCCAGGTGGATATTGGTGGGAAACCACCCATTGCACCTAGACCTCTAGTTATTTTAATCAGTTTCCTTTTTTTATAGCTTCGTTTACTATTTTTAGTAGTTTTTGTGGCCTTGAACTTCCGGAGAAGTTTTGACCCCCATAAACGACATTTTTTTTAGGTTTTAAACATGCCTATAGTTGTAGGCACTAGGTTGTGGTAAAAAATATAGTAATTAGAGAGATATTTATAATTATGTATCGTACACGCCAAATAAATATGATATGACAAGGTTACAACCCTGGGAGGTTGGCTGCCCAACTAACCCTAACAGCGTCGATAAACTCTTGTTGTTTCATCTCCTCAGGTTAGGGTTTTGGTTTTTTATGGTTTTCCTATGTTTTTCAATAATAAAAATTCCCTTGACCCTCATTGTAACATAGTTCTAAGGACTGTAGTTGCCACATCTCTTCTCATAGATAAGCTACCAACACCCTATCTGGTTTATTTCCATTTTTTATATAAGCATATTTAAGTTATTTGATATTAATGAAATGAAGTTTTATTTATGATGCATCTATGTTTTTATGTGTATTTTTTTATTTTATTGCGTTCCTGCATAAGTTCGGATCAGTGGTATCAAAGTGGTCTTCTCTTTCTTGATCCTTCTTTTCATTTCCCCAATGAGGTCGGGGTATAAGGAGTTAGGGATTGATCTAGTCGAACCTTAGCAAGATCAACCTCGCAAACTTCAATGGCCATCCATAGTGAAAGAATATAAATATGAGGGAGCAGGATATCATATAAAAATATTTCTCAGGGAGGCCCTTAAGCAAAAAATGATAGTGATGCTAGATAACTTTTCCCATGTCCTTCAACGACTACCCACCGACGACACATCTGCATTCAACAGCCACTCTGGACATGCCACACCTTTTAAGGTAGAAGTAAACTTTGAAATTTTCATATTTTAGGGGAAAATAGATGCAAACATCATAGATATATGGTTGAATCTATTAGAAGTATATTTCTCGGTTCATGACTTTTCCAGCCAGGAAATGATTACTTTTGTGCTTCTCAAAGCCACCCCCCATCTCAAAGAATGGTGAGAAACCTATTGCAATAAAAAGGATGAGAGGGAACCCTCTCCATTCTCTACCACACCCACTTGGGATTCTTTCCGAGACTGCATCAAGGAACAATATTATGCCATGGGGAGCTATGAGGACAAGTACCTAAAATGGACTACGTTGTGGTAGCAAAGTGATGAATATGTGCATGAGCTGACGAATCTATTCTATACCATGTGCACAAAGTTGGGTATCAAATATTCAGAGAAACATTTGGTATTGAAGTACTGCATTTTTCTACACAAAAAAATTTAGGAGGAAATGGATTTCCTTGACATCTCCTCGGTTGGTGCAACATACTATTATGCTTCCAAGATTAAACATAAATTCAAAAATAATAAACGATACTTTGGATCTGTGAATCAGAAGCAAGGGAAAGGTTCCTCCAAACTATAGAACAAAGGACCAAGCAATGGTGGGGTGGCCCGATACTACCCGCCAAAGCCGTAATAAAATAATGCCACTGCAAAGCCAAATAGGGAAACGTGAAAGAGGTGTGAGTTTCATAAGAGCTCCACTCACAAAAAAAGTGAGTTTCAGGCCAAGAAGTCATTAGTGGCCGAGATAAAGGCTTTGAAATCAGAAGCATGATCTAACTCTCAATTAGAACATGAAAAGTGGAATGACATTGTGAATAAGACTTGTGATGGAGAGACCAATACCATTTATCCACCTTGAAGATATAGATGGAGGAACCAGAAGATCCAAAGGAGGGGGAGCACCTCTTAAATTCCTAGATGTAGATAAGGGGTTCCCCGTTGCAGTTCATTGTTGACAACGTGATCCAAAAGAACCTCATTTCAGTAGAGTTCATGAAGTGACTAGGCTTTCTGACCACAACACACCCACAAATGTATGACATTTGTTAGCTTCACGAAGGATGAGATCTCTATGTCAGCCAACAGTGCCACCTTCCCTAAAACATCAAGCCCTTCATGGATATTATGCGATATTGATCGTGTTCATGTTTTTGATGTATTTTTAGGCCAACCATACTTGTGGAAGTGACATGTTGTGTATGATTACAGGCCTCGCGATGTTATTTTTACTTTGGGAAATATGTTATACAGGATACCATAGGTATCACCACCTACCGCCATCACATTGGTTACTACAAAACAATGCAGTAAGCTAATTTCCAATACTAGGAAAATTATTTTCCTGATGATTTGCCTTCAAGGAAAGAAGAATAATATGGCCATGAATTCCAGACAGGGCTTCTCCACATGTCAACAACAGATGGACAAGGTCATGGAGGAGTATGGGGACATCTTCACATCATCCATAGGGGTGCCACTGTACTACCAAGTCAAGCATTCCATATGTCTAACCGTAGTTGTGTCGCTGCCCAATGGGCCAATCTACCAGTGCTCTATTTTGGGGAATGAAGAAATCAAGAGGTAGATTAAGGAGCTGTTGCAGAAAGGCCACATCCGGCCAAGTTCATCGCCTTGTGGGAGCCCGATCATGTTGGTTCAGAAGAGGGATGGGGCTTGGAGAATCTGGATTGACTATCGGGTGTTGAACAATATCACTGCCTAGAATAGGTACGCGATCCAACAAATTGATGATATTTTGGGCCAACTCAAGGGTTTAAAATAATTAAGCAAGATTGAATTGAAGTTTGGATATGACCAAGTACCAATTGAACCCTCAGATGTGTGGAATACTGCCGTCAAATCGAAGGAGGGTATTTTCAAATTTCTGGTCATGCCTTCGGGGATGATGAATGCTCCCGAAACCTTCATGAGGATGATGAACAACATCTTGCGACCATTCACCAATTCATTTTTTGTGGTTTAATTGGATGATAACCTGATCATGAGATAGACTTGGGAAGAGCACCTCCACAACATCCGACATGTCCTCCAAACACTGTGGCAACACAATTTGTGTGCCAATTTGGAGAAGTGCACTTTTGGCATGACCCAGGTTTAGTATATGGGATACATTATTGATGAGCATAGGGTGCATATGGTTCCAACCGAGATCAAATTCATTCGGTATTGACCAGCCCCAACAACTCTAATAAAGCTCCACATCTTTCTGTGTCTTCCCAATTTATAATGCAGGTTCATGTTGCGATTCTCTCATATCACTTGGCCCTTGAGTCAAGTCACCAAGGGAGGATCAAAAAAAAAAAATTTGGTCTGAATATCCACATAAGGCATTTGTAGAGTTAAAAAATCGCCTCTGCTCTACACCAATGCTCACATTATGAGGCATACAATGACCATTTGAGATTGATATAGATGCCTCTAACTATGTTATTAGGGCAGTTCTTACTCAACGGGGGCATCCTGTGTCATATCATAGTGAGACACATTCTGAAATAGTATGCAAGTATCCCATTTATGAAAAGGAGATGCATTATAATTTTGAGGCTTGCCAACAATGGAAGCATTACATTTTTGGTAAGGAAATGGTCATCCACACAGATCACCGACACCTGCAGTTTGTATAGACATAAGGGAAGTTGCAGAACAATCCCCATCAGAAGTGTTCCACAAACTTGCAATAGTCTCATTTGAACATCAAGTAAAAAAAGAACGACACCAATAATGTTTCACACTTCCTCAATCGACCTCCCATCATGGCGCTAACCAACGTTCTCAATTCTTGTTGGCACAAGAATTTCGAATAGTCACTTCTCTAGCAAAGAGATTCAGTATTCGGCCGTAGTTAAAATACGCTATTGGAGGGTAAGAGCGTTCCAAATTTTCACCTCGAGGATGCACTACTATGTCACCTGGGAAACCTTTGTGTTCCTTCAAGCGAGCATGTGAAGATGGTTTGGGAAGAGCACTATAGTTGCGTCTCAAGTAATTTCGGGGTCAAGAAAATAGTGGCAGTACTACATAATTATTTCTATTGGTTGAACTGATGATAGGATGTCGGGAGGTACATCAAATCCTGCACTACCTATGCTATTTCCAAACTAACCATCAAGAAGCAAGGCATCTATACTCTGCTTCCTATCCGTAGTACACCTTTGGAATTCATATCCATGGATTACATGTCCTGCCTTCCTTCTACCAAGCATGGTAATGACTGTGTTTTTGTGGTCATCAACATATTCTTAGAGATGGCCATTATGATGGCCTGCAAGAAGAATATCACAGTAGAAGCTACTGCTAAACTCTTATTTGAATGAGTGTGGGTACACTTTGGTATCCCATGGCCTATCATCTCATATCAAGAAAACAATTTCCTTAGTACTTTTTTGTCCAACATCTGGTCTATGATGGACACCAACCTCACCAATTCCAGAGCTTTTCATCCCCAAAACGATTGATAAACAAAGGTCATCAACAAGATGATCGTACACGTTCTGCACATGTACAATTAAAACCATGCATGTACATGGGATGAGAGCCTAACCTATGTACAACGCAACTATTAATAGTCCCTCCACAGATCAATCGCCATAACCCCTTTCACGTGGGCTTGGGATTCCAACCACTATGTCCCATTGAGGTAGCCATGCCATTTTTGGCTACTAAGGAAGATTCAACTCATGTCTAGTTAGAATGGATAGGGTGACCAACTTCATTGAGTGCATTCAACAAAAGCTCAATAAAGTTCATGAAATATGGACAGAGCCAATGCTAAGTACATGCAATGACATGATCAACATCTCGTGCCACACAACTTCCACATGGGTGACAAAGTGTGACTACATTTGCAGAAGGAGTGCCTCTCTCAACCTCACCACAAGATTCACCTACTCCGTTATGGGAATACACCATGACAAAGTTTGTAGGGAAAATTCCTTTGAGATCAGTATTCTATAGGTCCTTTTACTGCACCCAGTGTTCTATGTGGACTTCCTTCTACCCTACTCTCTACTGCTACTTGAAACATCTGACATGGAAAAATAACTCACACCAACAAATTTAAACCTAGACATCATGGAACAAGCCAAAAAAGATCGGATCGTGGTCACATATATTAAGAACACCCACTAGCAGATGATCCTTGTAATATTCCCATTTTAGCACACAGCTAAATGGAATATTAAAGTTTTGTTTTTATCACCTAGAAGCTAAATAATTGGGTAAGGAAGCCCATGATTATTAAAAACATGAATAAAATCCCTCAAATGTGAAAAGGGATAGTCATAAGAGCTGGATTTCACACCCTTATGTGTGAAAGAGGACATTTGCACGGAGACAAGGTCAAGTTTGACCAAGTCAACAATGATGGGAGAGGAGGTGGAGAACACTTTGATAGACAATGCAGTATGAATGGGAAGAAGGTTATTTGGTGGAGGAAACCCTAATGAGTGGGACCCATGGAGAGAGGACTTTCACTTGCTTAAAAGGAGGGCAAGGCAACCATTGTGATTCAAGATTCAGATTATTGATTTCATTGTCTGTTCAGACTTTGTGCATTCTCCTGTTGTTTAGCAAAGTTGCAGTGCTCTTTAACACAAGAATTTCCTATTTAGGAATCCTTCTCCTTTCTTGACAGGCCTCTTGAAGGAGTTGTACTGATTTTCCCCACATCCAAGCTTGAGGCCAAGCATCCTCCTTCAACTACAACGTTATTTCTGAAGCAAAATAATTTTGTGTTGCAGGGTGTTGCAGTGAGGGTTCACAACACCACTTCCATCACTTTTTTTTTTCAGAGGAGGAGTCTCTCTTTCCTTTGGGAGATCAGTTTGGAAGCCCTTGGATCTTATTGCATATCTTGGCATTGGGCCAACTCATTCCCTTGCCCCTACAGCGCAGTTTCCTTTAGTGACTGCATTATTTCTAGTGATCATTTGCAGTGGGGCTTTTGCAGATTGTTTGGAGGGTGAGATCTTCAATGATAAGATCAACCTTTCACTTGAAAGATCCATTGGAGGAGGTATTCTCATCATATGCAACATCTTCAGCCTTCTCCACTCATTTCCAGTTCTTGAGTTGTAGCTTCTACCCCGCAACTCTGACATTTTGCATTTTTGCATATTTCAGCCAATCCTTCCATGATTGTCTTGAGGTAGTGATTGGGAGCATATATCTTCACTCCCAATGTTGTATGAGCCATCTATATGTAGATGTATTCTATTCTTCATTCCCTTGTAGTAGTGTTCCTTCTATGACTGTGCAGTCCATATTCATGAGCATTCTACAATAGAGCAACATTCCATCTTTTCACATGTATTCATGAGAGGCTTGTTTGCCTTGATCATTTGAGTTGTATTGTACATGTTTGCTGTTGATTTACATAATAAAATGGCTCTATGGTTTCCATACATTTTGGTATGATGTTATTCACTGCTATTTCCAGTTTATATTGATGTATTGTTGGATCTCCACATTTGGAATATCTTAAGATATTCCCAATAGTGTAGAAATTCCCCATTTTGGGATATTACAGTGGCATCAAAGAATAATCTTGGCTCAGCCTATGGATCTTAGCCATGATGCTATCAAGAAAAGAGAAGATGAAGACTCCATTATGTGGAGGAAGAAATGAAGGTAGGCTTACAAATCTTCTTCCAAAATCTGTACAGGGCATTCATGAAGATTTCAAGAAGATAAGGAGGGAGATATGTATAGAATCTCCAAGAGGGTTTGAAACTGAGTCAAACTCTAGATTTTATTATGGGGAGTGTGAGCATGCAGCCACACCCTATGATGCACAGCACAATCACATGGCCAGTTTTGCCATAAGAGAAAGAGAAGAATAAGGAATGCCTAAGAGGGGAACTCTTAGTGGTTTCTTGCATGAGTATAAATCTCAAACTCAGAAGTTTCGAGCTCATGTCACTTTCTCAGAGTTTTTGAAGGTCAAGGTGAGGAGGAACAAGCAGCATAATGTGGATATATTTCTTCTATATAGCTTTGATGGTTCTCCTACATGTTCAGCCAGGGCTTGGGTGGGGGAGCTAGATACCTTTTTGCAGCATCATCAAATTTCTAAAGATGAAGCCATCAGAGTAGCAGCGCTACATTTTGGAGGCAAGGCCTATGCATGGTGGATATTTGAGTCTTTTTCTTTAAATAATATGTTAGTGTCGGTATCTTCATCCCTCCGTCAGTGATAAAATTCTCTTGTTGCATTGCATGTTAGGTGTCTCACTCAGTTAGCAGCATTCCATTAGGATCATGGATCATCTGATGGTAGTGGATTTTTGTACATTTTCCCTCATGCCCTTTACCTGCTGGCACATTCCCATTCATCTAGATCATCTGCAAGAGTCATTTTTAGGTTTTCCGCTTTATGAGGTCTAGGGTTTCATCAAAAAGGTCTTCAAAATGTTCAATAACAGTCAGTAGGCGCATGAGGTGATCAAATAAAGTTTCAGTACCAATAAATTCCATAATCACATGCTAAGAGAATTATTTTTCCTCAAAACCCTGTTTTGAGGAAAAACAGAGTATTCTATGTTTTCTTGTATAAAATTTGATGTAATTTTAGTTTTTCCTATGTAAGAAACTTCAGTGGCAACCCTGGTCACCTTACCAAGCTTCAACAACTCCATCCCCTGTAAGGGAAACCAAAAAATCAAATCATTCAGTTCATCAAAGGTAAAAATGAAGTAAACTACCCAAAAACAGAGTTGAAAAAGTAAATTACAATGCAAACATTATAAAAGTGGGTTTTATGAGTGAAAAATCAAAAGCTCTTGTATATAAACTCATTGGTCATGTTCAAAGAGCTTATTTGCATTCAAAGGAGAAAAATCTAGCAAGAGAAGGTCGTGTTGGAGAAAGGGAGCAAGTTTGAAGCAAAACTGTGCAAGTTCAAGGGTTTGGCACATAGAGAAGGCGCGGTGCATTGGGTTTCCCTCCACAGTGTAAAAAATACACTGGCGCAATGCATATAGAAGGTGCAGCGCATTGGGTTTATGGCGTGGCGCATAGATCCGCAAGCCCGATTTCACCATAAACTCCCTCAAATTTCCAAATTTGCTCAATCCCATGGTGTGCAAGTAAGTCAAAATTCCTTCCATTGCTAGTGAAAAAATTTTTCTTAAAATTTACGGTGGTTTAGTGTGATAAAACTCAAACCCTACCTCTTTACAATTTTGGCTCCAAAAAAATTTCCTAGGGTTTTCATTTGTGTTTTTGCTACCATGTCCACTCCATCACTCCCTCACTCTTTGACTCCTCCATTCATTTTTCACTTTCATCCACTCATTCCCTAATTCCCATATTCCAAAAATTCCCTAATTCCCATATCCCTAACTTCCACTATCCCAAACCCTAGTTACAAATCCTAAACCCTAATTTTTGTCCCTAAGCCTATATACTATTCCCTAAACTCCCTATTCCCAAAAAAAAAAAACTTGTCCATATCATTCCCAAAACCCCTCATACCCTTTCCCTCCACAATCCCTCATACATTCTCATCCTTGGTAGAAGAAAAATAAAAACACCATAAATCTCTTCATACTCATCAGGAAAACTCACACATTAGCAAACATGGAGTCTGATCCCTCCTATGACCGAGATGATAAAACACACAGTGATTCTCCTACAGAAATGCATGCACCAAGGAGACCTCACAAGGGTGGTAAACATATACAAGAGGAGCCTACTTCACTTGTCGAGTTGCAGGCCTTCCCTCTTGCTGTCACATGCTTTCAACACCAATCTTGTTATTAGTTTTGTGAGATGGTAGAGAGAGTTCAATACCATCATGAGTTGGCCAGATTTTTTGTGCTCCATCTTCAAAATGGCCAAGTCACTCTAGCAAGTGTGGTATTTACCTTGACACCGGAGTCTATTTCTCTAGCAACTGGCATTCCAAATGTTGGTGAGATGTAGAATAAAAGGCAGCAGATTGACAGAGAATAGTATGAGCCTTAAATCAAGGATGGTTATCAGAGACATCTTAGCAGAGTTTTTCCTTTTCGGTATCTGAAAGAATCCTATGCTCCCTTGATGAAACTCATAATTAAGTATTTCAGCTGTGAGGGTCGGTTTTCTTGCCTATATGCTTATCACATCAGATTGTTGATGCACTTTACTAGGGTGAGAATGATGAATCTCCCCTACTTTATTTTCTATAACATTGATAATATGACCACCTTAGTTCACAAGAAGAATCCCCAGCAGTAGTCTAACAACATATATCATTTTGCACTAATCAAGATTGTGGTCATGCATCAGCTTGGTTTACAGAACATCTCATGGGATGATTTCATTTCACATGAGTTCTTTACCGCTCCACAAGTGCCTCCAGTAGCTTTTCATGAGATAGGTGGGCCTTCACATCAGTAGGAGCTTCATGAGACACAAACTACTAGTGTGTTAGTATTTGTCACCTACCAAAAGGGCACTCGAAGGTTGTTTGTAGCAGCAAAGCGAGTATTATCTCCACCCGGGGTGGAAGGGGTCTCACTTCCTCCATCAGCAGAGTAGGTATAGGACAAGGGCAAGCAACCATTACATGATGAGGGGCCTTCAGGAGGGCAGGAGAAATATTTCATTCTTATTCAGGATGATGACACCGATTTGGGCTCACAAAGCTCAACGCTTAAAGAAATCATTCAGGAGTAGCAAGAGGACATCCATGGTTTGTCTCTCAACCTAGAAAGAGCCAAATGGATAATTAAATATCTAGAGCAAAGAAACAAGCAGCTAGAGGATCAGTAAACCATTATGGAGCTGCAAAACATACGAGAAAACTGGTAAGCTACCAAGAGGAGGAAAACCAAGTTGACACCACTTGAACAAGAAATTGAAGCTGATCATGAATATTGGCTCGAAAGGATAAACATACATTTGAAAAATATGCTAGAGAAGGCCAAAAAATATAAAAACATGTTGAGGCACATGGCCTACCACTACTTGGCGAGAAACAAGGTGTGCAAAGTAAGAATCAGGAACTTGAAGGCCAAGTTGAAGAAGGCATCAAAGAGGAGAAAGAGTATGATATGCTTCAGATCTTGGTTGAGGCTTCCTTGGCTCAACACAGCTCTTAAGGGAGGACACTTAGCCCAAATTTCAAAAAAATTGGGACACTTTTTGTAATTTTTGAATTTTTGGCTCAAAAAACAGACTTTTCTGCCCAATGCGCCGCGCCACCTGGCACTCGCTTTTGATGGAGGCATCATTTTGAGGAAAACTCAACATATTTGGATTTTTCATGAAAAAATATGCATTCTCACAAATGGCCAAGAAATTTTGATAGGTTTTGGGCTTCCAAAAATGTCAAAACACCCCAAAATGACCTTTTTGCCCCTTTCTTGACACACAGGAAGTAGTCTTGGGCGAACTCAGTTTTGGAGGGGCAAATGGAGGCCAAATTCAAAAATTCCACTTGTGATAGAAATTAGACAGGCCTACCTTTCCAACAAGCCCACTTGGAGTAAATTTGAACATAGGGAGGGCCTCCAAAAGTAGCTACAAAAAGGTGCTACGCATAGGGAAATCAATGCGACGCATTGGAGGGAATGTGCATAGTTTGACCAAAAATACTGTGTTTTTCGCCTAGTTTCTTGACAGTTTGACTTTTCTCCTTATAATTGTCAAAATTATGATGTAATTTAATGTGAATCGGTGGATTTTGATGTAATTATGCTTAATTTTCACTCATAGAGGTAGATTCATTCATGAAAAGGTAGTTTACAACTGAATGAATCAGTTCCCTAGTTTTTAGAGGCAAGTTGTTCCATTGCCTACTTTTTAGTTCTTAGTTTAGAATTTATTGGAACAGCTCATAAACTCATGAGCTCGACCCCTAGAGGCTAGGATGAGTTTTTTTTTTCCTATATCTTATTTTTTTTCAGTCATTAACATGGTTGGACTTTTGGCAAAGCTTGGAGCTTATTGTATACTCATTTCAGCAGTTTGGCTAAGGAATAGACCAGTGGTTTGCAGCACTTTATGGGATTCATGTGGCATCTTGTTTTGGTATTTTGTTTTCTTCTATAATTGTAATTCTACATGTGTTTTATGTATGCCATATCTCTCTTTATTTCATCTTAACTAAATCAAACAAAGATAAAGGTAGAATACATTGAAAGTGTAGTGCTCTACCGAGGGTTTTCTGAGTTATCTATGTTTTCAGCTGATTGAAAAGGATCCATGAGTTCTTCATGCCCTTTTCAACTCCTCATATTTCTAAAACCTCTCCATCTCACTCAATTTGAAGTACCAAATCACATGCCTACCTTGCCCCATAGAGATCTCTGCAAAACTGAGCCTCATTCCCCAGGCCCAAATCTGCCTTTCACATTTGAGCCAACAAAACATCATCAAATTCAATCAAACACCTCTGTACACATACCTAGCCTAAAATCATTCATCACATCAGTCATATCAAGCTTTCATTGGACATATTTTCTAATATTGACAAGGAGAGAGCCCTCTCCTGACTTGGTAGAGCTAGCTACCAGGTTAAGGGTGGTATGATGTTATCCTAGATCCTACCTTTCTTAGCCTGAGGTAGATTTAGGCCCTAACAGAATAAAAATACTTATTCCTATGCACATTTTATTAAAAATTTGATGGAAAAATTTGGTAGGAAGAATTCTGAAACACATGTGGATGAAACAAACACATTTAAACAAACAAAACCATAAAACCATGAAGGAGGCTGATATCTTGCATTATACTTTGCTGGAGGCAAGATCATCAGCTTGTATTTTGGCACAAGAAGGCAAAGAGATCCCTTTTACAAAAGAGGATCCAATCATTGGAGGGTTGCCCATTCATGTTGAGGAGGCTAAGGGCAACATCGTTGTCAGATTTGGAGTTGATATAGCACCTCATGTAGAGGAAGGAGGAGCTCTTGCTCCAACTAGAGGGATTCTTGCATCATTGCAAAGAATTCCCCAGGATCTCACATGTGGAGATCAAGGCAAAAATCATGTCCTACATGTGCCAATGATGATGAGGTGTGCACCTATGGAGATACAAGGGGGAGATAGGGAGTATGACCAGCATCATGTGATGTGGAGAACACACCCCTATCTAATTCATGAGGATGATGCACCTAAGAGGAAGATTGGATTGCTCAGTGAGAGCAGGGACAAGTCTATCCATTCATGTATGCAGTCTACTCTTGATGATGATGTCTCATTGCATGGAGACATTTCACCAAGGAGACCACTAGATCAACAGATGATGAGAGGTGCTTTACATTTTGTTGCACCATTCATTTATTTCAAAGGAGTGGAGACCTTGGGAGGTCATTGTACAACGTTGAGATTCTTGGGTAGGCACAAGGAGGAGAGAGGAATTCTCTCAGCATCATCTTCACCCACTCTCATTTCAGATTCTGAGCTGTGGAAGAAGCAGTAGGGGAAGGATAGCTTCCTTCCAACTTGCATATTTGGCATGAGAGATGTCAAAGAGGAGGATGACCATATGACAGATGTTCTTCATGAGAGATCATCAGCGCTGTCACTATGGAGGATAGATCCATATTGGAACTCCCAGCTATTGGTGGAGTATTCCAAGGATATTTTCACTTGCATGATATTGGATTACCAATTGCATGAGGAGGGATATTCAGTTAGAGATGGGGTCATCTACAATCATGGTAGGATCTTCTTATCTGGAGCTTCCAAGCTCTAGGAGAAGTTGCTACAAAAAGCTCATGAGGATTTCCTTTTCAGCCACACTTGTTCTTTGAGAGCATACCACACCATCATGGAGGGGTATTTTTGGAAGGGGTTTGAGGAGGAGATATATCAGGATATGAGGAGATGCATGGATCATGTTTAGATGGAGGATATACATAACTATTTAGAAGAGTTAGCACAACCACCTCTTTTCTCTTTGAGGATGAGAGGAGACTCATCTATGAGCCACTCCATTTGCATGGGCAAGACATATGGTAAGGGTATTGTTTGTTTGCATAATGAATTGTATAATTTATCTATGCATCCCTTAACCATACATGTGCAGGATGTTGCTCCAAGGAGGTGCATTTTTTTTTCTAGACCTCATGGTCTACTCGAGACCATGAGTAGTGTTGGTGATCACTCCCTAGGAGGACTTGGGGAGGAGATGTATTTTGGAGAGCATGCTCACTTTTAACCATACATCATTCAATTTCTCCAGACATATGATGAGAGTGGGACAACAAGAAAGTGGTTTAGAAACCACACTTTTTGTCACACTCTTTTGCAGTTGAGGAACAAACTGCATTGGTTACATTTGAGGGACCATTGTCCTTCTCCCTTGCTACACATGGCAACAAGCATGGTTCTCATTATGATTCCTTATGTTAATGTTGTTTCTATATTTTTTTGGAGAATGATTGGGGGAATGGCACATTGGTTGGATGTGTCCCTTGGGGGAGAGAACTCCCACATTGTTTGCATTGCATATTCTAATGGGAGCATGAGAGAGTATGTGGCCACTACAGAAAAAAATTTGTTTCCATTTGAGGTGAGCCATATGATTGACTGGATGCCATATGATGGTGAATTACAACTCATCACATATGAAATGATTTGGGTCAACATGTTTCATAACGTTGGAGAAGAGATCCTGGGAGGTCTAGTCTTCATCTTGCCACTTAAGGGAAATATTATTGCAGCCCAAGATCAGCATATATTTTGCACTTATCCTAAGTGGAGTGGAGGACAACGTGGGGTAGGCTATTTTTTCTACCAAGATCAGATTTTCAGTCCACCTACATTGCAGGAGCCAAAGGTGGAATATGATTTTCAGGAGTTGCCATGTTGGGAGGTAGCTCATTCTGTATGGATGATTGCTTGGGGGATAGAGGATCCATATGGGGAAGATGTTCCTCGACACATTTCAGACTCCATGCCTTGGGTGGAGACTTTCCAGTTCTATCCTTGCAGTTGCTTGAGGACAAGCAACATTTGGGAGGGGAGGACTGTAATATTCCCATTTTAGCACATAGCTAAATGGAATATTAAAGTTTTGGTTTTATCACCTAGTAGCTAAATAATTGGGTAAGGAAGCCCATGCTTATTAAAAACATGAATAAAATCCATCAAATGTGAAAAGGGATAGTCATAAGAGTTGAATTTCACACCCTTGTGTGTGAAAGAGGACATTTGCATGGAGACAAGGTCAAGTTTGACCAAGTCAACAGCGTTGGGAGAGGAGGTGGAGAACACTCTTATAGACAACGCAGTATGAATGGGAAGAGGGTTATTTGGTGGAGGAAACCCTAATGAGTGGGACCCATGGAGAGAGGGCTTTCAATTTTTTAAAAGGAGGGCAAGGCAACCATTGTGATTCAGGATTTAGATTATTAATTTCATTGTCTGTTCAGACTTTGTGCATTCTCTCGCTGTTTAGCATAGTTGCAATGCTGCTTAGCACAAGGATTCCATGTTTAGGAATCATTATCATTTCCTGAGAGGCCTCTTGAAGGATTTGTACTGATTTTCCTCACATCCAGGCTTGAGGCCAAGTATCGTCCTTCAGCTACAACGTTATTTCTGAAGCAGAATAATGTTGTGTTGCAGGGTGTTGTAGTGAGAGTTCACAACATCACTTCCATCAATTGTTTTTTAGAGGAGGAGTATCTATTTACCTTGGGAGATCAGTTTGGAAGCCCTTGGGGCTTATTTCAGATATTGGCATTGGGCCAACTCATTCCCTTGCCCCTACAACGCAGTTTCCTTCAGTGACTGTGTTATTTCTAGTGAGAATTTGTAGTGGGGCTTTTGCAGATTGTTTAGAGGGTGAGATATTCAGTGATAGGACAAGCCTTTAACTTGAGAGATCCATTGGAGGAGTTCTTCTCATCAGATGCAACATCTTCATCCTTCTCCACTCATTTCCAGTTCTTGAGTTGTAGTTGTTACCCTGCAACTCCGACATTTTGCAGTTTTGCATATTTCAGCCAATCATTCCAGGAGTACCTTGACGTAGTGATTGGGAGCATAGATCTTCACTCCCAATGTTGTATGAGCCATATATATGCAGATGTATGTTATTCTTCATTCCCCTATAGGAGTGTCCCTTCTATGACTTTGCAGTCCATATTCATGAGCATTATGCAATAGAGCAGCATTCCATATTTTCACATGTATTCATGAGAGGCTTGTTTGTATTGATCATTTGAGTTGTATTGTACATGTTTGCTACTGATTTACATAATAAAATGGCTCTATGGTTTCCAAACATTTTGGTATGATTTTATTCACTGCTATTTCCAGTTTATGTTTATGTATTGATGGATCTCCACATTCGGAATATCTTAAGATATTCCCAATAGTGTAGAATTTCCCCATTTTTTGATATTACAATCCTGCTATATAGAGTTGTAAAAGAAAGGCAACTCCTTCACAAGGGCAAGTGGTTCACTAGGGACCAGGTTCAACATAAATTTCCTCACCTCATGTAGGCTCTGCATGCAATGGGGAAAATTGCTTCCGAAGGTGGTAGGAATGATCCAGGTGGATATTAGTGGCCACTGACCTTTTCCACTTAGACCTCCAGTCATTTTCATCAATTTCCTTTTTTATAGCAACATTTACTATTTTTAGCAGTTTTTCGGGTCCTGAACTTCCGGAGTAGTTTTGATACCCTTAAACGGTGATTTTTTGAGGTCTGCAGTAGGCCCGCAACCATAGGCAGGGGCCTATAGAAAAATATGTAGTACTCGGAGATATATTTCCAATGATATATTGTACATTCCAAATGGAGATAATATGGCCATGTTACGACCCCGAGAAGTTTGTTTCCCAACTAAACCTAACGCAACACATAAACTCTTGGTGTTTCATCTTGTAGGGATTTTTTCTTGGTTGTTTAGGGATTTCCTATGTTGTTCAATAATAAAAATTTCATTGAGCCTCGTTGCAACATAGTCCATATGCTTGTAGCCACCACATGTTTTCTCAAAGATAAGCCACCAACACTGTAGCTATTTTATTTCCATTCTGTCTGTAAGAATATTTCAGTTATTTGATATTAACAAAATGAAGTTTGATTTTTGTTGCATCTCTGGGTTTATGTATATTTATCTATTTTATCACGTTCCTATAGAAGTCTGGATGAGTGGTGTTAGAGTGGTCCGCTCTTTCTTGATCCTTCTTTGCATGTCCCCAACGAAGTCAGGGTATAAGTAGTTAGGGCTCGATCTAGTGGAACATTTGCAAGATCAACCTCACAAAACCCGATGACCACCCATGGGGGAAGAAAAGAAAGCCAAGGGAGTAGGAGATCCTATCAAAATATTGCTCGAGGAGGTCCTCGAGAACTAAATGAATGCGGTGATGGATAACTTTGCCCAGATCCTTCAACGACTGCCCAGCGACGACCCATTTTCATCCAACAACCACTCTGAAAGTGCCACTCCCTTTAAGGTACAAGTAAAATTTGACATTCCCATATTTTAGGGCCAAATAGATGTAGATGTCATAAATAGATGGTTGAATCTATTTGAAGGATATCTCTCATTTCATGAATTTTCCAACTTTGAAAATATTAATTTTTCACTCCTTAAAGCTGCCCCCCATGTCACAGACAGGTTGGAAACCTACTATGAGCAAAAGAATTGGATGGAAACCTCTCTATTCTTGGCCACACCCACTTGGGATTCTTTCTGAGATTCCATTAAGGAACAATATTATCCCGTGGGGAGTTGCGACAACAAAGGAATCAAGATGTGCATGAGCCGACGTGTCTATTCCATACCCTGCGCATAAATTTGGGTATAAACGATTCTGAGAAACATTTGGTGCTAAAGGACCATAGTTATCTGCAAAAATACATTCAGGAGGAAATTTAGTTTCTGGACACCTCCTTGCTTGGTGAAACATACCGGTATGTTCCAATATTGAGCACAAATTCAAACTGAAGAAGTGATACTTTGGATTTTTTGATCAGAAGAAAGGGAAAGGTGCCACCAAACCGGAGAACGAAGGAAAAATCCAAGGCAGAGCATCCCAGGAAAACATGCCATATCTGCAAGAAAAGAACAACACCAGGAAGCCATAGAAGGACAAGGGAAAGGGGTATGAGTTCCATAAGAGTTCCACTCAGAACACAACTGAGTTTTAGGCTAAGAAATCACTAGTGGAAGAGGTAAAGGCTTTTGAATCACATGCAAACATTGAATCTTAATCAAAACCCGACAATGGGAATAAAAAATGGAAGTATATTATCGATGCGGAATCCAATTCCATTGTTGCCACCATGAAGATCCAGAAGGAGGAATCAGACGATCTAGAGGAGGGGGAGCATATCTTCCATTAACAAATGTGGGTAAATGGTTCCCTGCTACAGTTCATTGTTGAAAACGGGAGAAAAAAGAACCTCATTTCAGCAGAGGTCGTGAAGCGGCTGGCTTGCCGACCACAACACACCCACATCCATACACTATCGGGTGGCTTCACCAATGACAATACATTTGTGTCAGCTAGTAGTGCCGCCTTCCCTACAATATCAAGCTCTTCACGATGAGGTATTATGTGACATTCCTTCTCTTGATGTTTGTGATGTATTATTAGGCCAACCATAGTTGTGTCAGTGACATTTTGTGCATTAATCCAAGCCTCACATTGTTATTGTTACTTTGGGAAATAATGTATACAAGATACCTGAGGTAGCACCACCTACCACCATCTCTTTGGTTGTTGCAAAACAATTCAGTGAGCTCATTTCCAAAACCAGGAAATTTGTTTTCCTGATGATCCATCATTAAGGAAAGAAGAAGACTATGGCCATGACCTCTAGACAGGGCTCCACCACATGAAAAAAATATATGGAAAAGGTCATGGAGGAGTATGGGGACATATTCACCTCACCCGCAGGGGTACCTCTTCACTTTCAGTTCAAGCACTACTTCGATTTGACCCTGGGTACACTGATACCCAATGGACCAATCTATCGACACATTTTTCTGGAGAATGAAGAAATCGAGAGGTAGATTCAAGAGCTACTACGAAAATCTCACATCTAGCTGAGTTCATCACCCTGTGGGAGCTCGATCTTGTTGGTGGAGAAGAAGGATGGGACTTGGAGACTCTGCATTGACTATCGAGCATTGAACACGATATATTTCTAGAATAGGTACCCAATTCCGTGGACTGATGACCTCCAAGACCAACTCAAGGGGGGAAAATATTTCAGCAATATAAACTTGAAGTCTAGGTATCACTAGGTATCAATTGAACCCTTTGATGTATGGAATATTTCCTTCAAAGCCCAGGAGGGCCATTTCGAATGGATGGTCACACCTTTCAGGTTGATGAATGATCTTGCACCCTTCATGAGGTTGATGTATGACATCTTTCTGCCATTATAAAACTCATTTGTTGTGGTGTACCTATATGACATCCTAATATTTAGCCAAACTTGGGAAGAGAACCTCCACCACATTCGACAAGTCCTCCAAACACTGCAACAATACAAGTTGTGTGCCAATTTGGAGAAGTGTAGTTTTGGCATGACACATGTTCAGTAACTAGGATAAATTATTGATGATAGGGGGTACATGTGGATCCAACGAAGATGCAATTTATTCAGGATTGGCTAGCCCAAACCACTCTAACAGATCTCCACAAATTTCTGGGTCTTTCCTATTTCTACCGCAATTTTTTGTTGGGATTCTCTCATATCACTTGGCCCTTGAGTTGAGTCAACAAAGAAGCGAAAGAAAAATTATTTTCGCCTGAATCTCAACAGAAGGTTTCTCTAGAGTTGAAACATCACCTCTACTCTACACCAGTGCTCACATTACCAGATTTACAACAACCATTTGATATCAAGTGAGATTCCACTAACTATGCTATTGGGGTAATTCTTACTCAAGAGGGGCATCTTGTGGCATATCATAGTGAGACACTTTCCGACACAGTCCAAATGTATCTCACTTATGGAAAAGAGATGTATTCCATTATGAAAGCTTGCCCAAAATGGAAGCACTAAATTTTGGGGAGGCAAACAATCATTTAAATATACCACTGGCCCATGCAATTCATACATACAAAAAGGAAGTTATGGAACAATCACCATCATCAGTAGTCCATATACATGCAACAAGTTTCATTTGAACATCAACTACAAGAAGGGAAATGCCAATAATGTTGCAGAATGCATCAGCTGATCACTAATCATGATGCTAACCACTATGCTAAACTCTTGTGGGGATGAGATTTCTGATTGGCCCTTCTCTACATATGCGATCTAGAATTCGGCCACGCATACAAGATGCCCTTCGAGGGTAAGTAAGTTAAACAATTTCACCTCTAGGATGAAATGTTGTGTCACTTGGGACACCTTTGTGTTCCTTCAAGTATGTGTGCCAATATTGTTTCAGAAGTGCACTACATTCAGGTTTCTAGGAATTTCAGGGTCGAGAAAATAGTTGCAGTACTACAGAAGTATTTCTATTGGCTGAACCTTCGACAAGATGTCGAGAACTACATCAGATCCTACACTTCCTGTGCCATTTCAAAACCATCCATCAAGAAGAAATACCTCTATACTATGCTTCCTACCCTTATTCAAACTTAGGAATCCATATCCATGGATTACATGTTGGTCCTTGCATCTACCAAGCATGGAAATGACTATGTTTTTCTGGTCATCGAAAAATTCTCAAAGATGGCCATGATGGAAAACTACAAGAATAATATCACAGTAGAAGACACTGCTAAATGCCTCTTTTAATGAGTTTGGGTACACTTTGGGGTCCCAAAGTCTATCATCTAAGACCGAGATAGAATATTCTTTATTACATTTTGGTCCAGCCTTTGGTCAATGCTAGAAACCAAGCTCACCAAGTCCACAACTTTCCATCCCCAAACCGATGGACATAGATGGGTCATAAACAAGATGTTCGTACATATTTTGCACATGTGCAACTTAAAGAATTCACGCACATGGGATTATAGCCTCCCATATGTACACCACAACTATAACCAGCCTATACACATCTTAACCAGCCATAGCCCCTTTCAGGTGGGTTTCCGATTCCAGCCACTATGTCGCATTGATGTAGCCATACCATTTGTAGCTACTCAGGAAGATTCGACTCATGTCCAGTTGAAAGTGTACAAGGAAAATATCTTCATTGAGTGCAGTCAGCACGTCTACCAATAGGTTGATGACATATTAGACAGAGCCAATGCTAAGTAAAAGCAGTGACATCCACTATTCACATAGATCTATCCTATATGTATAGAGGAGCCTATCTTGTACATAGAGGAGCCTATCTTGTACATTGAGGTACAGTGAGGTGCTCCTTCTACAAATTTAGCCACACTTTGTCACCCACCAGGAATTTATGTATAGAGGAGCCTATCTTGTACATAGATCTGAAATAGATCTATCATTTTATGTACAAATTTTCTCTAGATCTAAGTTTTAATCTACTTCATGCTTCAATAATAAAAATAACGCTATCAAGCTCATTCTATCATTTCTTGTCATTGTAACAACTCATTTTGAGGCTTTTGTCTTGTATATTCATACTATTTATGTCGTACACTGTATAAGATGCATTGTAAATCCATTTTTCTGATGTATAGCTGAAATATGAACCTCCATGTTGGTCTCATGCTTTTAAATTGACTAACTACATTATTTCCGAACCAGTGCTTTGCATATAGCTACAACCCCTCTCCTTCGGTGATTTTCAGCTAGACTAGTTTGTGGGAGATCTGTTTAACCCGGCTAGTTTGATTTGTGTTTTCTCTCATTTTGGATTTAGATCTTAGATGAGATAATATAAGGGATACATGAGCTTAAAACTAATTTCTATGCATATATTCCTCAGGAGTGAATTATTTTAGCAGGCTTGATGTGCTGTTCCAGATTTGGAATATTACAGTGGTATCAGAGCTCCTTTCTTGGCACAGCTTGTGCATCCTTTGAGCCAATATGTATTCAGAGGGAGGAGAATCTCTCACTGAAAGAGAGTAGAGGTATCATTAAAGAAGAAAAAATATAAATGAATACACCATTGAAACCCATGTGTATGGAAGAATAGAAGAAGTGGATTTCTCTAACATTCTTTCTCAAGATTTGCATGAGTTGGAAGGAGGAATAAGGGGAGTGAGGAATGAAAGACAAGAAGACCTCCTGAAAGGGTTTTTACATGAAGGAAACCCCACTACTTCATATGATGTGTGTGAGCATTCAGCCACACAATCTGTTCCACAACGTGGTAGCATGCCTACTTTCTTGTCAAAGGAAGGAGGAAGAGGAGAAACACCAAATGAGGGATCTCTCGGTGAATATCTCCAAGAATATGAATCTCACTCAGAGAGATTCAAAGAACATCTGAGGTTCCCAGAGTTCTCTCAACTCAGATAAGGAAGATCCTGCAACCACAATAGGAGGAAAGGGTGCATGCATCACACTTTGGGTAGATTCTCTCTACCTACATTTGATGGATCACCTAAAGACTCAACCAAGTCTTGGGTAAAGAAGCTTGACACATACTTTTAGCTGCATCAAGTATCAGAAGAAGAAGCCTTGAGAGTGGAAGAATTGCATCTTAAATGGAAGGCTTATGCTTGGTGGTTGTTTGAGTCTTCTTCCTTGAAAGAGAGGAACATCTCTTCTTATGCAAGATTCACTAGGAGACTAGTGGAAAGATTTGATGAGAGAAATTTTGAGACTTCTTGGAGGTAGCAGATCAAGCCCAAGAAATCTAAATCTTTGCATGAGTTGGAAGATTCCATGGAGCCAACTCCAGTCCTAAACATTGTTGAAGGGGTTGAAGATTTGCTGCACTTTGTATCCGAGGAAAAGGCCCCAATTTAGCAATATCTCTTTTCCCAAAGAGAAGACTTGAGGATTATTTTTTCACTAAGATATCAAGAAAAAGGATCTCTTGATGATGAAGCATTCTCCACTAATAGGGAGAAGGGAGAGAGGGAGAAAAGAAGATCCTTCAGTGCTGTGCAAGTAGGAGGAGATCTATTCTCATTTGGAGATGGAGATGAAGCGATGGATTCGCTTAGAAGGATTCTTGCACCTTTGCAAGGAATTCCAAAGATTCTTCCATATGGAGGACATGAGCAGCATGTGTCTTTGCTAAAAGACAATGAGACAAAATAAATGAGGGGTCACACAGCTGATCCACTATCTGAAAATGGGGCAAGTGCTCCAATCAGAGGCACCCTTACATCATTAATATGGGTCTCCAAGTTTCATGGTACTTCCACACATCAATCAGAGATGGATTTGCACAGTGGAAGCAGTCATGAGATGTTCCCATTCACTGTTCACATGGGGATGAGCCATGAGACATCATTATCCTATGGTGTACCATCTGGGAGACCACTTGAATCATATTTGTTGAAAGATGTTTCATACAATGATGCTCCTTTTACAGATCCCAGGGAGGAGGGGGCACTAGAAGACCATGCTATAGTGCTGAGAGTATGGGGGAGGTACAAAGGAAGGGAGAGGATTTTTCCTTTGACTTCACTATCTATCATCACCTCTCAAATTGCATTGAGAATATATGATGTAAGGAGAGAAAATGGCAACACCATGAAGCATGGGAAGCAAGACTTGAATCCGAAGAAAAACTTGTTTGAAGAACAGTCTCCCCTGCTAGAAGAGAGATGGTGGTCTCACATGCATGCTTTGGAAAAAAAAGAGAGGCCTTGGATAGATGATAGCCTTCCATGGAAGAACAACTCTCAAGATCTTCCTTCTTCTTGGAAGCATGTGCATGAGAAGGGAGGGCAACAAGGAAGGAATAGCAACCTTCCATCTCATACCTTTGGAATGGGAGATGTCAAAGAGGAGAAGAATGGGAGGCATGGCCTTCCAAAATACACCTTAGACATGGAGGTTGTCAAGGAGAAGAGAAGCAACATGGAATCCACTTCAGTTGGCACATTATCAGTGCTGTTATTATTGAGCCCACTAGATCCCTATTAGAAATCCTAATTGCTGGTGGAATATTCCAGGGATCTTCATACTTGCATGATTTTGGATGACTGGTTGCATGGAGGGAGTTATTCAATCTTTAATGGAGTCATCTATGATCATGGTAGAATATTTTTTTCTAGAGCCTTCAAGCTCAAGGGGAAGCTTCTACAGAGGGCTTATGAAGATTCCCATCTTAGCCACACTTATTCTATGAAGCTCAACAATATAGGATTGAGGAGCTATTACTGGGAGGGCTTTGAAAGGGAACTATATCAATATTATCAAAGATGCATGGATTTTTTGGAGTTGGAGCAGCAATATGGCTCTAAGGGAGAATTAAATCAGCCCTCTCTTCCTTCCCTTGAGGGAGAGAGTTGATCTATTTACCACTCCATTTATAGGAGGAGAATTGTTGGTGGAGAGCATGGTCTTAATACATATATTTTATCTTCTAACTTCATGCATTCTTACACCATGTTTTTTCAGGCCATGAATCCAAGAAGGAGTGTTATATCTTGTCAATCTCATGGAAAATATGGGGCCACAACAATTGCTGTACTTGGCTACTCCCTTGGTGGACAAAGGGAGATCTTGTTTCATGATGGGTTCTTTCCTAAGGCACCAAACATATCTCACACATTAAGCTACAGTGAGATGGCATGGGATGCAAGTAAGTGGTGGGAAAACCACTTAACAAATATTGATCTGATGCAGGCATGAGATGCCCTGCGCTGGTACCATATATGGGATTATGGCTCACCTCCTCATGCTCTAATTTATTTTTATGTATTTGTAGTTTTTCTTCCATACATGGATGATATGCTTGTCCTATTTTTGGGATTGTATGGGAGGAGGATAGCAGACATGTGGGTACCACATGGGGTGGAGACTCTCTTTGTATGCTTTGCTACATACTTCAAGGAGAGTAGGGGTTCAGCAATGTTTGTTTCAGTAGCATCCTTGACACTTTGTGGGATGGATTATGGACATCTCATAATGATCCCGGAGAGACAACTCATGGGAGGATAGATTGGTGAACACTCAGCTTATGCAGAAAGCTGGATCCTTGATGGTGTCATCAACGGGGAAGGAGAAGTGTTGCAGCACTCACCCTATAATTTGCTTGAGGACAAGCAACATTTTGGAGGGGAGGACTGTAATATTCCCAATTAGCCCAAGATAATGGGAATATTCAATTTTTTTTTGTCTTACTTTGATTTTCATGTTGATGAATAAAATGTGAAGGAGGACATGTAAAACTCCTAAAAACATCAAAATAAATCAATGCCTATGTAAACAGAGACATATCTAGGCCATATAAATAAACTCTTGCAGGTGTGAATGGGTTTGAACCATGAGATTGGGTCAACTTTGACCAAGTGAACAGTGCAATCTAGATGCAATGAACCTCATGGATAGACAACGAAGTTTTAGATGGAGGATCCACATGTGAAAGGAGCTAACTCATTGAGGTGGTGTAGGGTTTGGAAATTCTTTCATCTTATAAAAGAAGGAGGAGGACAACAGGAAAAGGTTGTTGATGGTATTATTTTCTGAAGGTATTGTCTGCTTAGACATCCCTTGTTGGGCTTTCCTGTTTAGGAATCCCACCTCCTTCCTTGAGTAGCTCTTGGAGGAATATTGTTTTCCTAGTCCACTATCTGACATTTTTCCAAGCCATATCTTGCATGTACAGCATATTCCTGCTTAGGAATGAGTTGTACATGTGAGCTGTAGCAAGTGGAACACTAGATCTATCCATATGTAGCTTATACTGGTGTCTTTTCTCAGTGAGTGTGTCTTTTAAACTCCTGGAAGAGTGCATTAGTAGGTTGAGCTTTAGATCCATACATTTGCAGTAGGCCAAAGGATTCTTAGGGCCTAAAACACAATCCCTCTTCCATGACTATGTTATTTGCAAAAGTAGAGTTGCAGGGTGACTTGGCATCATTTTAGAGGAGGAAGATCTCTAATGATTGGATCCTTCTTTTCACTGTGGTGATCCGTGTATTGGCCAAACAATCCATGTTATTTCAGATATTACCTACTGTATATGTTATGACTCAAAATTTTCTAAATACTTTTGCAGATCTGTGACTTAGATCTTAGATCTACTCACCGTTGTTCATGATTTGCTGAGATCCCCAAGGGGAATGTATAGAGGAGCCTATATTGTACACAGATCTGAAATAGATCTATCATTTGATGTAAATATCTACTCTAGATCTAATTTGTAATATACTACATGCTTTAGCAATGAAAATAACGTTTTCAAGCTCATTCTATCATTTCTTGTTGTTGTAGCAGCTCATTTTGAGGATTTTGTCTTGTATATTCATCCTATTTCTGTTGTACACTGTATAAGCTACATTTTAAATCCATTTTTCTGATGTATAGCTAAAATATGAACCTCCATGTTGGTATCATGCTTGTAAATTAAAAAACTACGTTATTTCTGAAGCAATCCTTTGCATATAGCTACAGCTCCTCTCCTTGGGTGATTTTCAGCTAGACTAGTTTGTGGGAGATCTGTTTAACCCACTTAGTTTGATTTGCTTTTGCTCTCCTTTTGGATTTAGATCTTAGATGAGCTGATCTAAGGGATCCAATAGCTGCAAACTTATTTTTGTGCATAGATTCCACTAACTATGCTATTGGGGTAATTCTCACTCAAGAGGGGCATCTTGTGGCATATCATAGTGAGACACTTTCCGACACAGTCCAAATGTATCTCACTTATGGAACAGAGATGTATTCCATTATGCAAGCTTGCCCACAATGGAAGCACTACATTTTGGGGAGGAAAACAATCATCCACATAGACCACTGGCCCATGCAATTGATACATACAAAAGGGAAGTTATGGAACGATCGCCATCATCAGTAGTCCACATACATGCAACAAGTTTCATTTGAACATCAACTATAGGAAGGGAAATGCCAATAATGTTGCATAATTCATCAGCTGATCACTAATCATGATGCTAACCACTATGCCGAACTCTTGTGGGGATGAGATTTATGATTGGCCCTTCTCTACATATGCGATCTAGAATTCGGCCACACATACAAGACGCCCTTCTAGGGTAAGTAAGTTAAAAAATTTCACCTCTAGGATGCAATGTTGTGTCACCTAGGACACCTTTGTGTTCCTTCAAGTGTGCATGCCAATATTGTTTCAGAAGTGCACTACATTCGGGTTTCTGGGAATTTCAGGGTCGAGAAAATAGTTGCAGTACTACAGAAGTATTTCTATTGGCTGAACCTTCGACAAGATGTCGAGAACTACATCAGATCCTACACTGCTTGTGCCATTTCAAAACCATCCATCAAGAAGAAATACCTCTATACTATGCTTCCTACCCTTATTCAAACTTATTAATCCATATCCATGGATTACATGTTGGTCCTTGCATCTACCAAGCATGGAAATGACTATGTTTTTATGGTCATCGACAAATTATCGAAGATGGCCATGATGGAAAACTAAAAGAATAATATCATAGTAGAATAAACTGCTAAATGCCTCTTTTAATGAGTTTGGGTACACTTTTGGGTCCCAAAATCTATCATCTAAGACTGAGATAGAATATTCTTTATTTCATTTTGGTCCAGCCTTTGGTCGATGCTAGACACCAAGCTCTCCAAGTCCACAACTTTCCATCCCCAAACTGATGGACATAGATGGGTCATAAACAAGATGGTCGTACATATTTTGCACATGTGCAACTTAAAGAATTCACGCACATGGGATTATAGCCTCCCATATGTACACCACAACTATAACCGGCCTATACACATCTTAACCAGCCATAGCCCCTTTTAGGTGGGTTTCAGATTCCAGCCACTATGTCGCATTGATGTAGCCATACCATTTGTAGCTACTCAGGAAGATTCGACTCATGTCCAGTTGAAAGTGTACAAGGAAAAGATCTTCATTGAGTGCAGTCAGCACGTCTACCAATAGGTTGATGACATATTAGACAGAGCCAATGCTAAGTACAAGCAGTGACATCCACTATTCACATAGATCTATCCTATATGTATAGAGGAGCCTATCTTGTACATAGAGGAGCCTATCTTGTACATTGAGGTACAGTGAGGTGCTCCTTCTACAAATTTAGCCACACTTTGTCACCCACCAGGAATTTATGTATAGAGGAGCCTATCTTGTACATAGATCTGAAATAGATCTATCATTTTATGTACAAATTTTATCTAGATCTAAGTTTTAATCTACTGCATGCTTCAATAATAAAAATAGCGCTATCAAGCTCATTCTATCATTTCTTGTCATTGTAGCAACTCATTTTGAGGCTTTTGTATTGTATATTCATACTATTTCTATCGTACACTGTATAAGCTGTATTGTAAATCCATTTTGCTGATGTATAGCTGAAAGATGAACCTCCATGTTGGTCTCATGCTTTTAAATTGAATAACTACATTATTTCCGAAATAGTTCTTTGCATATAGCTACAACCCCTCTCCTTGGGTGATTTTCAGCTAGACTTGTTTGTGGGAGATTTGTTTAACCCAGCTAGTTTGATTTGTTTTTTCTCTCATTTTGGATTTAGATCTTAGATGAGCTAATATAAGGGATACAGGAGCTTAAAACTAATTTCTATGCATATATTCCTCAGGACTGCATTATTTCAGCAGGCTTGCTGTGCTGTTCCAGATTTGGAATATTACAGTGGTATCAGAGCTCCTTTCTTGGCACAGCCTATGCATCCTTGGAGCCAATATGTCTTCAGATGGAGGAGAACCTCTCACTGAAAGAGAGTAGAGATATCATGAAATTAGACAAAGTATAAATGAATACACCATTGAAACCCATGTGTATGGAAGAATAGAAGAAGTGGAGTTCTCTAACATTCTTTCTCAAGATTTGCATGATTTGGAAGGAGGAATCAGGGGAGTGAGGAATGAAAGACAAGAAGACCTCTTGAAAGGGTTTTTACATGAAGGAAGCCCCACTACTTCATATGATGTGTGTGAGCATTCATCCACACAATCTGTTCCACAACGTGGTAGCATGCCTACTTTCTTGTCAAAGGAAGGAGGAAGAGGAGAAACACCAAATGAGGAATCTCTCAGTGAATATCTCCAAGAATATGAATCTCACTCAGAGAGATTCAAAGAACATCTGAGGTTCCCAGAGTTCTCTCAACTCAGATAAGGAAGATCCTGCAGCCACAATAGGAGGAAAGGGTGCATGCATCACACTTTGGGTAGATTCTCTCTACCTACATTTGATGGATCACCTAAAGACTCAACCAAGTCTTGGGTAAAGAAGCTTGACACATACTTTTAGCTGCATCAAGTATTAGAAGAAGAAGCCTTGAGAGTGATCGCATTGCATCTTCAATGGAAGGCTTATGCTTGGTGGTTGTTTGAGTCTTCTTCCTTGAAAGAGAGGAACATCTCTTCTTATGCAAGATTCACTAGGAGACTAGTGGAAAGATTTGATGAGAGAAATTTTGAGACTTCTTGGAGGTAGCAGATCAAGCCCAAGAAATCTAAATCTTTGCATGAGTTGGAAGATTCCATGGAGCCAACTCCAGTCCTAAAAATTGTTGAAGGGGTTGAATATTTGCTGCACTTTGTATCCGAGGAAAAGGTCCCAATTTAACAATATCTCTTTTCCCAAAGAGAAGACTTGAGGATTATTTTTTCACTAAGATATCAAGACAAAGGATCTCTTGATGATGAAGCATTCTCCACTAATAGGGAGAAGGGAGAGAGGGAGTAAAGAAGATCCTTCAGCGCTGTGAAAGAAGGAGGAGATCTATTCTCATTTGGAGATGGAGATGAAGCAATGGATTCGCTTAGAAGGATTCTTGCACCTTTGCAAGGAATTCCAAAGATTCTTCCATATGGAGGACATGAGCAGCATGTGTCTTTGCTAAAAGACAATGAGACAGAATAAAGGATGGGTCACACAGCTGATCCACTATCTGAAAATGGGGCAAGTGCTCCAATCAGAGGCACCCTTACATCATTAAGAGGGGTCTCCAAGTTTCATGGTACTTCCACACATCAATCAGAGATGGATTTGCACAGTGGAAGAAGTCATGTGATGTTACCATTCACTGTTCACATGGGGATGAGCCATGAGACATCATTATCCTATGGTGTACCATCTGGGAGACCACTTGAATCATATTTGATGAAAGATGTTTCATACATTGATGCTCCTTTCACAGATCCCAGGGAGGAGGGGGAACTAGAAGACCATGCTACAGTGTTGAGAGTATGGGGGAGGTACAAAGGAAGGGAGAGGATTTTTCCTTTGACTTCACTATCTATCATCACCTCTCAAATTGTATTGAGAAGATTTGATGCAAGGAGAGAAAATGGCACCACCATGAAGCATGGGAAGCAAAACTTGAATCAGAAGAAAAACTTGTTTGAAAAACAATCTCCCCTGCTGGAAGAGATATGGTGGTCTCACATGCATGCTTTGGAAAAAACAGAGAGGCCTTGGATAGATGATATCCATCCATGGAAGACCAACTCTCAAGAGCTTCCTTCTTCTTGGAAGCATGTGCATGAGAAAGGAGGGCAATAAGGAAGGAATAGCAACCTTCCATCTCATACCTTTGGAATGGGAGATGTCAAAGAGGAGAAGAATGGGAGGCATGACCTTCCAACATACACCTTGGACATGGAGGTTGTCAAGTAGAAGAGAAGAAAAATGGAATCCACTTCAGTTGGCACATTATCAGCGCTGTTATTATTGAGCCCACTAGATCCCTATTAGAAATCCTAACTGCTGGTGGAATATTCCAGGGATCTTCATACTTGCATGATTTTGGATTACTGGTTGCATGGAGGGAGTTATTCAATCCTTAATGGATTCATCTATGATCATGGTAGAATATTTTTTTCTAGAGCCTTCAAGCTCAAGGGGAAGCTTCTACAGAGGGCTTATGAAGATTCCCATCTTAGCCACACTTATTCTATGAAGCTCAACAATATCAGATTGAGGAGCTATTACTGGGAGGGCTTTGAAAGGGAACTATATCATCATTATCAGAGATGCATGGATTTTGTGGAGTTGGAGCAGCAATATGGCTCTAAGGGAGAATTAAATCAGCCCTCTCTTCCTTCCCTTGAGGGAGAGACTAGATCTATGCACCACTCCATTTATAGGAGGATAATTGTTGGTGGAGAGCATGGTCTTAATACATATATTTTATCTTTTGACTTCAGGAATTCTTACACCATATTTTTGCAGGCCATGAATCCAAGAAGGAGTGTTATATCTTGTCAATCTCATGGCAAATATGGGGCCACAACAATTGTTGTACTTGGCTACTCCCTTGGTGGACAAAGTGAGATATTGTTTCCTGATGGGTGCTTTCCTAAGGCACCAAACATATCTCACACATTAAGCTACAGTGAGATGGCATGGGATGCAAGTAAGTGGTGGGAAAACCACTTAACAAATGTTGATCTGATGCAGGCATGAGATGCCCTGTGTTGGTACCATACATGGGATTATGACTCACCTCCTCATGCTCTAATTTATTTTTATGTATTTGTAGTTTTTCTTCCATACATGGATGATATGCTTGTCCTATTTTTGGGATTGTATCGGAGGAGGATAGCAGACATGTGGGTACCACATGGGGTGGAGAATCTCTTTGTATGCTTTGCTACATACTTCAAGGAGAGTAGGGGTTCAGAAATGTTTGTTTCAGTAGCATCCTTGACACTTTGTGGGATGGATTATGAACATCTCATAATGATCTTGGAGAGACAACTCATGGGAGGATAGATTGGTGAACACTCATCTTATGCAGAAATCTGGATCCTTGATGGTGTCATCAACGGGGAAGGAGAAGTGTTTCAGCACTCACCCTATCATTTTCTTGAGGACAAGAAACATTTTGGAGGGGAGGACTGTAATATTCCCAATTAGCCCAAGATAGTGGGAATACTAAATTTTTCTTTGTCTTACTTTAATTTTCATGTTAATGAATAAAATGTGAAGGAGGACATGTAAAACTCCTAAAACCATCAAAATAAATCAATGCCTATGTAAACAGAGACATATATAGGCCATATAAATAAACTCTTGCAGGTGTGAATGGGTTTGAACCATGAGATTGGGTCAACTTTGACCAAGTGAACAGTGCAATCTAGATGCAATGAACCTCATGGATAGACAACGCAGTTTTAGATGGAGGATCCACATGTGAAAGGAGCTAACTCATTGAGGTGGTGTAGGGTTTGGAAAGTATTTCATCTTATAAAAGAAGGAGGAGGAAAACAAGAAAATGTTGTTGATGCTATTATTTTCTGAAGGTATTGTCTGCTTAGACATCCCTTGTTGGGCTTTCCTATTTAGGAATCCCACCTTCTTCCTTGAGTAGCTCTTGGAGGAATATTTTTTTCCTAGTCCACTATATGACATTTTTCCAAGCCACATCTTGCATGTACAGCATAGTCCTGCTCAGGATTGAGTTTTACATGTGAGCTGCAGCAAGTGGAACAATAGATCTATCCATATGTAGCTTATACTGGTGTCTTTTCTCAGTGAGTGTGTCTTTTAAACTCCTGGAAAAGTGCATTAGTAGGTTGAGCTTTAGATCCATACATTTGCAGTAGGCCAAAGAATTCTTAGGGCCTACAACACAATCCCTCTTTCATGACTATGTTATTTGCAAAAGAAGAGTTGCAGGGTGACTTGGCATCATTTTAGAGGAGGAAGATCTCTAATGATTGGATCCTTCTTTTCACTGTGGTGATCCGTGCATTGGAAAAGCAATCCATGTTAGTTTAGATCTTACCTGCTGTATATGTTATGACTCAAAATTTTCTAAATAATTTTGCAGATCTGTGACTTAGATCTTAGATCTACTCACCGTTGTTCATGATTTGCTGAGATCCCTAAGGGGAATGTATAGAGGAGCCTATATTGTACATAGATATAAAATAGATCTATAATTTGATGTAAATATCTACTCTAGATCTGAGTTGTAATATACTGCATGCTTTAGCAATGAAAATAACATTGTCAAGCTCATTCTGTCATTTCTTATTGTTGTAGCAGCTCATTTTGAGGATTTTGTCTTGTATATTCACCCTATTTCTGTTGTACACTGTATAAGCTACATTTTAAATCCATTTTTCTGATGTATAGCTAAAATATGAACCTCCATGTTGGTATCATGCTTGTAAATTGACAAAATACATTATTTCTGAAGCAATCCTTTGCATATAGCTACAACTCCTCTCGTTGGGTGATTTTCAGCTAGACTAGTTTGTGGGAGATCTGTTTAACCCACTTAGTTTGATTTGATTTTGCTCTCCTTTTGGATTTAGATCTTAGATGAGCTGATCTAAGGGATCCAATAGCTGAAAACTAATTTTTGTGCATAGATTCCTTAGGAGTGCGTTATTTCAGCAGGCTTGTTGTTCTATTCCAGATTTGGAATATTACAGTGGTATCAGAGCTCCTTTCTTGTCATAGCCTGTGCATTCTTTGAGCCAATATGTATTTAGAGGGAGGAGAACCTCTCACTGACAGAGAGCAGAGGTATAATGAAAGAAGACAGAAGAGAAATTATTAGACCATTGAAACCCCTGTGTATGGAAGAATAGAAGAAGTAGAGTTCTCTAACATTCTTTCTCAAGCTTTGCATGAGTTGGAAGGAGAAATCAGGGGAGTGAGGAATGAAATACAAGAAGACCTATTGAAAGGGTTTGCACATGAAGGAAGACCCACTACTTCATATTATGTGTGTGAGCATTCAGCCACACAATCTATTCCACAACGTGGTAGCATGCCTACTTTCTTTTCAAAGGAAGGAGGAAGAGGAGAAACACTAAAGGAGGGATGTCTTGCTGAATATATCCAAGAATATGAATCTCACTCAGAGAGATTCAAAGAGCATCTCAGTTTCCCAGAGTTCTATCAACTCAGAGAAGGAATATCCTACAGCTACAGTAGGAGGAAAGGGTGCATGCATCACACTTTGGGTATATTCTCTCTACCTGCATTTGATGTATCACTTAAAGACAAAGCCAAGTCTTGGGTAAAGAAGCTTGACACATACTTTCAATTGCATCAAGTATCAGAAGAAGAAGCCTTGAGAGTGGCAGTTTTTCATCTTCAATGGAAGGCTTATGCTTGGTGGTTTTTTGAGTCTTCTTCCTTGAAAGGGAGGAACATCTCTTCTTATGCAAGATTCACTAGGAGACTAGTGGAAAGATTTGATTAGAGACATTTTGAGAATTCTTGGGGGGAGCAGATCAAGCCCAAGAAATCTGAATCTTTGCATGAGATGGAAGATTCCATGGAGCCAACTCCAGTCCTAAACATTTTTGAAGGGGTTGAAGATTTTCTGCACTTTGTATCATAGGAAAAGGCCCCAATTCAGCAAGATCTCTTTTTCCAAAGAGAAGACTTGAGGATTCTTTCCTCACTAAGAGATCAAGAGAAAGGATCTCTTGATGATGAAGCATTCTCCACTAATAGGGAGAAGGGAGAGAGGGAGCAAAGTAGATCCTTCAGCGTTGTGCAAGCAGGAGTAGATCTATTCTCATTCGGAGATGGAGATGAAGCAATGTCTTCCCTTAGAAGGATTCTTGCACCTTTGCAAGGAATTCCAGAGATTATTCCATATGGAGGACACGAGCAGCATGTGTATTTTCCAAAATACAATGAGATATAATAAAGGAGGGCTCACACAACGAATCCACTATCTGAAAATGGGGCAAGTGCTCCAATCAAAGGCACTCTTACACCATTAAGAGGGGTCTCCAAGTTTCATGGTACTTCCACACATCAATCAGAGATGGATTTGCACAATGGAAGCAGTCATGAGATGTTCCCATCCACTATTCACATGGGGATGAGCCATGAGACATCATTATTCTTTGGTGTACCATCCGGGAGACCACCTGAATCATATTTGATGAAATATGTTTCATACATTGATGCTCCTTTCATAGATCCAAGGGAGGAGGGAGCACTAGAAGACCATGCTACATTGCTGAGTGTATGGGGGAGGTACAAAGGAAGGGAGAGAAATTTTCCTTTTAATTCACTATCTATCCTCACTTCTCAAACTGCATTGAGAAGATATTCTGCAAGGAGAGAAAATGACACGACCATGAAGCATGGGAAGCAAGACTTGAATCAGAAGACAAACTTGTTTGAAGAACACTCTTCCCTTTTGGAAGAGAGATGGTGGTCTCACATGCATGCTTTGGCCAAAACAGAAAGACCTTGGACAAATGATAGCCTTCCATGGAAGAATAACTCCCAAGAGATTCCTTCTTCATGGAAGCATGTGCATGAGCAAGGAGGGAAGCAAGGAAGGAATAAAAACCTTCCATCTCATACTTTGGCATGGGAGATGCCAAAGAGGAGAGGAATTGGAGGCATGGCCTTTTAACATACACCTTAGACATGGAGTTTGTCAAGGAGAAGAGCGGAAACATGGCATCCAATTCAGTTGGCACATTATCAGCGTTGTCATTGTTGAGCCCACTAGATCCCTATTGGAAATCCCAACTGCTAGTGGAATATTCCAAGGATCTTCATACTTGCATGATTTTGGATGACTGGTTGCATGGAGGGAGCTATTAAATCCTTGATGGAATCATCTATGATCATGGTAGAATATTTTTTTCTAGAGCATCCAAGCTCAAGGGGAAGCTTCTGCAGAGGTCTTATGAAGAGTCCATCTTAGCCACACTTATTCTATGAAGCTCAAAAATATCAGGTTGAGGAGTTATTACTGGGAGGGCTTTGAAAGGGAACTATATCAACATTATCAGAGATGCATGGATTCTATGGAGTTGGAACAGCAATATGGCTCTAAGGGAGAATTAAATCAGCCCTCTCTTCCTTCCCTTGAGGGAGAGAGTAGATCTATGCACCACTCCATTTATAGGAGGAGAATTGTTGGTGGAGAGAATGCTCTTAACACATGTATTTTATATTCTGACTTCATGCATTATTACACCATGTTTTTGCAGGCCATGACTCCAATAAGGAGTGTTATATCTTTTCAATCTCATGGAAAATATGGGGCCACAACAATTGTTGTACTTGGCTACTCCCTTGGTGGACAAAGGGAGATATTGTTTCCTGATGGGTGCTTTCCTAAGGCACCAAAAATATCTCACACATTCAACTACAGTGAGATGGCATGGGATGCAAGTAAGTGGTGGGAAAACCACTTACCACATATTGATCTGATGCAGGAAAGAGATGCCCTGCGCTGGTACCATATATGGGATTATGACCCACCTCCTCATGCTCCAATTTCTGTTTATGTATTTGTAGTTTTGCTTCCATACATGGATGATATGCTTGTCTTAATTTTGGGATTGTATGGGAGGAGGATAGGAGACAAGTGGGTACCACATGGGATGGAGACTCTCTTTTTATGCTTTGCTACATACTTCAAGGAGAGTAGGGGTTTAGCCATGTTTTTTTCAGTAGAATTCTTGACACTTTGTGGGATGGATTATTAACATCTCGTAATGATCTTGGAGAGACAACTCATGGGAGGATGGATTGGTGAACACTCAGCTTATGCAGAAAGCTGGATCCTTGATGGTGTCATCAATGGGAAAGGAGAAGTGTTGTAGCACTCACCCTATCAGTTGCTTGAGGAAAAGCAACATTTTGGAGGGGAGGATTGTAATATTCCCAATTATCCCAAGCTAATGGGAATATTCAATTTTTCTTTGTCTAACTTTGATTTTCATGTTGATGAATAAAATGTGAAGGAGGACATGTAAAACTCGTAAAAACATCAAAATAAATCAATGCCTCTGTAAAAAGAGACATATCTAGGCCATATAAATAAACACTTGCAGGTGTGAATGGGTTTGAACCATGAGATTGGGTCAACTTTGACCAAGTCAACAGTGTAGTCTAGATGCAATGAACCTCATGAATAGATAGCGCAGTTTTAGAAGGAGGCTCCACATGTGAAAGGAGCTAAGTCATTGAGGTGGTTTAGGGTTTGGCAAGGCTTTCATATTATAAAATAAGGAGGATGAAAATGGGAAAAGGTTTTTGATGCTATTATTTTATGAAGGTATTGTCTACTTAGACATTCCTTGTTAGGATTTCCTGTTTAGGAATCCCGCCTCCTTCCTTGAGAAACTCTTGGAGGAGTCTTGTTTGCCTAGTCCACTATCCAGTATTTTGCCAAGCCACATCTTGCATCTAGAACACAATCCTGCTTAGGATTGAGTTTTCCATGTGAGCTGCAGCAAGTGGAACACTAGATCTGTCCAGATCTAGCTTATACTGGTGTCTCTTCTTAGTGAGTGTTCCTTTTAACCTCCTGGAAGAGTGCATGAATGGGTTGAGCATCAAATGCATACATTGGTAGCAGACCAAAGAATTCTTAGGGCCTACAGTGTATTCCCTCTTCTATGACTGCATTATTTTCAAAAACAAAGTTGCAGGGTGACTTGGCATCATTTTAGAGTAGGAAGATCTCTAGTGATTGGATCCTTCCTTTCACTGTGGTGATCCATGGATTTGCCAACCAATACATGTTATTTCAGATCTAATCTATTGTATATGTTATGATTCATAATTTTCTGAATACTTCTGCAGATGTGAGACTTAGATCTCAGATCTACTCACTGTTGTTCATGATTTGCTGAGATCCCCAAGGGGAATATATAGAGGAGCCTATCTTGTACACATATCTGAAATAGATCTATAATTTTATGTAAAAATCTACTCTAGATCTAATTTTTAATCTATTTTATGCTTCAGCAATGAAAATAACATTGTCAGGCTCATTCTGTCATTTCTTGTTGTTGTAGCAGTTGATTTTTAGGCTTTTGTCTTTTATATTCATCCTATTTCTATTGTACACTGTATAAGATGCATTGTAAATCCATTTTTCTGATGTATAGATGAAATATAAACCTCCATGTTGGTCTCATTCTTGTAAATTGACAAACTACATTGTTTTTGAAGTAGTCCTTTGCATATAGCTACAAGCCCTCTCCTTGGGTGATTTTCAGCTAGACTAGTTTGTGGGAGATCTGTTTAACCCACCTTGTTTGATTTTTTTTTCTCTCCTTTTCGATTTAGATCTTAGATGAGCTGATCTAAGGGATACAGGAGCTGAAAAATCATTTCTATGCATAGATTCCTTAGGAGTGTGTTATTTCAGCAGGCTTGCTGTGTTGTTCCAGATTTGGAATATTACAAAGGAGGACATATTGTATCCCCCCAGAGGTTTTATAGTAGTTATGTGTTAGGTAGGCTACTGGGTTCCTCTAGGTTACAAAAAAGAAACATAGTTTAGAGGATTTTAGCCACCACATCTCTTCTAAAAAATAAGTTACTAGCGCCCTAGCTAGTTTATTTCCATTATTTCTGTAAGTATATTTCAGTCATTTGATATTAATGAAATGAAGCTTTATTTATGCTGAATTTTTTCATTTATTTTAATTTCTATATTTTATTTCATTCTTTCATAAGTCTAAATCAGTGGTATCATAGACATTTTTTATTTCTCGATCCTTCTTTTCATGTCCCCAATAAGGTCGGGGTATAAGGCATTAGGGCTCAATATTGTAGAACCTTCGCAAGATCAACCTTGCAAACCCCGACGGTCACCCATGGGGGAAGAAAAGAAAGACGAGGGAGCAGGAGATCCTATCAAAATATTTCTTGAGTAAGCCGTAGATAAATAAAGGAACGCGATGATGGATAAATTTTTGCAGATCCCACCGACGATGCATGTGCATCAAGAATCCACTCTGGAGGTGCCACTCCCTTTAAGGTACAAGTGAACTTTGACATTCCCATATTTGAGCGCCAAATATATGGATACGTCATAGCTAGATGGTTGAATATATTAGAAGGATATTTATCGATTCATGACTTTCCAACTAGGAAAAGATTAGTTTTTCACTCCTCATAATCTCCCACCATGTCAAGGATTGTGGGAAACCTACTATGAGAAAAAGGACAAGAGGGAATGCTCTCTATTATTGATAGTACCTACTTGGGATTATTTCTGAGACACCATCAAGGAAAAATCTTATCCCATGGTGAACTATGAGGAAAAGTACATACAATGGACTACGCTGTAGAAACAAAGGGATCAAGATGTGCATGAGCTGATGAAATTTCTCCACACCCTACGCACAAATTTGGGTATCATGTATTTGGAAAAAAATTTGGTGTTGAAGTACCACAATGTTTTGCACATATATATTGAGGAGGAAATGCAGTTCCTCAACATCTCCTTACTTGGTGCAGTATACCAGTATGCTTCCAATATTGAGTGGAAATTCAAACAGAAGAAGTGAGACTTTGGATCTATAAATTAGAAGCAGGGGAAGGGTGCCTCTAAACCACAGAACAAAGGAAAAATCCAAGGCTAGACAGCCCAAGAAAAACCCTCTAAATATGCAGTCAATGAACAACACTACAAAGCTAAAGAAGGACATGGGAAAGTGGTGTAAGTTCCATAAGAGCTCCACTCAAAACAAAAGTGAGTGTTGGGCCAAGAATTCATCAGTGGCATAGTTGAAGGCTTCTGAATCAGATGCATGCTCTAATCATGAATGAAAATCTAACAAAGGGAATGAAAAAGGTAAGAAAATTATTTATGCGAAGCGCAATGCCACCGTTTCCACCATGAAGATCTAGAAGGAGGAGCTAGAAAATGAAGAGGAAGGGGAGTGCCTCTTCCATTCCCAGATGTGGGTAAAGCGTTCCCCATTGCAGTTGATCATCGAGAGTGGGAGCCAAAAGAAACTCTTTTAAGTAGAGGTCGTGAAGCTCTTGGGCTTCCCAACCACAACATACCCACATCCATAGGTTCTCAGGTGGGTTCACTAAGGACGAGATATATGCGTTAGTGAGTAGTGCTGCCTTCCCTAAAAAATCAAGCCCTTCACGGATGAGGTGTTATGAGACATTTATCCTCTTGGTGTTTGTTATGTATTATGAGGCAAAACATACTTGTGAGAGTGACATGTTTTATATAATTCCAAGCCTCGCAATGTTATTTTTACTTTGGGAAATAATTTGTACAGGAAACCAAAGGTAGCACCTCCTACCACCATCTCTTTGGTTACTACAAAACAATGTAGTGAGCTCATTTCCAAAACAAGGAAATTTATTTTCCTGATGATCATCCCTTAGGGAAAGAAGAATAGTATGGCCAAGACTTCCAAATAGATCTCCTCAGAACGACAAAAACAAATGGAGAAGGCCATGGAGGAGTACGGGGGCATCTTCACCTCACCCGCGGAGGTGCCCTACACTATCAAGTCAATCAATCTATCAATCTGGCCCTAGGTGCACCGCTGCCTAATGGACCAATATATCGGTGCTCTATTCTAGAGAATGACAAAATCAAGAGGCAGATTTAGGATCTATTGCAGAAAGGTCACATATAGATAATTTGAAAGCCTTGTGGGATCCCAATTGCGTTGGTGTAGAAGAAGGATGGGAGTTGGAGATGCTGCATTGACTATTAGGCACAAAAAAAGATCACTGTATGGAATAGGTACCCGATGCCACAAATTGATGACCCTCTGGACAAACTCAAGGGGGAAAAATATTTTAGCAAGACCGACTTGAAGTCCAGGTATAACCAGGTACCAATCAAACCCTCTGATGTGTGGAAGACTGCCTTCAAAGCGAATGTGAGCCTTTTCAAATGGCTGGTCATGCCTTTCAACTTGACGAATGTTCTCACAACCTTCATGAGGCTGATGGATTCCATATTGAAGCCATTCACCAAATAATTTGCAGTGTTGAACTTGGATGACATCCTGATATTCAACTAGAATTGGGAAGAACACCCCCACCACATCTAACAGGTCCTCCAAACATCGTGAAAACATAAGTTGTGTGCCAATTTGGAGAAGTGAACTTTTTGCATGACCCAGGTTCAGTATCTCAGATACATTATTGAAGAGAGGGGGTGAATCTGGATCTAGCAATGATCTAAGTCATTTAGTATTTTCTAGCCCCAACCACTCTAACATAGGTCTACAGCTTTCTGGGTCTTGCCAATTCCTACTGTAGGTTCATATTGGGATTCTCTCTATCACTTGGCTCTTGAGTCAAGTAAGCAAGGGAGGAGCGAAAGAAAAATTGTTTTGGTGTAAATCTCATCAGAAGAAATTTGTAGAGTTGAAACATTGCCTCTGCTTTGCACCAATTCTCACATTACCAAACTTGCAACAACCATTTGAGATTGAGACAGATGCCTCTGACAATGGTATTGGGGAAGTTCTTACTCAATAGGGGCATCCTGTGGAATATAATAGTAAGACATTTTCTAAAACAGTTCGGAAGTATCCCACTTATGACAAAGAGATGTATTCCATTATGTAGGCTTGCTGACAATGGAAGAATTACATTTTCAGGAAGGAAACGGTCTTTGAAACATACCATATAACCCTAAAATTTATACAGACACAAGGGAAGTTGCAGAAAAATAACCATCAGAAGTGTTATACGCACCTAAAAATGTTTCATTTGAATATCAAGTACAAGAAGGGCATCACAAATAATGTTGTATAATTCCTCACCTTATTAGTGATCTTGAATTCGGCCTTTTATTCATTAGTATTTTTCATTATCTATAGATGACTAATTATTGGTTCTATATTTCTAAAAACAAAAATCCCTAAATATTTTGAGTTTTAGAAATCTCACGGCCTTCATTATCCCCATATAAATTTTTTTCACTATTATACCATTTTTCCATTTCATGGTCACCTTGTCACTCCTAAAAAGACTCCTTATGGGTTTGTGCCACTCATCTCCATCCTTTTTCCTACCCATAACCTCATTACTCTGTTTTTCCCTTTCCCATGACTCCACTTTCCATCTAAGGTTACCTATAAGCCTATTCCTTCCCATGTTCACCAGGTTCCTCAAGTAGTGATGGTCTTGAAACTATCTTTGTAGGCTCTTTAGATAAATCAAGTACATTGGATTTAGGATCTTCAATACACCACTTTGTCAATACTCTTTTTTTACACTTGAAGACTCCAAGTCAATTTTCAGTCAAAGACCAGGTCAAAGCACCCTCCCACTAGGTCAATTAGGTTTTCATATGGCCCAAGGTCATCATTAATGTTTCACACATTTTTTTTCTTTGTTAGGATATGGTTTAGAGGTATTGAAATGTTGAGACATTGTTATTCAAGGAAGACCTGAAAGTTTCCAAAGAAAACTACCTTATCAGCTCAAAATCTGCAAGAAAATCAAGGTGTTTTGAGCCTGGAGGTCCAACGGGGTGCCAAACAGTTAATCAAATGCATAAATGAACATGGAGGAGGCACAAAAAAAACCAAACATGAAGAAAAGTCTTTTAGAGATGATTGATGAAATATGGTAGAAATGTGAGGTAAAATGGACAGAATTGAATGAACTTAAAAGGGTTATAGAGAACTTAGAAGACAACAATGTTGATTTTCTTAAAGAATTCCAAACATGTAGGGTTTGGGAAACTAGTTGTAGAAGGTAAAAGGTATGAGTTCAACTCCATGTTTCAAGCAAAGGAGGATTCCGAGGTTGTCATGGTGTGATCAAATCCCAAAATTGTCACAAATGATCTTGCGATGTCTAAATGAGCAAATGAGATGAGTTGGACTCCATGATAGGAACAAAGGAAGAGTTTTTCTAAGCTACTGTTGTGTTAAAAGAAACATATCAAATGTCAAAGACCAAAATAAAAGCTAAATCATTGATCTCAGCAAACAACAAGCAAGCAAAGGTGAAAGGTTGAGGTGAGTGTCATGGTGGAAATCACAAAGGATTTTGAAGCAAGCTGGTATGTGTAAACATCACAAAATCATTAAGATAAACATGTCAAGTCTTCAAGGAACAAAGTGAAGAAGCTACCTCAAGTGTTTCCAATCACCTGCAAGCATAAATGCACAGAGTATCAGTGAAAGAAAGGGAAAAAGTACTTGTAAACATTAGGAAGTGGATTTCAAAGATTGAATTAAAATTCATAAGTGCATAAAAGTTCATCAGTCATTTCAAATGAATCATTTTTCCCCTCAGAGAGATCAAGAGCAGACAAGGAAAATAAATTGGAAATTTCTAAGTCAAAATTGGGCAAAATTGCCTAGCGCTGTGCCCTTGGCCTGACGCTACATGCCTGGAAAGTGACGTTGTGCCCCTAACAATTTTCCCATGCATTTTCTAAAGGTGATGCACCTGGGAAGTGGCATTGTGTGCCTGGAAAGGCATTGTGCCTTTTCCCGACTTGCCCAATAGGCCCAATGAAGAAGGCCTTTGGCGTTGTGTGCTTAGGACCAGCATTGCGCACTTGGCCTTGGTGCTACGTGCTTGGACAGAAAGGTTCCTCAACCCTGAAAACACTCAAATGCACTCTGAAACTCTTTTGAAGTTTCCTAAGGTCCTCCAAGGCAGTGATAAGGAGTAAGTGAATTCCCTAACCCCATTTTCAAGTTATTTGATAATTCTTAATTAATGGTGATGAAACCCCAAGAATAAGCCCTAAGCTACAAAGCTAGAAATCACTATTTGACATTTCTTCATCTACTTGCAAAGAGAATCAGTAATCGATAGAAGGATTTTATTATGGGAGGTTTTTCATTCACCCAAAATTTGTGCCCACACCTATTCCTCATCACACTCATACACTCAATACCTTTCATTGTGAAAACGTTGACATTACATGCCCTCCATCTCAAATTGTCATCAGTCCAAGCTTGGAAAAATAGAGTTTAACATAGCAGCTGAGGTTCTCATTGGGTTTTTCCTCTCACTCATGCCTAATATATATATACCATCATATTCTCAGCCTCCTATCCCACTCCTTCATAACCTCCTACTAATTATGTTTCTCCATCCACTCACATTCCCTCATGACTCATACACCTCACCATCCACACATATTCCTCCACCTTAGGACAAACATCCTTCATCACCCTCTCACAATGCATCTGAAAATGAGGGAAATGAAAATGAGAGGTAAAAATGTTAATAAGGGAGGGAGAAATATTAAATACAAATAAAGAATAATACAATGAGGAGGTTGATGCAAATGAGGAATCAAGTAGTGAAGAATATGCTAATGAGTTTGAAAACAATGAAGCACATAGTAGTGATGATGTTGGAATTAGATCAAAAAAGCAGTGAAGAACATGGCATTAGGTCCAAGGGCCATGAGAGCAGTGAAGGGAGCAAGAAAAAGAGTGATGATGGAAGTAGTTCAAAGAGACATGAGAATAGTGATGAGGGCAGTACAGATAGAAGTAAGGCAAAAAGTAAAGGAAAATCAAGATTAGAGGCATAAAAATGGAAGTTACAAGGTAAATCAAGTTTGAAGGCATAAAATCAAAAGGATTAAGGAAAAATCAAAGGGCAGAGATGAAGATAAAAGAATACAAATTATATTAGATGAGTTCCTAACAAAAAATTTCCCTTTTTGCAGAATTTTGGAACCTTCACAGTTAGACAGAAGAAAGGAGGGCGAAGGGCACAGAGCCACTGGCACTGTGCTTTTTATTGAGGCATCCATTGGAGGAAAAATTGAAAATTTTGGAATCCTTAGGCCAAGGACATCACTCTCACAAAGTTTCATCTCATTTGGAGCAAAACTGGTCCTCCAAAAGTGCCAAAAAGACCGAAAAAACCACCTTTCTGCCCTATGTTCAGAGTTGGAGCTGCGCCGTGAGAAGTATTGGGAGATTGAGCTTTTGGGAAGCCAAATGGACACCAAATGGAAAACCAAAAGAATTTTTGGAAATTATACTTGACAAGATTTCCAATGGGCTATCATGGAGCTCATTTGGATACATGGAAGGCATCCAAACCTTGGTCACAAAACATGAAATGTTTCTGGTGCAGGCGCTGCGCCCTTGGCCTTGGTGCTACACCCTTGCCTACAAAGTCAAAAAAAGACACAAATTTATTGAAAAAGATATTTTCGAGGACTTTTGAGGCAAATCACTCCTAGTTAGGTTAGAATTTATGTTAGGAGATATTTTGTATTTATTAGATTAGGATATTTGTGCCTTGGGCCTTGCATGGTCTCATAGGACAAATTTGGAATTTATGAGTAGTTAATGATATTTTCAAAACCTATTTAGGGTTTTGGTCCTCCTTTCTTGTTAAATACAACATTGAGGCCTCATTTTACATGTAGGTTGGATGTTGGATGATTATTGAGAAGAAATATCATAGATTTGAAGATTGGAGACATTGGCTTTGGTTTTTGTTGATGGATTGATGTGCATAACAATGGAGCAAGCTCACTTGTAGGATTCATGAACATGTTTAATGGTGATGTGTTTCTTATTTAGTTCTTGTTTTCGTATTTTATCATTTTGTTTCATCTTTCTCATGCAGTAGGACAAAAATTTTAGGCTAAGAAATGTTATTTAGAGGCACCTTAGCTCTGTTTTCTCTCTACTGATTGTATGTTTTCCTCTTCTAGGTAAAAATAGTGAATCGTTGAATGCTCTCTAGTCCCACTTATGGTTGTTTATCTTAAAGATGATTTGATGAAGCCAATGTCGAAGTAGTTCATGGTTAGCCCTTCTCTTTTATGTAACTTAAGCATTGTTTTTAAGGTGTTTGCTTTGAAGTATTTTTTATTAGGTTTAGCTAAAGAGGTTTATTATTTTCCATGCCCTTTTGCTCATCTTAAAACGGTTGTTTTGGAGGTCTTTGTAGTTTTATTAATGAAGTTAGGAGTTCCCGCTTCTTGATCTCTACTATGTGTTTATCTTAAATGTTTTCTTAGCTTGAAGGTGAAATCACTAGAAGATTTACAAGTTGCTTGCTTTCTATGATCCACTAGATTGTTGTCTTAGTGCTTACTGGCTAGGGTTTGGTCAAAGAAGTTATTGGTATGCCATGTCTTTGGTTATTTCTTTATGCTTAGTAATATTGAAGACCATTCTTGTTAAAGCATTTGTTGAAGTATTCTTAACTGCCCTTTTTCACCTACTATGTTCACAATTTAATGTTCACCTCACTCACATAAAATTTTAGATCCATTTGACTTTGTTAGACTTGCCCTGTGATATACCGTTAACCTATTGTTACACTTCTCAATAATTTTTGTAGACTCCGTATCCCAATGGTTTAAACCTCTCACACTCTATCTATTTTTATTGATAACTTACCCAACCAACCAAACAAACAAACAAACACTAATCCTTATAACTAGCCTAAAATCAAACCGAAAAGCTATCAAGTTACATCCTTTACACAAGTATAGAGAGAGCCCTTTCTGAGTCCAGGAAGGCTAGGTCCTAGGACTCCAAAGAGTGGTTTGATGTTACCATTGTACATTTAGTCTTTCCAATCTAACAAATTACAAGGACCTAACATAATGGCGATCACGGTGGGACGTTCTGAGTCAGTGACAATCTAAGTATTCCTTAGGACCTCATAAAACATACAAACATCCTTAGATTAGTATTTATTTTTTGATGGTGGACAACAAACAAATATTCAAAATTCTTAGAATCATCTACGTAGTGACTCCACTGGTCTTCAGTAGCCCTGTTCACCCCATTGCTCCTCACAGACTCTCATAGAAATGTACTAATAAAACCTGATAGAATATGACCCAGTGACTCACTTTATGAATTCAACCATCTTTCATATAGGTCTTCTTCTCAAAAATCTTACAAAATTTCAGCCTCTCTTGTTGATGGTGGACAAAAAAGTTGAAATAATCCACCTGGCGACTCCAAAACTCTCAATAGACCTAAAAGAATCCACTGGTAGAAGACTCTAGACTGGTTGAAAAGATGCAGTGACCCATTTGATTAACACATTTGATTCCAAGGATACAATGCAGGTATGATCTAATGAGTAGAGATCACATCCATAGATTCCTAGACAGAATGCCTCAGATAAATTGGGATAGAAACCTGCCTATATTCCAAGATGAAAAATTTGATGACCCCTTGTTACATCTCATCAAATTCCATATACATGTATGGAGGTTAAAGGTTGAATGGCATGAGGACTGCCTCATGAAAATTTTTATGGCAACGTTAGAGGGTAAGGCAAGGGAGTGATATGAAGGCCTAGAATTTGGAACCTTGTTTTCTTTGAAGGATTTACACAACGTATTTTATGAACATTATAAATAATATTTTCCATCTCTATCATTAGCTGAAAATTGTTGCGGTCAATCTCAAGATCTCATACAATACCTTGTAAACATTGATGAAGATTTAGGAAATTGGCATCCCGAAGATCTATTAGAGGAAATTCATGCATTTCATACTCAAGTTAACTATCATTACAACTAATAAGAGTTGGTTGAGGATGAAATTAATCAATAAATAAAGGAATATTCAGAGGATCTCTCTAAAGGCATTAGTGATGATTCACCATCTCTTCTAGGTGAGGCTCAAGAAGACATTCAGCCTCAGAATCAACCTTCACAAGAGAAAGATAACTACTGTATTTCTATCCAAAGAAAGAGAAAAATGCTTCCTGTTTTAACAGAAGAGGAAAAAATCAGAATCTAAACATGCAGCCAACCTCTAAACCTTCATGTGAAAAAAACATTTCTATTTATTTTCCTGCTAATCCCAGCTACCACAGGTCAGAAAATGGATTGGTAGATCAATTCGAGAAGAAAAAATCTGATAATCCAATATGTATGATTGGTGAAATTACTTATATTGATGATTTTCCAAAGTTTGATCAGTATGATGATGGTTATGTTCTCCAAACAAAAGCTAATTTTGTAGAGAAATCAATAGTTTGTTTGTGGGAGGAAGTTCAGTTTCATCAACTTGAAAACAATAATCAGCCAATACATATCAGCTATGACACTGATGAGGCAAGTCTAGAAAATTTGGGAGTAAGTGAAGGATCTTTGACTCTTTGTTCTACTTCACTTCAGTCCATCAGAAATAACTTTCATGTGATTAGAAATCAACAGTATTTTAGTTTTGATGTTGAGGTTGGGGAAGATAATGAACTTCTTGAGCAAGTTGTTAATGAGAAGCCTTTTCCTGAAATGGTTGGGGAAATCATTTACGACATAGAATTATCCTTAGCTTCATATTTGTAGCCACCAAGTTCCATTGAAATTCAAATTGTAGATGAAGGCTTGGAAATTGATAATCATAGGAGAGGGGCTGCACTACCTTCTCAAGAAGATTTATTACCAAAGAGTGCTCCTGCTCATCAACATGATGGCCTACACACAGATTTCGGCCTACTCAATGAGAGCATATCAGGTTTTCTAGAAGCAAACATTGCAATATATGATGAGGTTGACAATGCAGATGATCATGAGGAAGAGGTGGGGTTTCTTTCCCAAAATAATCCCAAGCTTAGTGAGGTGGAGGAAGGAGTAGTCTTGAATGAAGCTTATTTCTCAAATCCTCTAAGCTAGGTATTATTCCAAGATTCCTTTGTTGTTTTCTTAGAGACATTTGAAGAGGGAGTAAAATATGTCATAAGCAGTTTTTTGCAAGGTTTAAAGAAAATTTTAGGCACTATTGTTCAAAAACAAATGAGGTGGGAGTGGCCTTTCTATCTTTCCATTACACTCAAAGAGCTGAACAAAGATCACTCATGGAATCATCTACTTGATTGGTTATTTTGGAAAAGAGAGTTCACCAAATGAATATATATCACATGTAAGTTAGATTAAGATAGATAGATATGCAAATAATCTCAGCACTATGAGCATATTTCTAGTTTTTAGTCTCAGAATGCTGATCTAAAAAAAACAAAAACAAAGAAAAGAAGGAAAATACGACAGGAAAAAAGAAGAGGTAAAGCCCTATACCGAAAAAAATTACTTCTGAAAGTGTGCAAGCCTAAATGCCACTACTATTTAGAAAAGAAATTTTCGTTCAGTCATCTAGCCTAATCATGAATGAACATGTTTTAAATTTTTTTTGATAGGTTTAGTGAAAGAAGACTTGTCAAAACATTTAAGCTTGGCTTGTCTCTAGATTAGATTAGGAAAAGATGTTGGTTCCCAAAGCATAAATGTGAACCAAAGAAAATGAGAGGGATTCATAACCAATTCTGAATAATAGCCCTCATGTTTTCTAGTTTTTGATTGTACAAAAATAATGTCTGTGTGCAGCTTGTCCAAATGCCTAAGACTATGGAAAATCAGATTTCTTAATCCTAGTTTGGTCATATTTTGAATTTCATGTCAGTAGGATAGATAATGGAAATTTGTCAAACAGAATAATCTTGATAGATAAGTAGAGTAGGTAGAGAATAAAAGAGTTCATCAACCTAATCTGAACTCTTGGAAGTGATAATGGTACAAGTAGATAGTTTTTATGATTTCAAAAGAAAAAATGATGTCAAGGGTTTGCCAGTCCAAGTTTACCCGGAAGAAGAAAAAATGTTAGGAAAAGTATGATGGGTAGGTAGAACTGATATTGAAGAAATCATGTCTTTTCAGATTTTTGAGATCATAGCTGCAAGAGAACATCAGCAAATAAAGGAAGAGGGATCTACCAAGTCCAAGTAAGGTATTGATCTTGAAAACTCAGATATATGAACTATGAGGTCATGGACAACTCCTGAAAAGGAGCTTCCCTCCCCAAGTGGAGTCATTGTTATTCATCAGTATTTTTCATTATCTGTAGATGACTAAGTATTGGTTCTAGATTTATAAAAACAAAAATCCCTAAATATTGTGAGTTTTAGAAATCTCACTGCCTTCATTATCCCTATAGAAATTGTTTTCACTATTCTACCATTTTTCCATTACATGGTCACCGTGCCACTCCTAAAAAGACTCCTTATGGGCTTGTGCCACTCATCTCCATCCTTTTTCCTACCCATAACCTCATTAATCTATTTTTCCCTTGCCCATGACTCCAATCTCCATCTAGGGTTACCTATAAGCCTATTCCTTCCCATGTTCACCAGGTTCCTCAAGAAGTGATGGTCTCAAAACTATCTCTGTAGGCTCTTTAGGTAAATCAAGTACATTGGATTTTTGGATCTTCAATACACCACTTTGTCAATACTCTATTTTTACACTTGAAGACTCCAAGCTAATTTTCAGTCAAAGACCAGGTCAAAGGATCCTCCCACTAAGTCAATTAGGGTTTCATATGGTCCAAGGTCATCATTGATGTTTCACACATTGGTTTTCCTTGTTAGGATCTGGTTCAGAGGTATTGAAATGTTGAGACATGGTTATACAAGGATGAATTGGAAGTTGCCAAAGAATACTGCCTTATCAACTCAAAATCTGCAAGATAATCATGGTGTTTTGAGCTTGGAGGTCTGGCAGGGTGCCAAACAGTGAATCAAATGCAAAAATGAACATGGAGGAGGCACGCCAAAAACCAAACATGAAGAAAAGTCTTTCAAACATGATTGATGAAATATTGTAGAAAGGTGAGGTAAAATGGGTAGAAGTGAATGAAATTAAAAGGGTCATAGAGAACTTAGAAGACAACACTTCTGATTTTCTTAAAGTAGTCTAGACACCTAGGGTTTGGGAAAGTGGACATAGAAGGTAAAGGGTATGAGTTCAACTCCATGCTGAAAGCAAAGAAATATTCTCAAGATATCATGGTGTGATTAGATCCCAAACTTGTCACAAATGATCTTGCCATGTATAAATGAGAAAATGAGATGAGTTGGACTCCATGATAGGAACAATGGAAGATTTTTTCTAATTTTTTTCTGTGTTAAAAGAAACATATCAAATTTCAAAGACCAAAATAAAATCTAAATCAGTGATCTCAGCAAACGACAAGCAAGCAAAGGTGAAAGGTTGAGGTGAGTGTCATGATGGAAATCACAAAGGATTTTTAAGCAAGATGGTATGTGTAAACATCACAAAATCATCAAGATAAATATGTCAAGTCTTCAAGGAACAAAGGGAAGAAGCTACCTCAAGTGTTTCCAGTCACCTACAAGCATAAATACACAAATAGTATCAGTGAAAGAAAGGGAAAAAAGACTTGTAAAAATTAGGAAGTGGATTTCAAAGATTGAATTAAAATTCCTAAGTCCATAGAAGCTCATGAGGCATTTAAAATGAATCACTTTTGCCCTCAGAGAGATCAAGAGTAGTCAAGGAAAATAAATTGGAAATTTCTAAGTCAAAATTGGGCGAAATTTCCTGGCACTATGCGCCTGGAAACTGGTGTTGTGCCCCTGGCAATTTTTTCCATGCATTTTCTAAAGGCACTGTTCGCATTGGAAGTGGCGCTGTGTGCATGGTAGGGCATTGTGCCTTTGCCAGACTTTCCTGATAGGCCTAGTGAAGAAGGCCTTTGGCGTTGCATGCTCAAGACTAGTGATGCACACTTGGCTTGGAAGGTTCCTCAACCCTACAAACACTCAAATGAACTCCGAAACTCTTTCGAATATTTATTCAAGGTCCTCCAAGGAAAGGAAAAGGGGTAAGTGAATTCCCTAACCCAATTTTCAAGTTATTTTATAATTCTTAATTAATGGTGATGAAACCCCAAGAAGAAGCCCTAAGCTACAAAGCTAGAAATCACTGTTTGACATTTCTTCATCTATTTGCAAAGAGAATCAGTAATAGACAGAAGGATTTCATTATGGGAGGTTTCTAATTCACCAAAAATTTGTGCCTACACCTATTCCTCATAACACTCATACACTTATTCCCTTACATTGCAAAAACATTGACATTACATGCCCTCCATCTCCAATTGTCATCAGTCTAAGGGTCGAGAAACAGAGTTTGACATAGAAGCTGAGGTTGTCATTGGGTTTTTCCTCTCACTCATGCCTAATATACATATACCCTCATCTCCTTAGCCTCCTATCCCTAATCCCTCATCACCTACTGCTAATCATGTTTCTCCATCCACTCACATTCCCTCATGACTCATCCACCTCACAATCCACACATAATCCTCCACCTTAGGACAACCCTCCTTCGTCACCCTCTCACAATGAATCAAACAATGAGGGAAATGAAAATGAGTGGTTAAAATTTCAATGACAGAGGGAGAAATATTAAATACAAATAAAGAATAAGACAATGAGGAGGTTGATGCAAATGAGAAATCAAGCAGTGAATAATATGCCAATGAGTCTAAAAACAATGAAGCACATAGCAGTGATGATGTTGGCATTAGGTAAAAAAATTAGTGAAGAACATGGAATTAGGTCCAAGGGTCATGAGAGTAGTGAATGTAGCAAGACAAAGAGTGATGATGGCATTAGGTCAAAGAGACATCAGAACCATGATGAGGGAAGTATAGATAGCAGTAAGGCAAACAATAAAGAAAAATCAAGCTTAGAGGCTTAAAAATAGAAGTTAGAAGGTAAATCAAGTTTTAAGGCACAAATTCAAAAGGATTAAGGAAAAATCAAAGGGAAGAGATGAATATAAAATAATAAAAAGCATATTAGATGAGTTCCTAACAAACAAATCCCTTTTTGCACAATTTTGGAACCTTGACAGTTAGACAGCTGAAAGTAGGGCCAAGGGAGCAGCGTCACTGGCACTGCTTTTTTCCTTGAGGAATCCATTGGATGAAAAATTGACATTTTTGCAATCCTTAGGCCAAGTACATCACTCTCACAAAGTTTCAGCTCATTTAGAGCAAAATTGGTCCTCCAAAAGTGCCAAAAACACCCAAAAAACCACCTTTCTGCCCTATTTTTAGAGCTGGTGCTGCGCCCTGATGAGTCTTGGTAGATTTAGATTTTAGGAAGTAAAATCGACACAAAATGAAAAACCAAAATAATTTTTGGAAAGTAGACTTGACAAGATTTCCAAAGAGCTATCATGGAACTCATTTGGATACATGGAAGGCCTCCAAAACTTGATCACAAAACAAACAATTTTTCTGGTGCAGGCGCTGCGCCCTTGTCCTTGGTGTTGTGCCCTTGCCTGCAAAGTCAAAAAAAGACAAAAATTTATTGAAAAATATATTTTCGAGGACTTTTGATGCAAATCACTCCTAGTTAGCTCATAATTTATGTTAGGAGATATTTTTCATTTATTAGATTAAGATATTTGTGCCTTGGGCCTTGCATGGTCTCATATGACAAATTTGGCATTTATGAGTAGTTAATGATATTTTCAAAACCTAGTTAGGGCTTTGGTCCTCCTTGCTTGTTAAATACAACATTGAGGCCTCATTATACATGTAGGTTGGATGTTCGATGATTATTAAGAACAAATATCATAGATTTTAAGATTGGAGAAATTGGCTTTGGTTTTTGTGGATGGCTTGATGTGCATAACAATGGAGCAAGCTCACTTCCAAGATTCATGAACATGGTTAATGGTGATTTGTTTCTTATTTAGTTCTTGTTTTCTTATGTTATCATTTTTTTTCATATTTCTCATGTAGTAGGACATAAACTTTAGGCTAATAAATGTTATTTAGAGGCACCTTAGCTCTGTTTTCTCTCTACTGTTTGCATGCTTTCCTCTACTAGGTCAGGTTAGAGAATCCTTGAATTCTCTCTAGTCTCACTTATGCTTTTTTATCTTAAAGATGATTTGATGAAGCCAATGTCAAAGTCTTTCATAGTTAGCCCTATTATTTTATGTAACTTAAACATTGTTTTTAAGGTCTTTTCTTTGAAGTATTGCTGATTAGGTTTAGCTAAAGAGGTTTATGATTTTCCATGCCCTTTTTCTCATCTTAAAATGGTTGGTTTGGAGGTCTTTGTAGTTTTATTAATGAAGTTAGGAGTTCCCTCTTCTTGATCTCTACTATGTGTTTATCTTAAATGTTTTCCTAGCTTGAAGGTGAAATCACTAGAAGATTTACAACTTTCTTGCTTTCTATGATTCACTGGATTGTTGTCTTAGTGCTTACTTGCTAGGGTTTGGTTAAAGAAGTTATTGGTATGCCCTATCTTTGGTTTTTTTTATGCTTATTAATCTTAAATACCATTCTTGTTAAAGTATTTGTTGAAGGATTCTTAACTTCCCTTTTTCACCTACTATGTTCACAATTTAATGTTCACCTCACATAAACTTTTAGATCCATTTGGCTTTGTTAGACTTGCCCTGTGATATACCCTTGACCTATTTTTGCACTTCTCAAGACATTTTGCAGACTCCATAGCCCAATGGTTTAAACCTCTCTCACTCTATCTATTTTTCTTGACAACTTACCCAACCAAAAAAACAAACAAAAAACCCTAATCCTTATAACTAGCCTAAAATCGAAACCTAAAAGCTATCAAGTTAAATTATTTACACAAGTATAGAGAGAGACCTCTCTGAGTCGAGGAAGGCTAGGTCCTACGACTCCAAAGACTGGTTCAATTTTACCCTTGTAAATTTGGTCTGTCCAATCTAACACATTACGAGGACCTAACACAACCACACATACAAGAAACTCTTGGAGGGTAAGAAAGTTCCAAAATTTCACCTCGAGGATGCACTGCTATGTCACTTGGGACACCTTTTTCTTTCTTCAAGCGTGCGTTCCAAGATGTTTTGGGAAGCACAATACACTCGAGTAGCTAGGGGTTTTTAGGTCAAGAAAATAGTGGAAATACTACAAAATTATTTCTATCGGTTGAACCTTCGACAGGATGTCAGGAATTACATCAGATCCTACACTGCCTACGCCATTGCCAAACCAACCATCATGAAGCAAGGCCTCTATACTCTATTGCAATACCATTGCTTCCTAAGGTGGGAGGAATGATCCAGGTGGATATTGGTGGCCACCCACATATTCCACCTAGACCTATAGTTATTTTCATCAATTTCCTTTTTTATAGTAGAATTTACTATTTTTAGCAGTTTTTCAGGTCTTGAAGTTCCGAAGAAGTTTTAACCCCCCTAAACAACATTTTTTTGAGGTATGTAGTAGGTTCATAGCCATAGGGAGGGGCTTGCGTAAAAACCTATAGTACTCAGAGTGATATTTCCGATGATATATCATACACACACCAAAGAAAGATAATATGAAGAAGTTACAACTATGGTTTTATACAGAATTGTGATCTACGGATAAATCAAATTCCCATAGTGTGGTTTTTATCACTTAGAACAACAAAGGAAAGAATAACTATTATTTTCTCTAAATCAAGAAGATATATAGAATGGGAAAGGAGCCTACTTGTAATTCCTTCACTTCTCCTTCTCCTTCTTTCATTGTTGTCGTCGTTCTCAATCCAATTCAAGCAGCTAGATCAATTCCTGCAAACGCAAACAGAGAACAAAAAACCACATACCATATACAATTATCTACTTATCTTAATCAAATCAAGCCGATTTGATGTGAAATACATGCATCATTGAAGAATACATTGCACAAGAAATAGAGACATATGTATGGGAAAATGAATGACAATGTTTATTAAAGGGTAGGAGGAGAAAGCTACAACAAATGGATCAATTTGTCGTCACCTGCTCCAACTTCATTTTAGTCTCATCACGTCCAACATCATTTCAAGAGGATACCGTTACTTTCTCTCTCTTATGAAATGAGAATCCAACATCATAAATTTGCACAAAATTTTTCTGTCCTAGCACTAGGATGAGTGCTCAATTTATATGGAAATTTATGGTAGTATCTCAATGAATGACTTTATAATAATAGGAAAGACATGTTTCCAAGTTCATAGGTGTTATATGGACACTCATATTCAAAGTATGACACATATGGACTCTTCTAGAAGGCACTGGCCATGTGGATATTCCTTGAACAATCAGAATTCCTCTCCCAGGTGACCAACACACTCTTGAATGTTATGAAGTGCACTGCAGTGCACCTTTGCATGGAGGAATTGGCATGGAAATGCAGTTATTCCCTTGCATAGGAGTGTTTGTGAGTCACTAGGTCATATAAAATATACTTCAAACCTTGTAAATCTCACAATAGAAGCCATGAATGAAATGTTCTTCACTTAGGGCATATAGCAACTGAAATATAAGGGAATGATAGACCCTATTTCATTGGTCCTGGGGATGATGTCCAGTTTGACAAGGTCTTGGGGGATGATGCCCAAATTGGCCTATAATAGTTGCCCCCTAAAGAATGAAGTCAAATAATAATAGTATTTGGATGAGATAATTTATGATGTGATGAGTCGGATTTGAAGTGGACGATTGTTGGGCTTCTAAATTTTCATTCTTATTACCATTTCTTAACATATATTTCATCCATTCCTACCATTATTTTATTACATTATTTATCATAATTTATCATTTAATCCCATTTTATAATTATTTATGCTCTTATGGATAAGTAATATTTATTCTCCTTTAATTTTAATAAATTGAATATTATTATGAATTATTTTGTAAATGATGGTTTATTTAATGAATTTTTTATAAATCACTATTTTAGCCTCCAAGATCTCTTTCAGATTGCAAATGCAATCTTCAGTTCATAATTAAATGTTCCATCTCAGAAATTCACTGGAATAACAAGTGACAGTTTTGCGTTGGACATTTCGGGCAAACGAAGAAGAATATTGAAAATACGAGACATGGGTTTTGTGCAAAACAAAACAAAATAGTTTGTTCTTGAGAAATTTTCCAAAATTACGTCTTCATTGGGAGGAACACAAGGTTATTCGAAGGAAATATTCATAGATTTTCTATTGTGGCTGTTTTCCAAATTTCCTCAATTGTAATAATTAGATTCGATTTGTTACAGCTGAATCATGGTGGAAAGATCTCTTAGATTTTGTAATCAATTGTTTGGAAATTTCCCTTTTGTGTCTTGTATATTTAAAGGACACAAATCAGAGGAGAGGAGATTATCATCTTGAATCTGTAAATTTCAAGAATCATAATACAAAAATATTGTGTTGTTGTTACATGTGTTATTTGATTTAGTTTTCGTTAAATTCTTTCTTTACCTGCACCTTGCTAGGGAGGAAGGGCCCTCTTCTTTTGCAGGGATTGCAGTGGTTAACGTAGATATGTATATATCTATTTATTATTTTTTAATGTTTCAGTAGAAGTGTTTTCACTACTATTTCAGCTGTGAATAATGTTTTATATGATGTTACACATATGAGATCAGAGATACCAGCTGGGTAATGATTGTGTGGTGGACTAGGACAGATTAATTGAGGTGTGATTACAGTCTTGTAGATCATTTTATTTCCGCCTGAGTGATTTCATTCCAACATTTACTTCAACAATGATTTCTTTTCTTTGGAATTGCTTTTGGTTGGGTGTATCGGCACAGACAATGCAACTGTCATTGAAATAAAAGAAGTCCCTAGATTGATAATTTATGTGTATTGTTTTAGTCATTTAATAGTGATTAATACAACCCAAAATTTTGGTGCCTTTTCCGGGGATGGCAGTGACGACCCAATCAATCAGAGTTGTTTCTTAGAAGTGAAAATTTTGTGTGTATAGAGTGTCTCCAGCGACACAATTCACTAAGACATTTGGTCAAAATTACGACACTTTAGTTCCCACACTTTTGGAGCATTACTGGAAATTTACCCAATTTTTCTCAATTTTTTAAATCCCTCCAACAAACGTCGCTATAGTGACGTATAAAGAAATCATCGGTATTGCGACGTTTAGGTATGTCGTCGGAACACTGACATTTTGGGACATGATGTTGAAGCTGCGACATTTCTAAGACATGAGTCGAGATTGCGACATTTGGAGAGAATCATCGCTATTGTGACATTTAGAGATACTTGTCAGTAGTGTGATGCTATTGGGGACAACCGTTAGTATTGCGAAGGTTTGCTGACAACCGTCGGTATTGCGACGCTGAGACCACATGTCGGTATTGCGACGATGAGACTAAACATCGGAACAACGATGAGGGTGAATGTAACGGCGGAATATTTTGTAATGTTCTTTTTTTTTATTTTATTAATTTTTATAGGATTATAATAATATATTTGTGATTTGTTTACTAGGGTGATTTAATTGACCATTATTTTGTAATGTTGTTTTTTTATTTTATTATTTTTTGTAGGATTATAATAATATATTTGTTATTTTAAATTGTTATTAATTTCTTTTTAAGTTATAACATGTTTAATCCTAAAATGAATCTATATATATATATATATAAAGATTTATCTTTAAATTTAATGAATGAATAAATTAGAAGTTTTATTATAAATTTTTCAAAATATAATGTCCTGTGTATTGAAGAATATTTACCATTTTTTCATTAAAATATTTGTATTGTTATTACCCTAGAAATCGTAGCCCAATGTGGGCCCTACCCACTTGCTTTGACATGGTGACAGATCACACTTTCAATAGTTGCAATTCATTAAATTCACTTGCCCAGTACTGACTAACGTGCGTGTCACCTTGGAAATTCACTTCAACATGACATTTTGCCTTCAACGTTTCTTAATTTTTGTACCATGCTAGTATAACCTCGCACATAACCACGTCATTGTTGATGGTGATGACTTTGTATCATAATGGTAATATGATGGATGTCATTCATTGTCAAAACACCCCTAATCACTTCCTCGAGGAAGCAACCACCATGGAAACCTTGTGCAACAAGAGCATTGGCATGTAGCACAATATCCATCGCAACTCCAAGTAGAGTAAAACACCATTAAATCATGCATAGTGTGCCCAAATAATGGTAATGTGATCTCCCTTAGTCTCATCAATATTATGCATTCCAATACTCTCTTGTGCTTTGATTACCATGACCATGCAAATTTATTTAAGATCAACATCCCTTTTAGCTAGAGAATATCATTTAGTGCAGGTTACAATATGTGTCATAAACTTTGTGATTCAGCTTCTCAGCGAAGGCCTTTGACCTTAACGACTTGTCCTTCTCTCCATTATCTACCTTCAGTATCTCTCCCTCTCTAGCCTTCTACTCGAACTTTCTATTACCCTCTCCTATGTTCATGAATGTCATCCCTTTAGCCTTTTTACAAGCTTCACACCCCAATTGCCTTTGTCCAGGCGGGTCCAGTTGGGCCGGGTGGGGTCGTGTCAGGTCGCGGTGTCAGGTCAGGTCATGTGGGTTCGGGTCTTGTGAGGGCGCCCAGGGAAAATGTTCAGGTGGGTCGCGTAGGGTTCGATTGGGTCGTGTCGTGTGAGGATGCACATGGAAACACATTCAGGCGGGTCAAGTTGGGTTGTGTCGGGTGAGGGTGCCCAAGGAAACATGTTCAAGTGGTTCGAGTTGGGTCAGGTCGAGTCGTGTGAGGGTGCTCAGGAAAATGCATTCGGGCGAGTTTTCTCGAGTCGTGTCATGTGAGGGTGCCCGAGGAAATGCGTTGGAGTGGGTCGTGTTGGGTCAAGTTGGGTGAGGGCACCCAAGGAAATGCATTCAATCAAACTGTGTTGGTTCAAGTCAGGTCATGTGAGGGCGCACAAGGAAGCATGTTTTCCGTGGGTCGGGGAGGGTCAGGTCAGGTTGTGGTGAGGGCTACCAGGGAAATGCATTCGGGCAGGTTGGGTCACGTCGAGTCATTTGAGGGCACCTAGGGAAACATGTTTGGGTGGGTCGGGTCGTGTGAGGGTTGTTGTATAAAAAATGCTAAGTTGTGGCCGCCCGTGTGCCTTGTACTACACGTTTGTGCGATCTATTTTCCATTTTCTCTGTCATGCCTTCGTTCAGATGGGTCGGGTCATGATGTGTGAGGGAGCGATAGGAAACATGTTTGGGTCAGATCATGTGAGGGAGGCCATATCAAAAAAGATAAGTTGTGACCGCCCATGTGCCTTATGCACATTCATGCGACTCGTTTGTCGTTTTATCCTTTGTCATGCCAGCTTAATCGACATTCGGGCATGTCGGGTTGGGTCGGGTCAATATGTGATGCCGTCCAAGGAAACACGTCCAATTTGGGTCGATTCCAGTCAGGTTGTGCCATGTGAGGGCACCCGAGGAAATGCGTTCGGATGGGTCGGGTCAGTTCGGGTGGGGTCATGTGAGGGCTCCTAAGGAAACGTGTTAATGCGGTTTAGATTAGGTTGTGAGAGGAAACCTAAGGAAATAAATTTTGGTGGGTCAGGTCAGGTCGTTCCATGTGAGGGCACCCAAGGAAATGTGTTCCAACGTGTTGGGTCGGGTCAGATCAGGTTGTGTGAGGGCGCCTAAGGAAATGCGTTCAGGTGGGTCAAGTAATTTGGCTGGATTTTGCTTGATTACAAATAATGGTAAACAACCTGCGTCAATGTTTCTTTCCTTTATGAAACAACCAACATGGATAAGAGTGTGTGATAGGGAGTGTTAGTAAGCTCTAGTTGGTGTGCTAAGGAGGGAGTGGCAAGGCTAGGTATGTTAGGTACCCCTAACCCATTTAACCCCCTAAACCCTAAACCTCTAAACCCTTAACCCCTAACCCTTTCCTTTTCTCTCTTGTGCCAACTTAATCGACGTTTGGGCATGTTGGGTCAGGCTAGGTCATGTGATGGTGTCCAAGGAAACACATTCAGTTCGGGTCGGCTACTCTGGTCATGTTGTACTGTGAAGGCACCTAGGGAAACACATTCAGGTGGGTTCGTTTGCTCCATTGTGCCATAATGTCCATTTACAAATGGAGTATGTTGACATAAATTGAAGATTCCTTGATGTGAGTTCATGAAATTGCAATTTATTACAACAAAAATTGGAATATGACAGACTTAATTAGTCCAGGTCACTAAGGTTTCCTCCAAGAGTGACAGACATCTTCGAGAATATGAAAATAGATATTATGGGTTTTTAGATGATATATAGTTGAGTGTGACTTTAATTCCTTCAAATTAGTTTTGATCGAAATCAAATGGTATAGGATACGAATGAATCTACATGATGATGACATAACTCTTATTAAAAATGACAATGGATTTCTAATGGTTAAAACATTGCCGTTTGAAGCAAGAAAAGATCGCTATGTTTTTCCAAGCCAATGTGAACAAGTATTTTACTCAGAGGTTCTAGGTGAGAACAGATGGTCATTTGCAATTAGATATGATCCAAGAGGAAGTCCAGTAGAGTATAATGTAGAGGAAGAAGATGATATTGATCAAGAAGAAGATGATGCAGGGGAAGATGAGTAGGAAGATGCATTGACATATGAAGAAGATATAGAAGATGAACCAGGCATAGGAGACGAGGCAACAATTATTGATGATGATGTTGATGAGGATATTATTGAAAATGACATAATTGATGATGACGATGATGACATGGTCGATCATTTAAACACCATTTCTGAATAAGATGTTGGTATAGATGTCGATAAGTTGGATGAATATCAAGAAGATACAAAAGAAGAATATTGATACAGATGTTCTGTTCGAGTATGAGCTGGTATGTTATAACTTTATACTTAAATCATTATAGAAATATTTTTTATGCACAATGGCTCATTTTCTAGGGGCCTGGAAAGACCGAGCGATTGAATAACATTTAATAACAGATCAAGAGTATCATGAATAGAAGGAAGGGATCGAGTGACAGTACCCACCAAGTCCGGTGCAGGTTCCACTACAGCCTAACTATCATATTCTTGGTTTAATATCTCACCGAAAAGAGGGCTCTACAGTTTTTCAATCTGTTCCTTCATCCCTTCCATCAGGATAAGCCCCTCTTCCTACTGATGCACCACCTCTTCCATCTATTCCTGCTGACCACCTTCTGACTGATTAGCTACCTGGGCTCGATAATAATTCCTGTAGACTACCCTTTGATGACACTTAATGCTAATTCATAGAGGGAATTCTCTGACCAAATGATCACCATACTTGTGACATCTATGCCACCGAAAAGGAAGGTGCTCGTAATCAATAATTTGGAAGAAATATTTTCCGTCGAGATGTAAGTGGATTTTTTCAACCAGATCTTCTCTTGGAACAAGACGAACCAGTATACGAGCCACATTCTGAGATTTTGTAACCTGAAATGTCATATCCACATCCAGAACGATGCACATACTATTCCCAATGGCCCTAAAAATTTCCATTGTCCATAAGTGTAGAGGTAACGACAACAGACACACCTAAACTAGGATCTCATCCACTCTTTCCCACTTCACATGAAATATGGGCATCCACTGCTTGAAGAGAATTAGCACAATGCCAAAACCTAATTACGTGAAAGGACCCATTAATATAGGTCTCTTTGTTTGCAAACCTGATCATGAACCACCCCTTTGATAGATTTATCACCTCCACCTCCTTATGCAGATATTCTCCCCAATATCGTTCAATCCAATCACCTATAAATTGAGAAGAGAATAATTTTCCACATGCTATGCCCACCAGTATGGTCTCCAAGGCCGCCATAGTATGGTCTACTTGTATGTCCACTTCAAAAACCATATTTGGGTATTCAATGTTTTTCTTGAAGAATTTTCCTTTTTTTATTTTTAACCCTGCTTGTCGACAGTTTTGGGAAAGTTTTGGAAGCGATGAAATCTCTGCAACATCCTCCCCCTCCTCTTCGGGTATAAGCCCAAGACACCCTTCCACTTGCACCACTTCGGTAGTACTAGCCCCATGTACCTGTAAAGCTTCGACAGAATCGGTAAATAAACCATGAGTGAACACTAACTCATTATTCCCCTAACCCCTAAATGCGCCTAAATCCCTAACCCCTAAGCCCCCAATCCCAAACCCCTTAACCACTAACTCACTATTCTCCTAACCCTTGAACCATAATCCTCATTATTCCTCTAACCCCTAATTCCATGGTCTTCTTTGTTTTTGGCTTTTCCAGAAATTCATTTACTATTTTCTCTATGACATCCATACTCATCATTTTAGGTGGTATGTACTTGTTATGGAAAATGGGCTGATTGCACACCACCAAATATTATTCACAAGATAGCAGGGAAATCCTGTTAAAACTGAATTGAACAATATGATACCCAATCTTGAGTGAATTCCTTTAATGATTCTTTTTTCTATCAAGAAAGAATTGGAGCCAAATTGAATAGGTGATAATCTAAGTATTTCATATATTGGGACATGAAATGAATGTATGAGAGATGAATTTTTCCTCCAAATGGCATAAGTCATAACGATTTGGACCAGACCATCCTCTTCAAGTAGATTTTCCTATGTTAGCAATTTACTATTCAATGTGAACCATAACATCAATTTACATTTGAGTTGAAAAGAGTGTTTCCATAAATATTTCCACCACCACCTTTGTCGTTGTGTGTTATTTGATTCTAAAAAGGTCTTGTAACCCATATTTTTTGCATGTTTCCCTAAATGGAATTCTTTGACCAGATCAATCGATCTGGACCATCTTCATCCAAATGGATAAGGGAATATACTAGAAACCTCACACACACACATGAATTTCATGGCAAATTTTATCAAATATTTTAGATATGACGTTTTTTTCTTATATTTCATTTTTTTTTAATACGAACATGAATGTCATGAGTTGAATTTGAACTTATATATAGTTAAAATTGCTCATATATCATGTGACTTTCATTTTTATATAGCTAAATAAATATTATCACTGTAATATTATATATATATATCTCACTTTTCCTTTTTTAGTAAAAGAATGTTGTAATTAATAAAAAATTACAGTGCGATTGGATTTTGAGGATTTTGTTTTGAAATTTTGTTAAGGTTCAAAATTCAAGGAAGAGACACAAAAAAAATCTATCCACGTTGAGGGTTGGTGTGGCCTGGGATAGCTATGAATCTCAAATGCTTTTGATATCTTATATTCCCATGAGTCATGTTTTATTAGATAGCTATAAGCTACTCTTGCAAAACCCAAATAACTTTGATAGCTTATCCCTTGGGTTGTAGTTTATTAGACAACAAGATAGTCTCACAAGTCACTAATAGCTAGTAAACCAAAAAATATATATAAAATAATGTTGCAATTCCCAAAAGTCTAGAATATCTAACAAACCCAAAAAAAATACAAAATAATTTCGTAAGAGAAGATTTTATTGGTAAGTCTTAGGATCAAATATGTGGATTGTTCATAACAAAAAATAAATTTAATGAAGAATTCAAGCTATATTATCTGTAAACATAACAATATAAAGAAACAAATAACATATTCTTGAGAAAATAACCATTCATTGTCAACCACATCAATTGTAGGAGTAGGTTGATTTGGTCATCTCACAAGACCTTCACTTACAAAACTCGTGACATAGCACATGCATTAATGGGATTTTAAATAATACCCTCAATTTGTATAGATATTGATAAAGATCTCCCAAAATCATTTTCTTGAATCCCCCTCCTAATACATATTTCCTATTAAGGCTCCCTATTTTTATTAAATACCTAATTCTATACTTCCTAATACCTCTAAACCCTCCCCCCACCCCCTTCCATCGATACACCCAATTATATCTACCCAATACCTACAAGATATTGACTTTATTCGTCATAACTTAAAACCCTCCTTTATGAATGAACATTATAAGATATTGGTCAACAGGGTGAAGTCCTCATGGTTCATATATGGCAAGGACCCTACACTAAATAAGATGATTAGTGCACTAGACAAGGTTACACATGTTGGAACAAGGTTGCGAAAACTTGAACCTATCTAAAATAGTGAGATCAAACATTGGTAAATGATTGTTAATATGGGTTGGGAAATGGGTTTAGTGCATGTTTTAATTACACCTCTCACAAGCATGTCTTGTTTCTTTGTACCTTGGCCTAATATGATGGGGAATTTGGTGGGACCCAACTAATCTACACCACCATGGCAGGCCAATAGAGTCACATGTAAATCAACTCATGGTGCATGACCTAACCCCTGAACCCTAATCCTATAACCCCTAATCCCCTATTCCCCTAACCCTTAAGCCCCTAACATAAAAAAACAATAATTAATTAATTAATTAACATATAGTCTAATTAGTAATTTTAATTAAGTTTACTAATTCTTGGTTAATCAATTGACATCAATTGTTACCTTGTTTTTTCCAACAATATTGCCTGAATGCAATTCTTTCTGTTAAATATTTCCAGCAATGCGAATGCAATTCTTACAGGTTAATGTAGCTTCCGCGTGCTGGCCTTGTAATCATTTTTCAGTTCCATATTATCCAGCATTTGGAATGAAAGCGTATCCCGTGGAGGCAACAGAGTAATAGAGGCTGGAAGTGGGGGCAATAGTACTGTCCAAGGGAGCTGCATTTAGACATTTTCACATATGTTGCTTTAGGGGGAAATTTGTCAACCCACAAAATGGTAATGGCATTTATTTGATTTTATGCAGACTGGTTATTTTTTAGACTATTTTTAGACTTACAATAGGACCTATTTATTCTTTCGATCTAGATTTCAACATTATGTAGAAATTATTTGGTTTACATTTAAGAATATGGCCGATTACACTTCCCTCTCATATTTAATTGTTTATTCTTACTCAAAATCGAGCTATGGCTTGATACCTATAATAATATATTCAGGGTGTTGATCCCTTCAGTTTCTATCCAAGTTCCCCTCAATGTTATCAACCTCTCTGTGGTATCCTAAGTCAAATAGTTCAAATATGAGGTTGGGTTCAACAACAATTAGGTTCAGTTTGAATTCAATTTTTTTTATGAGGTTTAGATGAAGTTTGCAATGAGGCTCATCTATATACATTTTTCATTATCTATAGAGTCTAACTACAGTGGTGACTGGTCCTAGATACAGACCCCATGGGCCATGGCACATGCTACAGGCTATATCTTGTTTTGTGGGTGTGGCACAGACTATAGGCCACAACTTGAGTTGTGAGCCATATCAAATCCCTTGGAGGTTGGGCACAACAAGGGTGGAAAATTGTAAGCAAAATAAGTCTTTGTGGGTAGTGAACCATCAACTTGGCAGGTATTGTTCCATCTGGAAATGGTAATGGAGGGTTGAATTCCACAAAGAAGAGAATTAAGACTAGAATTGGCATAAAGCAATCACATGGTCGAATAAGGTTAGCAGGATCAAGGGTCAGCAACAATGGAAAGAGGGTCAGTGACATGGGCAATGGAGACAAGTTGGTTGAGTGAAGAGTGAATAAAAAATTGCAAAAAGGATTCTAAGTCAAGGGATTTAGGGTTAGCAAAAATTTACTTTATTATTTATAAAAAATGATAAAACTAACAAAAAGAACCCAGTTTTTCCTTCAAGTTCAAATTCAAAATGAATTCAACTTGAGGTTTGGTCATGAGGTTTGAAGAACCTAATCAAACCTAAGACTTTTCTTTAGGTTCATTAAATTTTAAACCTCAAGTTTTAATTTCGGTGAACCATGTGACATAGATGGTATAAATTTTTTTAGCTTGCCAAATGGATTGCTAAGCTTCTAAATGCTCATAGTTAAGAGTCTTTAAAATTTAGACCAAAAATATCAATTGCATCATAGGCTAATATAATATGGTTCCCTTAAGAGGCATTAAGGAAAATAAAAAAAATACCACCATCTACCTACAATTCTCTCTGCCTTTTTTCTACTCTTTTTCCTTCCAACATGAATCTAATGTGCTTTGTGCACCAACAGGGGGACGGGTAAAATCATAGACTAGTTTGTCTATTACCTGAGATGTTTGTGTCATCTCCAAAATGTTAAAACCCTTAAGGAACCTCCCTCACCTCAATTTCCAAGGCCTATCCCAATCTTTGTTGCATGCCTCTTTCCTTCTTTTTTGCATCTCTATATCATGATTTCATATGTCTTATTGGGACAAATAACTAGATTTTTGTCAGAAAGTGCAGCCATGTAGTATACAAGCTAGTTTATACCCCCAGAGTAATTATCATTGTATCATTCACATCTTACCCAAGAACCCTCTAAATTTATCCCAAATTTCCAACGGTGTCTAAGATTTTTGATAATGGTTTTGAAGCAAATTTCAAGCCTTAACCAAACTAACCTAGAAATTCAAAGATGGGAATTTGAGGGAAAAAAATGTGAAATCTTATGTATCAAAATGCAGTCCAATTTTTTTTTCAAACATTCTAATTATAGTAACTTATAGTTGTTTTTGGGCTATATGGCCATGCTATGAGGGACATCCCTATTCCATTAAAACCAATCCGGAGTTGCACCTAGCCTCATCTACACCCACTTAAGAGGTTTTGAATGTGGATCTCTATGTTAATAAAAGCCTAATCACCTCACTTTTAGCTTATAGGCACCATAGCCATGGGCTCTAGCCTCTATTTTTCCTGTTACACCCATAAAAACCCATTCTAAATGCCTTCAAATGGTTCAATGTTGGTTCTAGGTAGCTCCATGGCACTCCCAAGACACCCAAGCACTTGAAGAAAATATCCTAAGATAAAGAACTTTAATAAAATAAGAAGTGTTAGTTGACTGAATCTTTTTCCAGCTAAAAATCACCTTAAGGCCAAAATATTACAACTAGCTTGTTATATCACTTGAAATTCTCCTTAAAAACCTAAAAATTTGCTTGCAAATGGCCTTCAAAAAACTCTCACAAATGACTTTGTGTTCAAGTCAAGGGGTTTCAAAAGAAAACACAGGGTAAAAAACTCCCCCTTATCCCCAAAACCACCAACAACAATAAAAATTGCCATTCATTCAGACTTACCATACTCCACTACGCATGGGAGAACTTGCCAACACTCACAAGTACAACAAGTACTGAATGCCCAATGCTTGGTCAATGTGAGTTTTGTCCCAATTACTCACCAAGCCACCACACTCTTGAGCAATGTTTTAAAACTTGGACTTCGCCTCGGAATCGATCAAGGGTCAAATAGGACTTGGAATGACTCAGACTGATCTAATTTCAATTGCTTGGTTTGCTAAAAAAATACAGATAATATTTAAATTTTAACGACAAACTGTATTTTGAAATTTGAAGACTCAAAACCATAATTCCAAACCATTAGAGACAAAATATACAAAGTCTACTGATATATATATATATATATGTATATATATATATATATATATATATATATATATATATATATAAACAGGGATGCTCTACATGACCTCTAAAGTGGGAAGGGCCCTTAAAAAGGATTAGGAAAAATATAATTTTTGAAAGAGAAAAGGTAATACCCTCCCTCAAAAATTTACCCTTGGGCCTTCAAGTATCTATAGAGTATAAACCTAGAGATACTCCACTAAAATTATAGTGAGAAGAAATACTAATTTTTTATGGGAACATTCAACAAACCACACATGTGATGAATCGTTGCTTGCACATAGAAATTTTGATTCTACATAAACTCACAAATCTATACATACTCTTTATTAGAAGGCTTACCAACAACCAAAATTATGCTATAAAAATGTGCCAAATAGCTTGAAGCATAGCTTGAAACCCAAGATAGCAGGCAAGAATACCTCCAACCAGAAACATAATTTGTGGCATGTAATTGACATGCCCGTACCAGCAACTTAGTGGAGGAGGAAACTGCCAAAATCCCTTAGAATAAACATGACATAGGCACGCTAAATAGATCTTCTCAAACCCCAGGTTTTCTGGGCATATTTACAGCATGTTGGCAGAAACAAAAAAAAATCTAGTGGAGGGGCTGCGAAGAGGCTAAAATAGGGCGAAATTTCTTTCCAGAAGAATATTCTCTAAAATATCAGCAAAAATACAGGTCAAAGAATGCCTATGCATAACATAACATGCCCAAATTCTATCAAAAAATTACTTGGCCAATAAGGTACAAAATCAGTCGGGTTGGGCTAGTTTGGTACCAAACCATCCCAATTCATGCCTTGTGATTTGGTACCAAAATAGTCTGACTCAACCGAGTAGGTACTAGCCCTCTGAACCAATCCATTGGCCAAGATGATATGGTTGTCCGAGTCAACATGGTCAAAGTTTTAAAACACTTCACACAAGTACTCCCAAGAAATACCCAAGGCTATGGAAACTATGGAACAAATAATGATTAATTACCAAACTGTCATGCTGAGCACCATATTCATAATTTAATGATGCATGTAAGGGAAAATTTAGAGGATATATGACCACCGTCTCAAGTGACTTTAGAAGATTCTATTAGACTTTTGAATTTCATGTTTTTCCTTGCCACTTTAAGTGTGACATAATAGTGATAGGTATATTTCTCTATCAAGTAACTATTGACAGGATTCCCATGGCATACCCCTTCTTTTCTATTTATGCTTCCTTTATTTTTTATCTTTTGGCCTGCAAGATATTCCCAAAATATGGGAAATGTTTCACATGTTGTCTTCCAAATCAAGAAAATCATCAAAAATTGGGAAATGTTTCACAGGTTGTCTTCCAAATCAAGAAAATCATCTGAGATTCAAAGCGACGCAGATTTGGGGACATAAGTTTTGTGGAAAAGGTCATTCAATTGAATATTTATTCTGTGCTCTTGAATCATAATTATTTTACCCCCTGTAATTAAGAAAGTTCTACGTTATAATGTAATTAGAATGTCTACTTTTCCCCATCTTACTCAAGACCCCATACCAATCAAGTTTGAGTTTTATCAATATAATTCCATATGTTTTAAGCACCCCCTTCTCCCTTCTGACACTAGAAATTTATTATCCTTTGATTTCACTTCACCTCAGTTTAACCTACCACAATTAACCTAACCTTATCTTATGTGTAGGAACAAAACACATGCACTAAATATCTATCACAACTCGTAACAAACATAAACATCATCAACTCAACATAGAATGAAGAAAAAGTAAGAGAGTTTGCAATTAGTAACCACCATGTACAACACACAAATGGCTATAACAACTGTTAGTGGTGTCAAAGGACTCTATACATACCCAACAAATATGTTTACCACACTTACAACTTATGTGATTGAAACCTTCAGTTTTTTCAATTGTGAACCCACAACTAGGACACCTTTTAACATCCTCTTTGTCTTTTCACCACTCTTTGAGAGAGGCATCAGGATCTTGCTTGAATTATCTATATTCTTCACATGACAAGTATGGATGATACTCTAAATGATAGGTTGTACAAAAATCAACTGAACAACTTCCACAAAAAAAGAGTCTACCAGAAGTTGACAACTCATATATTGATGGGCAATCTGGCGTGGTGCAGAATTTGTAGGTACCTTTGCTCAAAGCCACAAATTCCCTGAGACAAGCTCTAAATAAGTCATCCAGAGCCTCAATGGAGACCAAGGATTTTATATCAGTAACTAAGAATAAATGGTTGCAATATTCACGAGCGAAAACAAGAGGAAACCCCTCATGGTGACACATGGATGAGTTACACTGCTCAACTATTCATGATATGCAAAAGGCATGCCCACATCCTTTGAGTCTGTAGTGGTCTTGAATATCACAAAAGTAGATGGGACAATCATTCCAACTTTCATCAGCTTCTTTTAGACTATGATTATGAATCCCCTTAATACTATTTGTAGTTTCAGTGATGACATTGTCAACTTTAATTTTTGACTCTCTACTACCATGAACAGACAAAATGTGACATCGTGTATCAAGAATAAATTCCGCCTCTATAATGCACGCTTTAAATCAACTAGCTCCACACCAAATCATTTGAAAACTTCCTTCATCAACCCATATGGCACCCCTTACCCTCTAAGAGATATTTTATGATATTTTTCTTCATGAAGCAACATCAAGTTATGTACTAGATCTTTAATATCTTTATCACTTTTGTTGGCTGGACCAAAATTTTTTAATATGACTGCGTCTTTCAAATATTATACAAGTCTTGGCCTCCCATTCTAATGATATTAGAAGCTAAAACCCCTCACGAGCAAAAAATATCTGTATAGCTGCAGGATCCAACTTATCATTTGCTACAACATTTCCTTTCAGTAGCTGTTCTAGTTAGGATCTACATTTTACAATAGGATCCACTGTGTTTGAATATATCTTCACTCTGTAGGATCCATACTCTGTCTCATTGGCCTATAGCTTAACATATGCACAGACAATTTGTTAGATGAATCCACTGACTATTGTCGGATTAGAATACAGGAGCTTTATCCTAGAAATGCCTCGATGATATTAATAATCAAGAAGTTTATACTACTTACAAACTAACCGTTCAAGTTTAAATTGATCACAACATATAGCACTCAAAAATTAATATACTTTTATAAGGTGAAAATGATGAAGTCCTTCAGATTAATCACATCATTAGGATTTGATTAATCTGAAAGACATTCATCTACATTATGGATCACAAAAGTCTTAGATCTAGTAATGATGATGTCTTTACATGGGAAAATGACTCCATATTTAAGGTGCTTCATATAACTTTGTGATTAATTAGGTAGCAGAGCAGTTGGCACTTCTATGCCAATTATTCTAATAGTTCGCTAGTTTTCAAAAAACTTCTTGTAAAAAAATTAATATACTTTTAGAAATACATATGATTAGGGTGAAAATGATGAAGTATTTCGGATTAATCACATCATTAGGATTTGATTAATCCGAAAGACATTCATCTACGTTATGGATCACAAAAGTCTTAGATCTAGCAATGATGATGTCTTTACTTGGGAAAAGGACTCCATATTTAAGGTGCTTCATATAACTTCGTGATTAATTAGGTAGCAGAGCAGTTGGCACTTATCTGCTAATTATTCTAATAGTTCGCTAGTGTTCAACAGACTTCTTGTAAATCATGTACCTATTTTGTACTTGCGACTTTTTTGTTATCTTTATATTTTCAAAATTCAAATTCAACATAACATCAAAATAGCTCTCTAGCAACCTTAACTATGGCCCTATATAAAAAAACAATTTTGTGCATATGATTGTGTATGCATGCTAACTACAATTAGAACAATTGGCGCTCACTAGCCAAGGTCCCAATGGATTTTAATCGTATAGAAAAGCGATATATTATGATGTAGTTAAATTTTGGAGGCCTAGGTGTAACCATATTTTTAAAAACACACAACCCAAGATAACCTTGAGCTGACTACTGTCTGGGAAAGTTAATCATCCCACAAGTAATGTAACCACTCATAATAAGGATATGGAAAGGGCATCGCAGATAAGAAAGTGTTGTCTTCATATATAGTTCATATCCCTTGTCTACCATTTGATCATGCAACTTCAAATCCTCTAAGATCTTGTTCTCTTTTATTAGCCCATAAATTATGGTATTGCATGTAATTATGTCAGGCATTCAGTCATTCTCCTTCATTTATTCAAGGAGAAGGAAATATTCATCTAATTTCCCTCCCTTGAAATATCCATTGACCAAGGCATTATAGGTCACTACAGTTAGCTTTATTTCTCTCATTAAAGCTTCACTAAAAATCTCTTTAGCCTCATCTAATCTACCTACTTTGTAGAAATTGTCTACTAGCAAGGTGTAAGTATAAATACTTGGCTTACAACCCTTACTTTTAATTATACTCAACCATTCCAGGGCCTCTTCTACTATACCAACAAAACAGAGACCAATGTTCATAGAATTATAAGTCACAATGCTTGGCTCACACCCATTATTTATAAATGCACCTCTAACTTGTTCTGTTGTATGTTGATCTGAAAACTTAGAGAAGACACTGTCTTAATATTTTTTATTTACTGTTTACTCTCTTTAAACTCGAATGTCATTTGATGGTAAATTTGTACACTTTAATGCACAAAATTTATGTATTATAAAGGTAAATTTATAAATTATTTCAGGTTTCATTTTGTGTTTTCAAGTTAGATATTGTTTTCAAGTTTTCACATTTCTAATTTTATTGCAATGTGGTAGACTGATCGTGGCAGTACAGGAAAAACCCCAGGACAGGTAAACAAATAAAAATTTTAGTTTTATATTAGTTTCTTTATCTTTAACAAAAAAATTTATATCTATTTCATGCTTCTTATTATTTTATAATGTGGTAGGATGATCGTGGAAAGGGGCCAACCGAAGAACATGTAAAATGCCAACATTGCTCTATCTTTAGGTATTTTAGTTCTTTACATAATTGAAATAATGTTAATTTTATTCAAATATGTAGGCACCTATCCATGATGCACCTGATGATTCCCTCATTGAGGAAGAGTTGTCTTCATCCCCATGTCCATTGGTGTTGCTACGAAAAAAGGCGCTAAAAGCAACCAAGGAACTTGATAATTTGGTAGACATTGTGCCTCAAACACTTGAATTAGGAAAAAGGATAAGACAACTTATGACCCAAATAGAAACATATAAGGTAATAACAAAAAATCAAAAGGATATTTTTATTGTTCTGCATGAGATCAATTATGATATGTAGATTTTTAATTTTACATTAACTAAACTAACAAAAAAATCCTTTTGCATGTAGCATTTTCTGGGACCTGATGTCCTCGGTGTTGGTGGTAGTGGGACACAAAGGCAAGAGATTCTCGAGGAACCCTCTCATACAAGTTTTACGTCTTTCGGTGGCAGTTAAGAAACGCACCCTGCTGAAGAAGACACACAACCAACCGCTGAACATGTTGGCAGTTATGAGGTTGGTATGGCCAACTTTATTATTGCATTTCCTAGGGCTACAAGTGTCACCTCCACGGAGACCATTCCAAGCATGGTTTTGGTGAACAATGAAGGTGTTCTTATAAAGAAAGTACAACTCCCAGGTAAGTTCTAATATTTTAATCGTTTCATGTACTCTATCTAAAGCATATTTTATCATGATTATTATTTTTAAATTAATGATAATATCTTTTTTCTATGTAGGAAATAGTGATTTCTATAAGGCCTTGGAGGACAAGGCGTTAATTTTTTGCCCAAACATACGCACAAGGTGGAATTCCTAGAATTCCAGTCTGAAAAAACAACTTCTATATTATCTAGAAGGCCTATTTGGGGTGCGCACATTTGATAGAACAATGGTCGCTCGGGAAGTTGTAAAATATATGAAATATACCGGGACACCTATAGGATGCACTTGCAAATTAAATCTAGATACGAGATCCTGTCATAGTTCTATAGAGGGAGTGGAGAGCACTCATCGATGACGGAAAAGAGAAAAAGGCGAAGAAAGAAGGAAAAATGCTAACTGGACCCGCAAGGTAAATTACAACTTTAATTCAATAGCTTTAATTTTCTCTATGTATAAAATAAAGTGTGCTACATAACTGATTTCAAGCTTTTGATGATAGGTTTCCTGACACCTCAAAGGCAACCAAATCTAGGATTGAAAAAAAAGGCCATCACAAGCTAGGCCAGGGCGGCTACTTGAAATTAGATACAAGAATTGCAAGCAGCTAAACATCTTATAATTAATTGTATTGCCTTCCAACATTTTTGTAATCCCATCAAATAACATTAAAAATACACAATAATATGTAATGTAGGGTGATGAATTTGGGATGGAAACCACTTAAGAAGATAGAGATATCACTTTCCTTTCCAGCTGTCAAGCCGTAGTTGAACGTCGTAAAAGCTTGGGACAGGTCCCAAAATCGAGAATGCTTGATGATGTAAAATATTAACCTTTCAATATGTTTGTGTTCATCCATAAATTTAATTTCTAACAACTTTGTTTAAATGAGGGGAGTAACACTTTCAAGAAACCAAATAACCCAGTTATAGAGCAGTGCGTTGAGAGTGAAATATTTCCATAAGTACATGGTCCTCACATGCAACCTGATTATTCCAGTGGGGACCAGGCTGACAATGCTACTATCACTTATATTTTTTTCCAATTATACCTTGAGGGTTGTGTCATTATAAGGTTTTTTGTTTAAATGATAGAGAATGTTATACTTGAGAATCCTACCACTGGAGAGGAACACAGGGCAATGGTTCCAATGGTGACAACTGGTGCACTAGGTAAATAATCTCATTGCAATTTTTTTTAATTAATATTACCGAACTAGTTCACTGATATTTAAAAACTAACAATTAAAATTTAATATTTTTTTTGTAGGCGATGCCCTATCACTGCATGATACTAGACATCGTGAGTACGCAACAAGGTCGACTATGCGGGAAAGACATCAAATAGAAGTAGAGCGCAATGATGTTGATGATGTAGTTAGGAGATTTAGAAGTAGGAATAAGAAAAATAAAATTTGATAATGTAAAATATTGTATTATTATAAGACAAATGTTATCATACTTGGAACCTTTTTTTCATTATATAAAAACTCATTTATCATACTGTTTTTATGCCAAGCACTTTCAATTTTTTCTTGTGTACTTTTTGTTGCATTGATTTTTTATTAGTTATTGAATTTTTTTTTCTGCTCATGAAAGTAAAAAATGAAATATAGATTGGGTATTGGAGAATTGAAAGTGATGTGAGGGGGGGGAGGAAGGATCCACAAGAGCTTCCACCTTCACATGGTTGGCCCTATTTAGTAGAGAATAATTTATTGGAGCAATTTAACCTTGGAGAAATCCTCCCTCGATCCAACCTAGCAACAAAAAAGTCACTGTTGACTTAGTTTCTACTCTTTCAGATAGTAGGAGGCTTGTTCCAAGTTCAGGCGACTCCAATAAATTGTTCTTAAAATGAAGAGGAGCTTATTTAGTTATTTTTTGACATTGTAAACATATGTTATAACATTATCATAAGAACACATATTAGAGTAAAATATACTACATAAATTACTTGTATCTATTGTATAGATAATTATAGATTTTGAATGACTTGGCAACACATGTACAAATCCTCTTGCATCATGAGAAATACAACTTGTCAACCAGGGTCATGTCCAGGATCGTTTTTCTTGTGCGCTTGACCAGGTTTCTACTGTCACATTTTTTAAGTTCCTTTACAGTTCATAATTCAAGATGAAGCTTGTTCATGACTATTATCTAGTTTTTTGTATGTGTTTTTTCCTCTATTTGACTGTAATTTTGAACATGCTTTTAAACATTGAAACAATTTTTTTTATACTATTTTTATACTTACTTGTTCTAGTTATGGTGATATAACCACCATTGCATCCTATCCATATTATCACATTCCCTTGGGTTGTAGTTAGGTACAAAGGAAATCCAACGAGTTCCAATTCCCTCACATTCCAGTTACAAGGACCATTGGAATAATTGGCACATACCACATTGGCTCAATTTTTTGGCCATCTTCATTCAAGTAGTCCAAGAGTACACCATCATCTTTTGGGAACAAGAAGCATGTTATTGGTGACATGCATGTGAAAACATATCGAGCACTTGCATGATATTTTCCACCCTAGGCTCTGGTACCAAATTGCCTAAGTGGAGAAAGGAGGTGTATGTTCTTACTTTCAACAAAATCTTGTGCCATTCCAATAATTGTGCTAGCAAGACTCTGCTCATCATGATGGTAAACAGAATGCTCTGAGACGTAAACCAAGAATTTAGCAACCTTTGTTTGCGTAACAAAATTTCTCTTGAAAGAGAAAAACAATATTTTCCTTTTTCCTAGTTTCAAACCATCAACCATGGATGGGATGGATCTTTGAAAATCAGCCATGGAAAATAGGATCAGTTCCTTGTTTACAAAGTCGATGTACTTGATAAGAATTTCAGTCCAGTCCAAATATGTTCCCGGCTCAAAATGTCTTAGACAGTTCTTTCCGGCCTCTATTTTCTTCTTGCTAATGGCGAATTCAATTTCATCTCCATGTTCCTAATTTATCCACATGAATTCTTTTTTATGTTTGTCCAAATTTTGAAATATTATTTCCCCTCTTTAGAAGTACTTATACCAAGGCCTTTATAGTACTTTATGGTCCATCCTGATGCTGGGCCATGGCGGTAATTAATTTCCACTTATAATTTTTTCCAATTATACCTTGAGTGTTGTGTCATTATAAAGTTTTTTTTTTAAATGACAAATAATGTTGTACTTGAGCATCCTACCACTAGAGAGGAACACAGGGAAATGGTTCCAACAGTGACAAATAGTGCACTAGGTAAATAATCTCATTGCAAACCTTCAATGATATTTAAAAACTAACAATTAAAATTTAATATTTTTTTTGTGTAGTATGCCCCATCAACATAGAATGGAACGCCATTGAGTACGCAATGAGCTCGGTATGTGGGAAAGACACAACGAGAATTAGAGCACAATGATGTTGATGATGTAGTTGGAGATTTAGAGTAGGAATAAGAAAGAAAATTTCATAATGTAAAATATTGTATTATTATAAGAAAAATGTTACCATACTTGGAACCTTTTTTGCGTTATATAAAAACTCATTTATCATACTATTTTTATGTCAAGCACTTTCAATGTTTTCTTGCGTACTTTTTTTTGCATTGCTTTTTTATTAGTTATTGAATATTTTTTTTCTGCTCATGAAAGTAAAAAATGAAATATAGATTGGGTATTGGGGAATTGAGAGTGATGTGGGGGGGGGGGGATGGAGCGCGGACCTTACGCCTTCACGTGGTTGGCCTTGTTTAGTAGAGAATAATTTATTGGAGTGATTTAACCTTGGAGAAAACCTCCCTCGATCCAACGTAGCAACAAAAAAGTCATTGTTGACTTAGTTTCTACTCTTTCAGATCGTAGGAGGCTTGTTCCAAGTTCAGGCAACTCCAATAAATTGTTCTTGAAACGAAGAGTAGCTTATTCAATTATGTTTTGACATTGTCAAAATATGTTATAATATTATCATAAGAATGCATCTTAGAGTAAAAAATACTACATCAATTACTTTTTTTATTGTATAGATAATTATGGATTTTCAATGACTTGGTAGCGCATGCACAAATCCTCTTGCATCATGAGCAATACAACTTGTCAACTAGGGTCATGTCTAGGATATTTTTTCTTGTATGCTTGACCAGGTTTGTAGTGTCACATTTTGTAAGTTCCTTTACAGTTCATAATTCAAGATGAAGCTTGTTCATTATTATTATCTGGTTTTTTGTATGTGATTTTTCCTCTATTTGATTGTAAGTTTGAACATGCTTTTAAACATTGAAACATTTTTTGTTTTTATACTATTTTTATATTTACTTGTTCTATTTATGGTGATATAACCACCATTGTATCGTATCCATCTTATCACATTCCCTTGGGTTGTAGTTAGGTACAAAGGAACTCCAACCAGTTCCAATTACCTCACATTCTAGTTACAAGGACCATTGGAATAATTGGCACATACCACATTGGTTCAATTTTTTGGCCATCTTCATTCAAGTAGTCCAAGAGTACATCATCATATTTTGGGAACAAGAAGTGTGTTATTGGTGACATGCATGTGGAAAAATATCGAGCACTTGCATGATCTTTTCCACCCTAGGCTCTGGTACCAAATTGCCCAAGTGGAGAAAGGAGGTTAATGTTGTTACTTCTAACAATATCTTGTGCCATTCCAATAATTGTGCTAGCAAGAATCTTCTCACCATGATGGTAAGAATAATGCTCTGAGACGTAACCCAATAATTTAGCAACCTTTTCTTGCATAACAAAATTTCTCTTGAAAGAGAAAAACAATATTTTCCTTTTCCCTAGTTTCAAACCATCAACCATGGATGGGATGGATCTTTGCAAATAAGCCATGGAAAATAGGATCACTTCCTTGTTTACAAAGTCGATGTACTTGATAAGCATGTCAGTCTGGTCCAAATATTTTCCCGAATCAAAATGTCTTAGCCAGTGCTTTCCGGCCTCTATTTTCTTCTTGCTGAAGGCCAATTCAATTGCATCTCCATCTTCCTCATTTATCTACATGAATTCTTTTTTATTTTTGTCCAAATTTTGAAATATTATTTCCCCTCTTTAGAAGTACTTATATTGAGACCTTTATAGTACTTTATGGTCCATCCTAATGCTGGTCCACGCAGATATTCTCTCGATGATTCATACTCAGGCATGGTATAAAAGATAATACCCGTCTATCTTTATGGGTTTCCTTGAAAATAGGAGTAATGAATTCAATAAGAAATGAAGGAATCTTGAGTATAGATTTCCAAAAAGAGTGCATGAAGTTGAAGTCTGCCCATGATAATATGTTCTCAACAACTCCACATTTATCAACTTTCTTCAAAAACTCTTGAGAGAGTTCACACTTTGAACCAAAGTTGTTTTGACGAGTTGTCAGTGTCTCCTTGGTTTGGGATTCAAATGCAGGATTGTCAATCAAATAATTGACAAAGATCCATAAATGATTCTTTAGTGTGTTTTATTTCACCGTAGCTATCTTGTTCTTCTTATTTACAATGTTCATCACATGGTTCGTTATCTGGTTTACTACTAAATAAACGTGGGAACCACCTTTAATGGTAGCTATTCCATTAACAAAGCTAAGGTATTGGTGTCTGTACCTCATGTCTTTTCTATGTGGATAGTTATTTGATTACTTCTGCAAGCAGTAGTGAACTTAGAAAACCAAGTGAATATTGAGGAGGTCCCCTATCATTGTCTGGAGTTAGAATCTTGTGGTGCTCTTGAGGATTTATTTGATATTTGTACCATTGATATTTTGTTACCATCTATTGCACATGGTCACAATTTGGATCAAAACCTAATAGTTTTCTCTATGTGTGTCTTGTAGATGAAAGGTTTGATGGATATTAATGGATCAAAGAAGCTTTTAAGAACTACTTAGGGTTTGAGATGTGATCAGTTGAAAAAGTTGGTGAAATTTAGATGAGATATAATCAGCAAAGGGTGATAAATCTCTATGCTGATTTAAGGATTAAATAAATCACTAAACATCAACCAATACATCAATACTTAAGTTGATAAAGTAAAAATACTAGGAACTCCAATACTTAACAGATTTTCCGTGTTGATTAACTTCTTTATCATATCCAAGAATTGAAATAGACCCTTTTCACCTTCCCTCTAGACAACCAAAAGGCTACTAAAACCCCTATCTTGTTTATATGATATCTCACCAACAATCACCACAAAACAAAATTCCTTAAATGTTGAAAATGGCCATCGTCCCTAACCAAAATATCATGATTACCATGTTAGATATCAACTTGTTACCGTTATGTCATTAATCAAATGAGGATGATTCTGGATGCTTAGATACACATCCAAAAGCAATGGCCAACATTTCAATGTGGTGGCCAATGTTACACCATTTTTTGGTCATCTAACCTATTGTTATTAGATGGACCCAAGTACACCATGTAAGACCAATTTTACCCTAAGTAAAATTGCATTCACTATGAAAAATGACTTAGTAAACCACCTTTATTAAGTTGTTTATGGTCTAAACAAGAAACCCCATGAGGAAATATTAAATAAATCTACATTTGTTTGATTCTCCTCATGCAATAATTAGTTAAGCAACAATTTAATAAATATTCTTGGTTATATCTAACCCAAAACATGGAAATTAATTAGATAAATCATTATTTATCTTATTATTTCCTAAGAATAATTATTTAAACCTTATTTAAATAATATTCTTTGTTAAATATGACTAAATCACCCTTAAATAATTAAATAAATAATTATTTATTTGATTATCACTAAATCACATCCTTAAAATGATAAATAAATCATTTATTTATTTATTATTTATGAATAAAGGGATTTGACCCAAGTCAAATTCCTTTTTCCTCCAACAAATATAATAAAATATTCCATAAAAGTTAGATCTTGATTTGGTTAATAATATTTTAACTATGCACCAATATCTAGACTAATTCAATATTTTTTTATAAATAGAAGGGTTTTCCCATTCATTTACCACCTTTTGTTGCCTAAAAGATCACTCAGGATCTATGTAACTTTTGGTCTGACTATTGATCCACCATCATAGTCATATTTTGCTACCATTTTTGTCTAGGTTTTCTACACCATCAAGAGAGAGGAATTTTAGATTTGAAGTGCTGACAACTTACAAGAACCCATCCCATTGAGGAGATCAGGGAACACCCTCTTGTGTTTTCCTCCTAGGTGCCATTAATACAAAATTCATTCAACATATTCTTGTCTTGTCTATTGGATGCATGGAGTAAATATTATTTTTTCTACTGCTTAATGTCTTCTAATGCATAGATCTAGATTTTTACAGCATTTATCTTGATCACCTAACTGCATATGTTAGGATATTAGTAACCATATTTTCTGTTAGGTTTGTTTGTTATGCGCAACTAAAGTGGTCTTTTTCATACGCTTGGAATTAAGATTCATACTAACAATTGGCGACTCCACACGGGTTTACGATTACGACCGTTGTCGTTTTCCTGATCCTTGCATATCCAGCTGCTTCAAACCCTAGGATTTCTCTTCAACCCCTTTTTTTTTCTATTCTTGATGGTGTTTTTAAACTATAAAACCATAAAACGATAAAAATTATAACTTTCGTGTGTTTTCAGACCTATTGCGCAGGTGACAGACATCAGCTGCAGCTGAGATGACAAATTTTTTTGAAATCTTCCGCCGAGAGTGTCGGAAGTGTAGGTCACACGTTTTGGCCCAAAAAATGTGACCTAGACACTCAAGATGCACCTTTCAGCCCAAAAACTACGACCTCTGCTGAAAACAGGTCAGAAACTGCGACTTGGACTTTTTGTAGGGATTTTTCTAAAATTTTTCTGGGTTTATCTGAGCCTCTGTTCAGGGTTTGCTGACCTCCGTCTCTACCCATTTTGGACCTGTAATTTTCCCATTTTTCTCAACTAAGTGGGAACCTAGCCCCCTATGGCTTCAGTACCCTCCACTTTTTATGGAAGAGTTTTTACTGTTGCAAGTTGTCTGAAATTTTAGAGTCTTTAGCCATTTTTTTAGATCTGATACCTCACCTTCAGATCTAATTTAGATTGGCTTGTTATCCATCCAATTCACCTTATTTAGCTTTGTTTGGGTTTTCCTCTAGGGTTCACTCCATTTCCCTCCAGGAGATAGCCTTTCACCACCTATTTTTACAGCAATTTTTCCTCTGATTTGTTGTTGTTTTCTGCACCACTTTCCAGCAGATTTTGTCCTTTAGATCCCTGTCCCTCTTGACCTTAGATATATTTGATTTTTTAGTGTGTTTTCCTTAGTTTTTTACTCACCTATAGACTAGTTGTTGACAGACCCGCTTTCCTGGGTTTAGATTATTGCATTATTAGTTGTTTATTTTCTGTTTTTGCAGGCATATATACTGTCATTTGCAGGTTTATTTACAGCTATACAACACAATTTTTCTTTTTCTCTACAAACATCTGGGTTTAAAATTTAAAATTTACACACTTTTACACACAAACCCTAAGAGAAAAATGGCTTGGTTAACACCGCCAAGCAAAGACTCTAAAACATTGAAATTAATTGATTCTGCACCTCTCTGCCCTTGTTGCGACATTGTAATCAGTTTATCCTACACCTCCCTTCCCTTGTTGATCTCTTTTTCCTTTTTGTCGTGTTTGTGTCATCATCATTTCTCAACCTCCCATAGGCTATGGTTTTTCTTAGGGGGGGGGAAGCACCTCTTGCAGTTTTCCCCCTCCTGGTAGCACGTATCCCGGATATGGCATGCCTCATCTTTTTGCCTAACCTAATGTTTACCACACTGTTACCCAACCTTCTTATTATTCGTATCCGCAGCCTGGTGCTATAGCTCCTCCAACATTATCACCTCCTCCTCATTTTCCTTCTCAACCCCCACAACAACAACCATTGCCCCCTTGGGGGCAGGTGCATGCACAGCTACCCCTGGTAATCTTGGACCTAATCAAGGTAAGACTCCTAACATTATGAACCAACAACAGGGCACTCGGCCCAAGCAAGAAACACTTGTTCTCACGAAGAAGCCTTGTTCTTGTTGGAGTGTTCATGGTCATTACACGCATGATTGTCCTCTTTTTTCACAGATGCGGAAGCTATGGGAGTCTCAAGCAACATTGCGAGGATAGCAATCCACCCCTTCTATCCCTCCTAGTGCTACGCCTAGCTAGCCGGCTGTGATTACTAATCCTTTCCCTCAACAAGTATTTGTGGCTACCCAGCCACCTGAAGGTCAGGTGTCCACTCAACCTCTTCCATCTGGGACCCCTGATTACAAGATTCTCATGATGAATTCTAATCAACCTTTAATCGTGGACATCAATCTTCAGACTTGGTCTTGTCAGTACAACAAGCCTCCCGCTACACCTGTTCCCAAGATGCCTCCTTCGGTATCTACATAGCCTCTTTCGACACCTAATGGTCCCTTATAGATCACTCAGCCTAGGGAAAAGGTTCATAGCAAGATCCCTAAGGGACCACTGCACCGAAATGTTGCTTCTGGAAAATCTTCCTGTTCGTACAGCATAGTCGATGATTTGGCACAATCCCTTGCTGCCATTTCAACGTTGGAACTCCTCCAGTCATGCCCTTCACAAAAAAAAGCTCTACTATCTTCCATGGGTGATATAGATCCTTCCGATGGTCAATTGATTGTTTTTTAGGTTGACCAATCAGAACATCCTCCTCTCCTTACTTCCTTCGCCTTCCAAATCCTAGTCAAGATCTGGAACGCTAACGTTTCCTAGTGCATTATTGATGAGGGGGCATCCACCTGCGTGATGTATGCTTCGGTTTGGAAGCAACTTGGATCACCTGAGTTGGATCCTTCCACAATCACTCTCCAAGTGTGGGATGGTCACGCCTCCAAGCCCATTGGCTTATAACGCAATTGTCCTATTACTCTTGCGGGAAAGATTGTTTGCGTTGACATAGAAGTTATAGTTTCCCCTTTAGATTACAACATTCTATTGGGTTGTAGCTACAATTATTCGATGTCTGCTATCCCTTCCATGGTCCACCGCAAGATGTCCTTCCCTCATAATAGAAAGATAGTCACCATTGACTAGTTGACATATTACGAATCAAAGTCTCAGACCTCCCCTGAGTCCACTATCTCTTCGGTGGCCAGCAAGCAAACCATCGATCCTTTGACCAGTGTTTCACCCAGAATCTACAAATATTCCTCACTAATTGGTACATTCCCTGGTCTTCTTCCCCATGTATCTGATCCCAGCTCATCGAATGTTTGCATGATGCAATCATCTCAGACTGCCCTCAAGCGGCCCGCCTCGGTTAGTCAATAGCCTCCACGCCCTCCACAACCTTCTCCTAGTTGTTTGATTCAGCCTTTTTGACCTCCTCCTCTTGGCCTTTCAGCTGGTACTCATGAGCCTCTTTACCCTCTTGGAACGGTTCCTCCAAACCTTAACCATTTAGGAGTCATCCTGCCTAGCCATTACCCCCCCGGTCAGATACCGTTCCTAGGACCCCCACGAGCAGTCTATACGGCACCTGTCATGGCCATCCTCTCTCTTCCTAACTTGACCCTTGGGATTCCTGTCTAGTACCTTGATCCTTCAGCTGCTACCCCACTAGGTCAACCCAAACCTTACCTTGCTTTGACCCCGGTTCAACCGGTCCCCATGACTTCTCCCGTTGCAATAATGCCTCAACCACCTCAATAGGAACCACCTCCTGTTGCGACCGTTTTGGGTAAGAATGGAAAATCTCGTAAGAGGGCCTCCAAGGACAAGGATGCCCCGACGGACCCTGCACCTCCCCCGTCTGCAAAGCCCTGCACTCTGTGTGATGCCGTCGGCCATGTGACCCACAACTGTCCTGAACTACCTAGTATTAAGCCCATGGTTAAATTTGCATTCCCTGAGTCTATGGTCCCTGAAGCCTCCGTTTCTTCCTCGAATGTAGCCAATAATCCTAAAACTATTCACACTAACCAACCTTGTGTATTGTGTGATATCCATGGCCATTATTCTCACCGTTGTCCCTTCCTTACGCATTACCGCACCTCGTTAGAGGTAGTTCAGGAGTACGAGATTGAAAAAAACCAATTCACCTCTCCCATACTTGCGCAGTATGCTACAGGCCATACTGAGGATTTACCCGCTCCCATTGAAATTCCCCCTCCTAATGTCAAGATGAAGGAGCCTGCGGCCACCATCCTCTACCTTTCATCATCCATGAGACCTTGGGTGGAAGCTCCCTCTGAATCTTTCCTTGTTGTTTCGCTTGACCTCCCTTCAACGATCACCCTGGGCTCAACATCAGTAGATCCCCTATCTGCTTGTTCTTCCGTCATCCCCCACGATGATGCACATGTGAACCTTTCTTCTCATGATGATGAGTCAGGTAGCTTCACCGCGTCATGTGGTCTCCCTTTCTCCAGCCACTCCATCTTCTATTGCGATGATGACATCATGGAAGCCATGTCCACCCTTGAATTCATCTTTCCTTCCCACAAATGGGATATCACCACTCGTGCCTATGGTGAGTTTTGTGATCTTAGCACAAGTTACACCTCCAATAGCTCCCACACTCCACCTCACCGTCGGTGTGTGAGTAGTAGACATCTTACCCAGATCACTCCCTCCTGCAGAGTGCGTTCGATTTCTACTTTGTGCTCAAGTTTCCAGTATTGTTCATCATCCTCCCAGTTATTATCTTGTGGCACCTTTCATATGGACCTCCTGTCCACACCTTATATCAGTTTTTCTGATGGTGCAAGTCGTTACTCCAAGAATCTAGCTTCGGCAAGTGGGGAAATTTTTACCCCCTTGCACTCCCTTGTTCTCTCGAACGGGGTATGCATTGGTACTTCTACCAATAACCAGGCCGAATATGATGTAGTACAAGGTTTATTAGCCAATTCTCTTTCACAGTGCATCCTCCACCTTCATATTCGTTTAGATTCCCTGCTTCTTGTTATGCAATTGAATGGTGTCTATCGTGTGCATAATCCTATACTTTTTAGAAGATATTTATGAGTGAATATTTTGATGTGTGAATTTGAAATCATTACATTCATTCATGTACCTAGAGCACAAAATAACTATGTAGATAGCATTGCAAACAATATTCTAGATTGGAATTTAGCACACACATTTAACATAAGATGATAACATAAAAATATCAAAACAATGGATATCCATAATATGTGTCGTATAAAATGTTTTAGAGTCCATCCACTCTGATACATATGACATGCCCATAGCATGTTACAAAACTAAAAACTAGGGGCACCACCTGCCCCTACACACTAATCATTATTTGGAGGATCCCAAGCCAATGGCTCTACTCCTGCAGCTCGTAGATCATGCATACCCTCTCCGGCCATCGCCATGCATTGCATGACCCCTTGCCACTCAAAGGGTAGACCAATACATGGCTCTATGTACTGGTCATCTAGGTCCTGCCAGTCGCGCTCTGAAACATCGGTCAGAAGCCTCTCACATCTATGATGGATATCCTCCAGGAGGGCTGCTGCATCCTCATTTTGCTGTGCCCTCGCTCCACTAGGTCCTGCGGTCCCTGATACTATAGGTCGTCCCATATATCCAGCCGATTTTACCGGTGTTGTATCTGCATACCAAAAGTGAAAGAATCAGTACCAAATACAATATTATAGACCTTTACATGCACATAAAATATTAGCAATCTGTCACTTACCATCAGGCCCGCATATTCGACCAGGCGACAGTGGCAAATATGAATCCCCACAATAACTGATCCCACTATAGGGATAGTCGTCTATATACAGTGGCATCTGATCCCAATGAGCAAAGAACTCAGGTCGGAACACCCATCCAACCGCCCCACCTCATCCTTTTCATAGTATTCACCCCCACCGGTGCATCCTAGTCTCTCTTGGGCCCCCATCTTGGAGCTGTATGTGACGTCGAAGTGTCGGGATCTTCTCAAAGAAGAACGAGCACAAAACTGTGCCATATTCATAGTCATGGTTCACTTTCCACTTGCATAGCGAAAACTGTCATTTCAACAACGATAACATCATCTGGGCCCACCCATAGTAGGTCCCACTCAAAACACTCTCCACAAGCATCATCTACCCTCTAGTGATGTGATGGAGTGCCTAGTTTCCGAGGATCCACAGCACTGCTACGGCCACAACACGGGTCTCTAACCTCTCCAAATCCCTGAAAGGTATCTGAGTCCCCTTGACTTGGAGACCTGGGTGACAATGGCGCTCTACAAACTCTATGATATCCCGCCGTTGAGGTAATACTGGCTGAGTATTCCCTACCATCCTAAGTGGTGGGAGACCAGTAAGAAAATATATATCCTAGACCATCAACTCGATCTGGTGCCCCTACATTATAAAGACCTCATGGTCCGGGTCCCAATAGCTGACAATATAGGCTAATAATGGCTCTCTAGCTCTCATCAAAGGGTTCTCCACAAACTTCAGAACCCCAAACCTGGCTAGTGCACTGCGGACACCTTGATCCTCCCGGATCTCTGACCGTAATGCGCTGAGGTATTTTTCTCTCCATTTGATACGTAATTCTACCATATCTACACAAAACCATCATATTTGTCAGAATACAGATAGGAAATACTGTATATCATCATAAAAACCCTATACTCAGCCAAAAAAAGACAACACATAAAAACCCCTCCCTGACAGGTCGCACTTTCAGGCCCAAACCTGTGACAGGTCGCAGTTTTTTACTCAAAACCTGCTACCCAGGTGGCACTTTTTTCCCAAAAAAGTGTGACCCAGCCATGAGGAGGAGTAAGGATCTGTTCCTGATCCCTAGGGACCTAATCTGAACTTTTAATCCACTGAAAAGAAAGAGTAGGGTTAGGCCTCTTACCTGCAACTGACGGATCTCGATTCCAACAGTTGGTTTGTCCGCTATGATCGCCGCAAGATCTAGGGCCTTCTCTCCTCTCTACATTCACCATAGCTCCACATGAAAATGAGTGAATTTGGAGGGAAAACACCTTATTAAAAGAGAAACCCCCATTTTTTCTTTCGCTCACTGCAACCAAACCATAGCTCCATTTACCAAACCATATGTACCATTTGAAAGCTCTCACCGAGCCCTAGAATGTGTATTTGTTAGTTTTTAGTGATTTGATACTTCACTAGGACACATTTTTTTCCAACAAGCGTCACTTCACCCCTCCTCAAAATCAAATTTCTTCACTTGCAACACTCACACTGAGGGGCACCACTTTTCCCCCATACTTGTCCATACTCCTGTCGACTTTCATCGTGATTTACCATCTTGTACTCATGTTTTTATGGTCCCCATTGGACCTTTTCTATGTTACAGCACCATTGAGTCACCCTTGTTTAGAGCATCTGAGTTGAGTCATCATTGCATTCATGGATTCTATCCTGAGTCCCTTTGAATCTTCTTATAGTCATCCATCCTTCAGTGCTTGGTCCCTCTCTCGTGTTGCACATTATGGCCTTGAGTCCCAATGTCCCCTATCCCTCATGATATTGTGTCAGTTGCTGCTAGGTCATCCATTCCCTTTATGCTCTAAGAAGGGAAGTCGTTCGTTCGCTACTCAGTACTCCCCATTCCATCATCATCATTGGTCTCAGTCTATTAGTCACTCTACTATTTTCTCTCGTGCCTTAGCTGAGGATCCTTTATTGCCTCACCTATGGTAGACCTCGTTCTGTCAACATCAACTCATTCATTCCAAAAGAGAGGTCTAAAGGGCGGTGTACCTTGGTTCCAGCTGCCACTCTTGTTCGGGGCCTTGAATCAGGCAAAGGGACTCCTTATTTCCCTTTGACTTGATTGTTTCTCAGCTCTAGCTCCTTTCAGCATGATCGAGATCCGTATACTTGATGGTTCAGTGATGCAGCAGCTGATATCGGTGATTCTCGGGTGTGTGTGAGATGTCTCAGCCCTCATGAGGGGGTGGCCCTATAGGTATCCCCCAACATACCCAGATGACCTCTTCATCATAGCCTTTGATTTAGCTCCATACATTTGATGATGTCGGCCTTAGCCGCTTGCAGCGCCTTTTTGTTTGCATGTATTAGTTAGACTTTCAGAGCCTTTTCCTGTTTTCAGGGGCATCTAGGTTGTATTTATATCTCATGTACTCAGATATAATTTTACAAGTCCCAGTTTTTATCCCAGGCACATTATGTATGTGGAATTCATTATCGTGTTGTTTATCTAGCTCATGTTTGTGCGAGCATGTACTATATTTACCAGTCCCGTAGTTTTCCGAACGCCTTATTGTTTGCAATTTTCCTCGGTGGGCATAGGTATGGCTCCCCTGCCACCTATAGCATAGGTACTCACTCATCAAAGATACTTGTCGCACCTATAAGTCTCGCCTCCTCAGGGTCTAGTTCTTTCAGCACTTTGGTCTACCTTATACTTCTCTCTCTTTGACTTCCCCTCGATGTCTGGTGATTGAGTTCTTACAACGTACTTCAGTCATATGATTAGCTCCTAACGCTCGCATGCTTGGGGGTAATCTGTTACACCATTTTTTGGTCATCTAACCTATTGTTATTAGATGGACCCAAGTACACCATGTAAAATTGCATTCACTATGAAAAATAACTTAGTAAACCACCTTTATTAAGTTGTTTATGGTCTAAACAGGAAACCCCATGAGGAAATATTAAATAAATCTACATTTGTTTGATTCTCCTCAAGAAATAATTAGTTAAACAAAAAATTGATTAATATTCTTGGTTATATTTAACCCAAAACATGGAAATTAATTAGATAAATCATTATTTATCTTATTATTTCCTAAGAATAATTATTTAAACCTTATTTAAATAATATTTTTTGTTAAATATGACTAAATCACCCTTAAATAATTAAATAAATCATTATTTATTTGATTATCACTAAATCACATCCTTAAAATGATAAATAAATCATTTAATTATTTATTATTTATGAATAAAGGGATTTGAACCAAGTCAAATTCCTTTTCCCTCCAACAAATATAATAAAATATTCCATAAAAGTTGGATCTTGATTTGGTTAATAATATTTTAACTATGCACCAATATCTAGACTAATTCAATATTTTTTTATAAATATAAGGGTTTTCCCATTCAATTACCACCTTTTGTTGCCTAAAATATCACTCTGGATCTATACTTTTGGCCTGACTATTGATCCACCATCATAGTCATATTTTGCTACCATTTTTGTCTGGGTTTTCTACACTATCAAGAGAGAGGAATTTTAGATATGAAGTGCTGAGGACTTACAAGAACCCATCCCATTGAGGAGAATAGGGAGCACCCTCTTGTGTTTTCCTCCCAGATGCCATTAATACAAAATTCATTCAACATATTCTTGTCTTTTCTATTGGATGCATGGAGTAAATCTTATTTTTTCTACTGCTTAATGTCTTCTAATGCATAGATCTTGATTTTTGTAGCATTTATCTTAATCACCTAACTGCAGATCTGAGGATATTAGTAGCCATCTTTGTTGTTAGGGTTGTTTTTTATGTACAGCTAAAGTGGTCTTTTTTCATACACTTGGAATTAAGATTCATAATAACGGCCGAGAGCATGTTATTCATGCAAGAAAAATTTTGTACATGGATTGTATCCTACCACTACCTTTAATGAAGACAATGCTCTCAACTTTACAAAGAAATCCTCTATTTCAAGATGACACATGTACACTATGACAAATGAAATGCACTTTATTATAGACCTAAATCTAGTTATATATGTAATTCACACATTATTTCACTCAAAATTATATAAACATTGCTAAGGAACGTGTCAACTACATTTTAGATATGTGAATAACCACACCAGTATTTGTGTATATCTTTATCTTTGTAGCGAGGGGTTAGATATGGATCTTACATTCAATTTATTAAGGACTAAGAGATATTTTTAAGGCATATACCACTTAGCCATGTATACCCATATTTTAGTAATATAAATCCATTAAGTATGGACACACACTAGGAATGCCTATCAGTTAGAGGTTTGAGGTATGGGATGCGTTATTCCTTCCACCTTACAGGAATTCCCTATACAAGGAACTAAATCTTGGGTTTTTCCTTAACCTTAATGAATGTAGAAGTCCACTAATTTTGAATGAATTCTCTTCGTGGTAGTTACTTTAGTGGGAATATGGGTCTATATAACTATATTATAGTCACTGGTTACAAAGACCCTTCCAAGGCCAGTAGAATGTGTTAAAGACAACCAATCATGTGACTCTATGTATATCATATCTAGTACAAATCATATCAAAAATCAGTCCAATGTGTTATTATTTGGGCATCACAGTTTATAGGATAGATTTAGGTGTAATAATAGTAGCATTCAACATAATAGTAGAAACATATCAGCATTCGACATAATGAGAACAATAAAAATAGAAATCATAAAATAGTATGCCAACATATCTTGTGCTTGCATGATCTTTTCCACCCTAGGCTCTGGTACCAAATTGCCCAAGTGGAGCAAGGAGGTTAATGTTGTTACTTCCAATGAAATCTTGCGCCATTCGAGTAATTGTGCTAGCAAGACTCTGCTAAGCGTGACGGTAAGCAGAATGCTCTAAGACATAACCTGAGAATTGAGCAACATTTTCTTTCTTAATAAAGTTTCTCTTGAAAGAGAAAAACAATATTTTTCCTTTGCCCTGGTTTCAAACAATCAACCATGGATTGGATGGATATTTGCAAATCAACCTTGGAAAATTGGATCAGTTCCTTGTTTACAAAGTCAATGTACTTGATAAGTGTGTTAATCTGGTCCAAATATGTTCTCGTCTCAAAATAACTTAGCGATCTCTTTCCGGCTTCTATTTTATTCTTGCTGAAGGCCAATTCAATTGCATCTCCATATTCCTCATTTATCCACATGAAGTCTTTTTGTGTTTGTCCAAATTTTTAAAATATTCTTTCCCCTCTTTAGAAGTACATATACAGAGACCTTTATAGTACTTTATGGTCCATCCTGATGCTGATCCACCGAGATATTCTCTCCATGATTCATACTCAGGCATGATATAGAAAGACAATACTTGTCCATTATTATGGGTTGCCTTGAAAATAGGAGTAATGAATTCAACAAGAAATGAAGGAATATTGAGTAGAGATGTCCACAAAGAGTGTATGAAGTTGAAGTCTGCCCATGATAGTATGTTCTCAACAACTCCACATTTATCAACTTTCTTCAAAAACTCTTGAGAGAGTTCACACTTTGAACCAAATTTGTTCTGAAGACTTGTCAGTTTCTCCTTGGTTTGGGATTCAGATGTAGGATTTTCAATCAAAGAATTGACGAAGATCCATAAATGATTCTTTATCGTGTGTTCTTTCACCGTAGCTGTATTGTTCTTCTTCTTTAGAATGTTCATCACATGGGTTATTATCTGGTTTTCTACTAAATCAATGTGGGAACCACCTTTAATGGTAGTTATTCCATTAACAAAGCTGAGGTATTGGTGTTTGTACCTCTCTTTTTTTCGATGTGGATAGTTATTTGATTACTTCTGCAAGCAGTAGTGAACTTAGAAATGCACTTTATTCTAGACCTAAATCTAGTTTTATATGTAATTCACACATTATTTCACTCAACATTATATAAACATTGCGAAGGAACGTGTCAACTAAATTTTAGATATGTGAATAACCACACCAGTATATGTGTATATCTTTATCTGTGTAGCGAGAGGTTAGATATAGATCTTACATTCAGTTTATTACAGACCAAGAGATATTTTTAAGGCATGTACCACTTAGCCATGTATACCCATATTTTAGTATTATAAATCCATTAAGTATGGAGACACACCAGGAATTCCTATCAATTAGAGGTCTGAGCTATGGGATGCATTATTCCTTCCACCTTACAGGAATTCCCTATACAAACAACTAGATCCTGGGTTGTTCCTCAACCATAACGAATGCAGAAGTGTACTAATTTTGAAGGAATTCTCTTCGTGGTAGTCACTTTATTAGGGATATGGGTCTATATAAATATATTATAGTAATGGGTTACAAAGCCACTTCCAATGGTAGTAGAATGTGTTAAAGCCAACCAATCATGTGACTCTATGTATATCATATCGAAAATCAGTCCAACATGTTATTCTTTGGGAATCATAGTTTATAGGATAGATTTCGATGTAATAATATTAGCATTGAACATAATAGTAGAAACATATCAACATTCGACATAATGAGAACAATAAAAATAGAAATCATATAATAGTATGCCAACATATCAACCAGAACAACAAGATTGATTGAAGCAACAATTGTAACGCAGGAATATTTGGTGATTCCATTTTAGATAGTGGAACACTAGAGAAAGAATGAGGGATAAATGTATTTATCAATACTCCTAACTTCAAACACTTCATTTCCCTCCAAAAGGTCCCTCTAAAAGAATTTTGACTCAATTAAAACATGTGTCAATATTTTTGTTCGTTGTCTTTGGGATGGACTCCTGAGTCCCAAGTTTGAGACCAAGACTCCCAAGTAGGGCAAGTGGGGAATCCCACCAGGGGAGTATCTAGGGAGTACTTGTCTTAGATCTAACTCAACAAGAATCAGCCATTCTTGAGAGTGGGGGAAAATTTTAACACTAGTATAATAGATTATGAGGAATGTTTATTTCAATTTTACCAAGATGGAAGAGTATGTTGAGCCGACATGAGTTTCTATATCCTATTTCTCCATATGTGGTTTTAAGATTTTATGCATTACAATGTCTTGAAAAAGAAAAAAATAGTTTAGAATAGATGGATATTCTTGCATAACCAGTATGATTGTGACACTTCCATGTAAGCCACCTGTTTCCAGGGCCAAGTGGTAGCATTTTGAGCTCATACACTAACTAAAGCAATTGTAAAACTAATAATCTCACTGATGTAATTGGATACATTAAAAATGCCTATTCATGAATAACACCTAGATTATTATACCACTTGATAAACAAATTTCAGTCACCTTTCCTTCATCAAGGAGATGTAGTACTTTAAGGATTTATTAGTCCAGGTCTGGCATTCAAACACTATAAAATAATTGATGGGGTGAGGGATGTTGTATTGTAGAGTGAAAAGAAACCACTTTCCTAAAAGTGGAAAGATATACTAACAAGGGGATCTTATGTATCAGAGAAACTGTTGAGATTTATGCTCTCGAGCATTGGATGTGTGTGTCAATTTTTTGGGAAAGGAATCATGTTCCAAGGCTTTATATGCTTATACACATGATTTTGAATACCCTGAATTACATGGTATCAATAGAATCATTAGACTTAGTTATAAGTCCTTCCATCATTTTTTTCCTTGTTAGATATGTTGTTTAAAACATAAATGAGGATTATCAGGAATATTCACGTCTAAATGTCATTTATTGAAAAATATTGGAAAATAAGTCAAGATCATTTCTCCAGAGTCCAAATAGAATGTGCTCACATTATCAGACATAATGAAGATGTATCTCTTTTCTAAATACCTTATGGTATGTGCATCGAAAGGCTACTCAAGATAATTATATTTATTTGACTTCTAGTTATAACGTTTCCATTTCATCCGAGGATATTTGTGCAGAAAGAAGAACAATGGAAACATGTCACTGAATATGTAAGAATTATCATTGGGGCTCGCACTTCAAGGCCTTAAATAATTTGAGCTATCTCGAAAGAATTTTGTAACTCTAATAGGTCATACCAAAAATATTAAATGGATATTGGAAGTAAGGATGATAAACTTAGCTTCAAGATCTTTTTGAATTCACAATTTCTGCTGATTGATAATTCTGTTGGCATAAGGCTCCCCTCTCTCTTTCTGCACATAACATTTATCTAAAGGGAGATATTTCTAATTCTTCCTATATACTTGCTTATCATATTCTTCCTAATTTCTTCTTTCATTCCTACCCTTGTGGAGCAGAATAGATGGGTGAAACAAAAATTTCAACTAGTCATGCCAAATTGTTTCAAATTTCACAACAAAGTTTTAGCTAACATAAAGTTTAAAATACCTTAACACTTATTTAGATGCCAAAAATGACCAGAATGTGGATATATTTCTTGAAAATGGTGCCAAATAATCTGAACAAACAATATATTGTGAATGAAATAAATCCACCTAAAAAATTAGAATAGTTGTTGAAAATGTTATTTTCCAAGGAATGTGGGGTTTTCAACATTTTCATAAAATTGGAAACAAAACATATACTTCATAAGAGTTTTAGCAAGAGGTTTTTGACTTGTATGATTAATAGAGTCAATGGTTTTTATCACATGCATATAATAGGGTTAAGAATTGGGGGGAAATCATAATTTTAGGGACATTCAACAAGCCCCGTGACAAAGCACATAACTGTATATTTTCATATGATTTAAAATTCAACTTATAAATAAGCATTTCATACAATTTTAAATTCAAAGGTGCTATTTTACCTTTTTTTTTGCATCTTCCTATATAGGTTCATATTTAAAATTAAAAACCCTTAGTGACAAGTACAACAACTATGTTATTAACATAAGTAGGTCACTACTTTCGAGAAAGTGACCTACTGCATAATTCTCAACCAAGCACTTACCTAAGCAAGATATCACCACAATCATTGATCTTTTTTATTTGAAAACCCAATTCTAGAAAAGTATGGTCTGAATTCAAGGCGTTTAATTTAGAATTTACTAAAAACTCAATTACAGAGCACATAAATAATCTTATTCCAGAAAATATATTGCTAAAGATTGGTCTGCAATGCACTAAAACTTAGTGGAAACTCGAGAGATTGGAGAGGGCACTGCACCAAATATTTTAGGAAGTGACAGCTAGTGAATGGATATTTTTGGCTAAGCCTAAAGTGTGTTTTGTATATTCAGCTCAATGGAGCCTGGAAATTTCCCTATAAGAAGAAGCATTGGTTGTATCAGGTTGAGACAATCTAGGAGCCCTATATCGAGTCAAAATAGCCATTCTTCACCTCCTCATTTATTTTGGAAGGCCTTCCTCTTGGCCAAAAACATAAATTTAATATATGTGGGTTCCCCAGCCTAATGACCCCTTTTGTAGTAGAATGAGGGTCCCTATTCTGGTAATTGTATATCTGCTAGATTAGCCTAGGAGTGGACCTAGAGTATTTGCAGCCAATTGCTCCCTACCACCATTTTCTAGAAGTATAGTATGTTAGGTCAGAAACTCCCTTGGGTCATTTAGTTCCAAAAAACATGCCAATTATTTGGAGCTGAAATCTTATATCTCATGTGGAAAGAAAAGAAAGATTAAAAACAATTTTATTTAAAAATTCTTAAAATTGCAGCAAATTTAATTGGTATGGTGGTGTTATAATATGTGTCAAGTTTCCAACATTCATTTGTAGGTAAAGGTGTAGGTTATAAATTTTAACCCATTGATTCCTTGAGTTTTTTCTAGGGGTTACTCCATGTATGTAAAATGATTTCCACCCAGGATTCAAATCTCCCCACTTAGCCCAGTATTGCAAGGTTGAAGAGTTCACCCAAAAGAAGGTTTATCATACTAAGTGAACACAATGAGATCTACAGATAACCTCCTCCTCATTCAGATGATGATAAATTTTCTCGAAGATCACAATCTCAATTTTAGCTAGGTTTACCTAGTTCTCTGGTCACTTAGACACTAATAAAATTATCTTATTGCATCTTATATTATCTCCTCACGCTCATCATCCTAGAAAAGAATAATCCACCGAAAAATAGAATGATGGATAGGACACTTTTCAGCCCCAACTAGCGGGGCTGACAATGAAGTCTATGGGACAAACCCAAAAAACAATGGTTTTATGATGGAAAATTGGCCTAGAGTTTTCCTACAAACATCAATCTATCATCACTAAATATTTATTCTACGCAAGGTATCTAAAGTCGCTCTACCGATTCATTTTAATGCCAAGAATTCACTACACGAAACAAAATAATTGTTATTTTTTTTGAGTTAGTATATAGTTTATAATGTTAAAAGTTGGTATTGGTTATAGGTCCATAGTGTTGAATATTTTCTATTTGAATTACGTCAATATTTATAATAATTACGTTTATGTCTGTGTGTGTAATATCTATGTGTGTATGTGTGTTGGTTCACACACAGACACAACGTTAAGCCATCAAAGATGAATCTCAAAGGTGTTTTTCAAAATATAAGCCCACATGGGAATTATTGAGCTAGAAATGGCTACATATTTTTTTCTCATGAACAAGTCTCAATGTGGAAAATCCATGAAATATAATTATGTCAACTTTTTCAGATAAGTATTCCACATTTTTCCAAAAAAACACATTTCCACGTGCTCTTGTTTTCGCATTTTTCGAAGCAAGGAAATGGGAGCATGTTATGCTATTGATGGCGAAGGTTGTTTTGTCTACCTATAGGTGCCCTCCTATGGGTCAAGGCCTACTACTTCTATATTTTCACCAAAAAACCTCAGAGATAGGTCACTGAAAATCTCAGAGAAGATGTTCAAAAATCTCTATTTGTAGACTATTTGAAGATCAAAATCTCAATTTGCAGTGAAGAACAGTAATATATTCATTGGTATGTGGACCACTCACATGGAAGATAACATTTCATTGTTATTTGTTTCATGATTTTGTGGCATTTAAGTGGAATGATGTGGCACACCTATGTGGTAGATGGTGTATCATCATGACATCGCTCATTGGTGATGTGGTGATGACATGATGAAAATATTGCACTAACGTGGCATTGACATGGAGAGGAAGTGGAAGGTGATGTGCAGCGCATGTCAAGGAATTGATTCCGAGAAATTTGGAATCCAATATTTTTCCTTTTCTGCCAATACTAATTGAACCTAAACTTTTTAAGTTATATTAATTGTAGCTACAAATCTAAAAGAAACCTAAGAAAGTATGAAATACTTGTAGCTTCCTAATTATGTAGCCATCGTGTGATATTGTTATGCATTACGTTGTTAGAAGCATTTATAAAAACCGATAATAAATGAAAATAAGCTATCCCAGTTGGGCATGATGTCAAGGTGTTGCCATGGTGTATTCATGCTTGGGCATGATGTCAAGTATTAGTCTAAATTTAATATTAAACACGATGTATTTTTTAATGGACATAATATTATAAATAATAGACATGTATTATTTCCATAGGTATCATTTATGGATATACCTAATATTGTTATTTACCTTAGTAAATGGTACAAGGTGATGTTATCAAATATTTTTAGTCATGTTTTGTTGTTGGGAATTTTTTCTTGCTACAACAGAAAGCAAATGGAGTCGTGTTTTAATGACTGGACAGTTTGCCTTGCTACAACAACAAAGAAATGGGGTTGTGTTCTAATTATTGGGCAGTCTGCCTTGCTATAGTAACAAGGAAATGGAGCCATGTTTTAATTACTGGGAAGCATATATAGTGGCTCAACACTATTACCATCACCAACTTATTTCCCATTGACCACCAAACTAGTGGACGTTACCAACTTTGGTGTTTGTGTTAACCAATTGAAATTAGTTGTGAATTTTTCCTTTAAAATTTTGCAAAACATAGTTGAGTCATGGAGTCTTTTACATCGTAATGGTAGCATAATAATAATTGGTATAGTTTGTGTGATTTTCATATATAGTTGGTCTTTATATGAGATATTTCCATCACTTGAGTGTGTAACCATGATAAGCACTAGTACAAAGAAATTCAATTCTTGATATGGTAAGATTCTTGGACATGTTAATTCCTTTGTGACTTGGCATTTCCATGGTGCTTTTGATGTTTATTTCACAAGGAAAGCTTCATGGATGGTAGATCATAATAGGAATTTAAAGTATGTGTACACTTGGATATGAGATTAATATTGTCATGTTATTGGTTTTTTTCTATCATAATACCTCTCTTGTATGTACTACAAGAGTAATCACCCTATTCAATGGTTTATAATTGGGTATACACTTGAAGACCCTTCCCACATGCGCCATGTATTAAATGAATGCAGGTATAACAACGTATAGAGGCCTCCCATTGAGGCAAAAAATAGGACTTATTTAGAGGTAGCAGTATGAAACGATATTTGTAGGTTTCATTTCCCTCCTTACAATCCTTTTGTGTTGACTCCCTTGGAGGAATTTTAAGCATAGCCTTCTAGTCTTGTAAATTCAACCAACGGGTTTCAAACCTATAGAACACATCTAATATAACAATGATGTTAGGTCCAACCTCAGAAAAATGGTGTTGGAAAAATAACATAAGAATGGTCAAAACTATGCCATCAATGAATAGTGGATCACCCAAACATAAACAGGAACAAAAAAAATCACAATTACACATGGGGGTATGTTACAAGTGACATCATATCCCAAGTTTCAACACTTTACCTTGGGTTGAAAAATAAGTATAAGGACTATTCTTATTCATGCATGCATAAATCTTGGACCCTTATGTTATTGCTGAGTAGGGTGCCATTGTAGGTAGATCAAACTTGAGGTGAGAAACAAGAGTTAGACCTAACAATGGCACCATACTACCTTGGTAGATCGACATAGAGATACAAATTGCATCATGCTATCAATGATCCTAACTTGTTCACAATTTTTATTGAGAACAAGTCCCATCATTAGAATTTATAAAGGATACTATCATCAATAATTTTTCCAAAATGTCACAACTTCCTGGAACTTGAAGAGTGTCATTTCAATACTTCTTCTTATGATAACTATATGCATGAATATATGATGATTCGAATATTGATCTACCTGCAAATATGTTTTCATGGAAAATTTGCATAGGTATCCTTCCCTCTGGCTAGGGCTTCCCATTTTCACTGGTGGACTGATATTTCCTTTTGAGAATTCAACTTTCACATGAGTGAAATTTCAAAGTAGTTCAAGGACCTGTTCAAGAATTAGGAAGTTGACACTCTTTTACATGAATTGAGATGAATGTCTCATAGTAATATCCTTATGCTGATAAGACACCTGAATATTTTCTCCTTTCAAATTTGGCCCACAAACTAGGGCTTTCAGCAAGAACAATAAATTTTTTCTCCTTCTTTATTAGTACTCTGAAACTATTTATTCTTTCTGGTTAGTACTATGAAAATTAAAAAAAAAAAAAACTTCGGAAGACCGTGTTTTAATGACTAGGCAGTTTTCCTTGCTACAACAACAAAGAAATGGGGTTGTGTTTTAATTATTAGGCAGTGTGTCTTGCTATAGTAGCAAGGAGAAGGAGCCATGTTTCAATTACTGGGAAGTATATCTTGCTACAATAACAAGGAAATGGCCATCGCTAAACTTCACATCTAGTGGTTCAACGTTATTACCATCACAAACTTATTTCCCATTGACCACCAAACTAGTGGAATTATCCAACTTTGGTGTTTGTGTTAACCAATTGAAATTAGTTGTGCATTTTTCCTTTAAAATTTTGCAAATGTGTTGTGTAACCAGCTCCAAAAATAGAAGAAAAGAGATATCAACGCCTTAGAAATAAGCCACTTCGAGGGGGCAACCTCCAATACATTACATAAATGAAAAATTCTTGGATGATACAATTTAAAAAACATTTATTTACTATCTCAGTTTGACCATTAGATTGAGGATGATAAGATGAGCTATGAGCTAATTGAGTACCCAAACAAGAAAATAACTCCGTCCAAAAATTTCCAGTAAAAATGGGATCTTTGTCGCTCACAGTAACCCTTGGGCTTCCATGTAGCTTTTGAATTCTGTCCATAAATGTAGTAGCAACTGTAATTGCTTTAAATGGATGAGATAATGTACAAAAGCGTGCATACTTGGTAAGTCTATCAACTACCACCATGATGACACTCTTTCCTTCGGACTTAGATAAACCTGTGATGAAATGCATTGAAATATCCTCCCAACATTGACTTCGAATGTATAAAGGTTGTAGAAGTCCCGGGGTCTTAATTGTCTCAACTTTATTCTGCTGGAAAACCAAACATTCCGCCACAAACTTTTGAATATCAAATTTAAGGCCATCCCAAAAAAATTCTTTCTTCACCCTGTGGTAAGTTTTTAAAAATCCTGAGTGTCCTCCTAAAGGAGAAGTGTGTAATTCCAGAAGAATATTTTGTTTTAGTTGGGAATTCTTACAGAGATATAGGTGATCTTTGTACCATAAGGAATCATTTTTCCAACTAAATGTATCAGATGTACTAGGATCTTGCTGCAACTTTTGAATGAGTGTCCATACATCTTTGTCCTTCATCCATTCATCTCTTGCTTCGGTTATCCAATCTGGTTGGATAATTGAAATGGCACAAAGCAATGCTTCCACCTCTTCATTCTTTCTTGAGAGTGCATCTGCAACAACATTAAGCTTTCCTTTTTTGTAGATTATTTCAGAGTCATAACCCAACATCTTTGTGACCAATTTTTGCTGCTCTTATGAAGATATTATTTGTTCCAAAAAGTGTTTAAGACTATCATGATCAGTTTTTACCTTGAAGTGTATTCCCATTAGGTAAGTTCTCCATTTCTTTAGTGCATGCAGTATTGCTAACATTTCCTTCTCATAAATAGGTTTATGTAAATACTTTCCTTTGATTGGATGACTTTCAAAAGAAATGTGTCTTCCTTCCTGCATTAAAACAGCACCAATTCCATTTCCTGAGGCATCATATTCCACAATAAAGGTTTTTGTGAAGTCCGGCGTAGCTAAGACCGATGCTAGGCACATTCCCTCTTTAAGATGTTCAAAGGCCTTAGTTTCTTCAGGAGTCCATGAAAATGCATCTTTCTTCAATAATGTTGTTATAGGTGCTGCTATTCTCCCATAATTCTTAATAAACTTGCGATAATACCCTATTAACCCGAGAAATACTCGCAACTGCTTTATGGTTGTGGGGACTTTCCATTCCTTAATGGCTTTAATTTTGTTAGGGTCTACTTTAACACCCTCGTCAGATACAATATGACCCAGATATTCCACCTCTTGTACTCCAAAGAAACATTTGGATTTTTTTGCATATAATTGTTTCTCCTGCAATAGTTTGAGCACCCCGTCAACATGTTCAACATGATCCTTCCAAGACCTGTTGTAGATTAGTATATCATCAAAAAATACTAGCACAAATTTTTTAAGGAAGGGTTTGAAAATGGAATTCATCAACCCTTGAAATGTAGAAGGTGCATTGGTAAGGCCAAAAGGCATGACCAAAAATTCATAATGACCCTCATGAGTTCGAAATGTTGTTTTTGGAATATCTTCAGTCTTCATTCTAATTTGATGATATCCTGAACGAAGATCCAACTTGGTAAAATAAATTGCTCCATGTAATTCTTCCAATAATTCATCAATCACAGGAATGGGAAATTTCTCTTTAATGGTGAGCTTATTGAGCTCCCTATAATCCGGACACATTTTCCATGATCCATCCTTCTTGTGTACCAATACTACAGGAGCAGAGAAAGAACTTTGACTAGGTTGAATTATACCCGCTTCTAACATTTCTGCAATCATACGTTCAATTTCGCTCTTTTGGAAGTAAGGATATCTATAAGGCCTCATGTTTGGAGGAACACTTCCTGGAATCAAATGAATAGCATGATCATGATCACGAATAGGTGGGAGTCCTTTGGGAGTTTCAAACACCTTGGAATGATAGTCCAAGACTTGTTGGAGATCTGCAGAAATAGATGATTTTGATGTTGGAACTTCTAGTGAGCATAATTGTGCAATTACGCCTCGTTTTTCTTTCTTTAGAATCTTTTTCATGACATTAGAGCTTATTATCTTTCCCGGCTTCCCTACAATACCCCGTAATTTGATTTCCTTTCCTTCTGAAAAAAATTTCAAGAAAAGTTCTTGAAAATTAAAAGCTACCATCCCCAAAGATTGTAACCATTGTACTCCTAGTACAACATCAACACCTCCCATAGGAATGGAAAGCATTGGACTAGTCAATACATATTCCCCCATGGTTAGCTTGATATTATAAAATTTTCTAGAGAAATTTATAGTTCCTCCATTTGCAACCATCACTTGACATTCTGGTGTTGGGTATAGGAAACAATTTAATTCCTTGGCTACCTTACAATGAATAAAATTATGGGTGCTACCTGAATCAATCAACAATATTACCTTTTTCTTCTTGATATGTCCTTCTATCTTGAGAGTTTGAGGAGTGGTAATTCCTGCCAGTGCATTACACGATATGGTCGGATTCATTTCTTCCTCTTCTAGGGATGGTTCTTGGTGTATATCCTCTTCTTGTTCATTTTCTTCTTCTTCTTCACAATCTATGTAAAATAATTTCTTCTCAGCACACTTATGACCTTTAGTGTATTTGCTATCACAACTGTAGCAAAGCCCTTTTGCTCTTTTTCTTCCAATTGTTGTGGTGTCAACCTTGTAGGTTGTGGAAATCTAGGCATAGCAACACTTCCTTCTTTATAGAATTGAGTGGTAGGCTTCCTTGTTGCCATTATTTTACATTCAACTTTTCTTGCCAACCTGAATGCCTTCTCCAATGAATCCGGTTCCAAAACATGAACTTCATGTTGGATGTTATCCTTTAAAGTGCCTATGAAGAGATCGATCCTGTGTTCCTCTGGGATATTAGTTACCCTTATATTCAATTTTTGGAAGTCCTCAATGTGCTGCCCCACTAAACCCTTTTGTTTGAGATTTATCAATTGGCTAAAGAAGGTGTTGCTCTTTGTATCCTCATAATGTGCTATCATTTCCTCCGTAAAATTGACCAAGTGACAATTTTTTTACGGGAGCAAAGCCATTGATACCATACAAATGTATTTTGTTCTAAATGTAAAGTTGCAATGCGTACCTTTTGTGTGTTTTGCACGTTGTGGAGATCAAAATATTGCTCCATCTGTAGTATCCATGTTACAGGATCCTTTCCATCAAACTTCCTCATATCCATTTTTGGAATATGGTGGTTCTTCCCACCAACATTAGAGTTTACGAAATCATGATTGACATTTATTTTTTTCTCATCATGAGGTTCTTCTACTATATTTTCACCATTAGGAAACATTTCTTGTATCAACTTTGTCAAACCTTCGATGTATGCTTTTAGATCATTCTTCATGTTTTCCATGTTTTCTTTCATGTCATCCATCTTAGTTCCATGCCAGCTTCCATGCCATCCATCTTAGCTTCCATGCCTTTCTTCAAAACTTCCATTTCATTTTTTGTTTCTCTTTGCGAGAGTGAAATTTGTTGCACTTGCTCTTGTAATTTTGATAGATCATGTTGCAATTCTTCATCTTCATGAGTCATAGTAGAGCATTCTAAAGGCTTAATGGGTGTTGAATTATTTTTATGGGGCATATTTTAGAACCCAATACTGATATCTATTCTACAATATGCCCTTGGAATCAATTCAAATTGATTCTTCAAAAAAGACTTATGCAAATCACAAAAAAAAATAATACACACCTTTTTCTTGCTTTTGAGGAGCTCAATATTGAAATTGTATTATCTCTGTAATTAAAGCACTTCAATATTTGAATTTCAGTACTGATGTATCCATCTGAATTATCTTTCAAATGCCACAGGTCTGACTTGATTTGGATTCTCCAGGACAAATTTTTGTCCAATTTCCCACAATGACCTAATTATGGACTGGTTCAGTACAGCGAACTTGTACGACTTGCCACGTGTCATTGTTTCATCCTTCGGCTTTGAAATTTATATCCAAGAAACTAAATTCCATGTAATAGCGACCAATTTTTATGACACTCCAATCCGATGCTCAGAGAGAGAGAGTTATGAAGATTTTCCTACGATCACCTCTTTGAGATGAAATTCAGGAGCCTGAAAAAGCACTACATTCCACAGATCATATCTCCAAAAATATTGTGAACCAAGATCTGAAATTTTTTGATGATGTTCCTCAGGATTTCGGCTTCGCACCCTATGCATTTCATCTTCTGATACTTCGTAGAAAATAATTTATAGCGCAAATTACATGATGACCTGTTTAGGAGCCTAAAACAGGACCTCACTTCCACATATCATATCTCCAAAAATATTGCGAACCAAGCTCTGAAATTTTTAGAAGATCATCCTCAATATTGCAGATTCGCACCCTGATAATTTCATCTTCTGAAACTTCATAGAAAAAACATTATAGCGAAAATTCCACGATGACCTGTTTGGAGCAGTGAAACCCTAGAATCCAAAGCTCCGATACCAAATGTTGTGTAACTAGCTCCAAAAATAGAAGAAAAGAGATATCAACGCCTTAGAAATAAACCACTTCGAGGGGGAAACCTCCAATACATTACATAAATGAAAAATTCTTGGATGATACAATTTTCAAAACCTCCTTTCTATATATAGGAGTCCATGTGGCCATAATGTAATCCTAGTGGGCCACAATGTAATCCTAGCCGACCTAACAATAATAATTTAAGGGCACAATAATAACAAAATGGGGGTTACAAGGGTACAATAATAACAATAAGGGGGTTACACTAATAAAAATAAGGGACTATACTAGTAATATAGGGACCTAACAAAATGATAGTTGATTCATGGAGTCTTTTACACTGTAATGGTAGCATAAGACTAATTGGTATAATTTGTGTGATTTTCATATATATTTGGTCTTTATATGAGATATTTCCATCACTTGAGTGTGTTACCATGCTAAGCATTAGTACAAAGACGTTCCATTCTTGATATGGTAAGATTATTGGACATGTTAATTCCTTTGTGACTTGGCATTTCCATGGTGCTTTTGATTTTTATTTCACAAGGAAAGCTTCATGGATGGTAGATCATAATAGGAATGACAATTATGTGTACACTCGGCTAAGAGATTAAAATTGTCATGTTATTGATTTTGTTCTATCATAATACCTCTCTTGTATGTACTGCAAGAGTAATCACCCTATTTAATGGTTTATAATTGGGTATGCACTTGATGATCCTACCCACATGCACCATGTATTAAATGAATGCAGGTATAGTAACGTATAGAGGCCTCCCTTTGAGGCGAAAAATTGGAGTTCTTTAGAGGTAGCAATATCAAATGATATTTGCGGGTTTCATTTCCCTCTTTACAATCCTCTTGTGTTGACTCCGTTGGAGGAATTTCAGGCATAGACTTCCAGCCTTGTAAATGCAACCGACAGGTTTCAAACCTATAGAAGACATCTAATAGAACAATGATGTTAGGCCCAACCTCAGCAAAAGGGTGTTGGAAAAATAACATAAGAATGGTCAAAACTAAGCCATTCAAGGAATAGTGGATCACCCAAAGATAAACAGGAACAAAAAAAATCACAATTACACATGGGAGTATGTTCCAAGTGACATAATATCCAAAGTTCCAACACTTGACCTTGGGTTGAAAAATAACTATAAGGATTGGTATTATTCATGCATGCATAAAACCTGGATCCTTATGTTATATCTGAGTAGGGTTCCATTGTAGGTAATTCAAACTTGAGGTGAGAAACAAGAGTTATATCTAACAATGGCACCATACTACCTCGGTAGATCGACATAGAGATACAAATTGCATCATAAAGGTCCTCTTCTATATCAAAAGGCTGGCTTATTTTTGATAGCTTATCTGACATTTTATTTATAAATGGTTTGTTTCCATCGGTATTCCAATGTTTATTTTTTTTAATTTTTTTTTTAATCGGTATTCAGACAGAGTAGAACCGTCAATCTTCCAACGTTTATTTTCGTCTCTCTTCCGAATTCTTAGTGCCATCGCTCTAGCGACGTTTTGTTTTTTAATTTTATTTTCGTTGCTCTTCCGAAAGAGTAGAACCATCAGTCATTCGACGTTTATTTTTTTTAAATTTTTTTGTTTCATCGCTCTTCCGATAGAGTAGGACTGTCGGTCTTCTTACGTTTTTTTTTTTTTTAAATTGTTTCGTTGCTCTTCCGACATGCTTGGACCGTCGGTCTTTCGACATTAAGTTTTTTTAATTTTTTTTGTTTCGTCACTCTTCTAACATCATGAAACTATCAATCTTCCGACCTTATACCGTTGTTCTAGCAACGTTTCGTGGAGTCGGACTAGCGACGTGTCGAGGCGTCGGACTAGCGACACTTGTAACCGTAAAAAATGTGACGACTGATTAAACGTTGGAAGTGCGATAGAAATATAAAATGTCAGAAGTATCGTCATTATAGCGACATTTAAGTCAAGTGTCGGAAGTCCGACGTGAAGAGAAACCACTTTTTGGTGCACCGAAAAACGTCGCTCTTGGGCCACCTATGTGTCGTAATAGCAACATTTTGGCCGTCATAATTTGGGACAAATGTGCTAGTGAACCTGCACAACGCTCTAACAAAATTGAGTGGGCTCACCAATGTCTTGCTGGGACACTTAGGAGGTTGAATTTCTGAGCATTTTGTTTCTTTTTCTTACAGTGTCTCCAGTGACACAATTTTCAGGAAGTAATACGAGAGGTAAGAACCTACACATCGCTCTAAAATACTTGAGAGGGCTCGCCAATGTCTTACTGGGACACTTAGGAGAGTGAATTTATGAGCATTTTGTTTTTTCTTAGAGTGTCTCTAGTGACACAATTGTTGAGTAGTAAGACGAGAGGTAAGAACCTGCGCATCTCTCTAACAAACTTGAGTGGGCTCACAAATGCCTTGCTGGGACAATTAGGAGTTGAATTTTGAGTGTTTTTCTTTTTCTTTTTCTTTTTTTCTTTTTTAGGGTGCCTTCAACTATACAGTCGTTGGGTGGTAATACGAGAGGTAATAACCTACACATATCTCTAACAAACCTGGGCGGGCTCACTGCTGTAGAAAATGAAGCACTTGTAGGATGAATTGATACACATAGGGCCCATGTGTGCCGGTAGGATTAAAGAACAATCTACAAACACCCCCACTCTAAAATGCCCCTAAAATTCATGGGATGAGGTCAAGGAACAAAGAATCAACACAATGGAATCGAGTCAAAGAACTTCACAATATAAAAACTATGGGAAATCAAGGCTATATTGAAGACTGTTTTCACTCAGTTGTTTGGTTGCAACATCACTCCTTACTTCAGCAATTATTGGCACCATCCTTAACAAGGAAGTTGTTCTCTCATACCCTAGTACTTATTAGCATACATCTTTCAATTATGGGTATGTGCATACTTGAAGCCCTATTTCGAAAATGGCTTCTTTGGAGGTACTCCTACACGTAAGTATATTTTATTTTTCAAGGTATAATAGCGTAGTGTAGAAAATAGAATAAATAAATAAATTTCTTTATATGTAAAAATATTTTTTTTTGTTGCAACAGGCTGTGAAATTTGACATAGGTGATCAATATTCGAATTTATTTATGTATGTAGATGTTTTATATTGGAAAATTAAATTTCTACAAACACTTATATTCATTTTGATCACCTTCTTCAAAAAATTCCTTGATTATCATATCTTATGGCTTGCGCACTTGATGAAAATTTTGGAAAAACAATCGGGACATTCATGTTTTGAAGGACGAAATGAGCATATTTTCAAGACCTATTTCTATCCTACATAGCCCTTTATGTATAATTTCTAACCAAATTTTAATCAATCGATTGGGATTTGAAACGAAAAAAGTTATGACCAAAACAGTGACAAGATGTCTAGTAGGTAGCTTAGGAACATAGTTGGGACAATCCGTTTTTGGAGGCCTAAATGACTAGATTTTAGAAACCTGTTTCTATGGGATATTCCCCTATGAATCTAGTTTACAATGAAACTTGAATTTTTTTTTATTTTTTATTTCTTATATATATATATATATTATGAGAAATTTATGACCACAATACTAATTTTTTTATATTAAACCAACACTCTTGAAACTATTTTTTCCCAGCTATTCACTAGCATATTTGACCCATCAATTCTTCTTTCCTTAAAAACATGTTATTGTTGGAGATAGCTACATGAATATAATTAAATCTCCAATTTGAATCAGTTCAATCCATCATCAAATGAAAAGGTTATGCTTAAAAAATCAGTCTTTGGTCTGAGCGGGAAAATCGAAAATGACACTGTTATGCAGGTTGTTCTAAGAAAATTTAACATACCATTACATGGAAATTTTAAAACCTGTTTCTATTGGAGACATATCTCTTAATTCAATTTAATTTGGCTTTGGAATCAGTCAAATTGGATGAAAAACAAAGAAGTTATGATTGAAACACTACTAGTTAGTATGGTTGGCCACCACTCTACCGCGGGTAATAAATTAATTTTTCTTTTTTTATCTTTCTGTGGGTTTGTTTTACAGAGTAACTACATGTTATTTTATTTGCATATGCCTTGAATTGGGAGAGCCCGAGCATCTCTCTTATTCCTTGATTTTATGTTTTATTGCAGGTAGATGCTCATTTTTTTGTAGGTCTTAGGAGAATAAATGAGGTCAATTTATGAACAAGTGATTTTTGAAGACAATGATAATGAAATGAGAAAATTTTCAAAGAGGTAAATTTATGAAAAAGTGATTTTTGAAGACAATGATAATGAAATGAGAACATTTTCAAAGATGTTTCCTCACATGGAGAAAACAATGCGAATAATTTTCATCACTTAACAGATTTATAACATGACAAATGAGGAATTGATTTCCATTTGAAGATCCAAGTCATTTTCGAAAAACATTTTTCCATTCATTCACCATTCACAAACAACATTGCTGCAACAAAAATCATAATGATTGTAACTTAATTTATTTATTTATTTATTGGTTTTTAATAAACAGTCGTTTATTTTCTGATTTATCTTATGTTTTTATGCTTCGGGTATTGTTCACTTCAAGGTCACATTTTTGTTTTGTTCTCAAAATAAAAGAAGCGATTTCTTAAGTTTCATGATGTTGTTACTCCAGAAAATTTTTCTAAGTGTTGGATGTTGTTACACCGTCAATGTTGTTACTCCATTACTCTTGTGACTCCGTTAGCGTTGTCACACCGTAAGTGTTGTTACTCTGTCACTGTTGTTACACCGTCAGTGTTGTTACTCTATCACTGTTGTTACACTGTCAGTATTGTTACTCCATTACTGATGTGACTCTGTCACTGATGTTACACAATCAATGTTGTTACTCCATTACTGATGTGACTCTATCACTGCTATTACACCATCACTGCTGTTACACCATCAGTGTTATTACTCCATTACTGATGTGACTCTGTCACTGCTGTTACACAGTCAATGCTATTACTCCACTACTGTTGTGACTCTGTCACTACTGTTACACCATCACTGTTGTTACACCGTCAGCGTTGTTACACAGTCACTGCTATTACAATGTCAACGCCGTTACACCATAATTGTTGTTACACTCTCAGTGCTGTTACTCCATCACTGTTGTTACTCCATCACTGTTATTACTCCTCTGGTGCTATTACTCTGAAAAATTTTCTAGTATCTGATGTTGTTACTCCAGGAAATTTTCTGAGAGTCTGATGTTGTTACTCCTCCTGTGGTGTTACTCCATGGTGATATTTTTCTAAGTACTTGGTGCTGCTACTCCCCTAGTGTTGTTACTCCACCAAGGTAAGGTTCTAAGTGTTGGAATCACGATTTCCATTAGACCAAAACCTGTAGGCTTTAGTCTCCGCTACAATCGCCAGAGTTAGGATCCATGAGAGGCAGTTTGTCCATGTCGCGAAACACACCGAGAGCGTTGAAACCAATGTCCAACAATCTCCCCCCAACGCGAGCCGGGTGAGTTTCGAACTCGAGACCTAGTGCTCTGATACCACTTGTTGGAATCACAATTGTCGTTAGACCAAGACCCACAGGCTTTAGTCTCTGCTACAATCTCCAGAGTTAGGATCCACAAGAGGTGGTTAGTCCATGTCGCGAAACACATGGGGAGAATTGAACCCAATGTCCAAAACCAGGTACATCCACGACAAAATCCATGGATTTCATTAGTATTTTACTTATGACATGACCAGCTATGATTGATGATAGACATACTTTAGTTTGGGGGAGGTCTTTCATTTAGTAATAAGGATGATTATTATGGTGAGTCTTGTCAGGAATGATTCACTCTTAATTCCTCCTCATGTCACCTTCCTAACATAATTTTTTTTCCCTTCCCATATTATTAGCCAAGTCATGGTTGTTTTTACCACAACACATCTATTGTTGTTGACCAATTTTCACGTTGAATTCAACATATGAAGGTATTTCTGATTTTTTTTTCTCTTTGGTGAATCGGAAATACTTTTAATGGTATAGGCCCTATTTGACATAATGATTGGGTAGTCAATTCATCTTTTTTTATCTATTAACATAATATTATTTCCAAGGAACAATTATACAAAGATGATTTCATCATGCCAGCTTTCAACTTTTCTAATGGGTCAAGTCCCTGATCTTGTAAAATTTATGATGATGACCACAAAATTGTATTTAAATATTTCCACCATTATCTAATGAACTGTTGTTCAAACCCAATCTCAGCAATGAAAAATATATTTATTAGAAGTCATATGAAGGGTATTAGTTTTTGAGAAGAAAAACAATCAAAGTTGAAAATAGTTATTATACAAATTTTTACGCCATCCCTAGCTCTTAAGGAGTTGACGTGCCACCCCATCTATTAAGTAATATTTTATTTATTAACAATAACCATAGTTGAATTCCAAATATAAATAGCCATCTAGAGGATAGGAGGTCTCATGTAATATTCCTAAATTAGCATGCAACTAATTGGAATATCAATTTTTCTCTTGACATCTAGTTACATGAATAAATGGGTAAGGAGGCCCATAAATATATTAAGTAGGCATAAAATCCCTCTTAATGTGAAAAGGGATCATGTTCATAGCTGGATAAAGCACCCTCATGTGTGAACATGGGCTAATTCAAGTGGACAAGGTCAAGTTTGACCAAGTCAACAACACTAATATGGGAGGAGTGGGTCATCAATAAAGATAGCCTAGTATGAATAGGGATCAATTTAGATAGTTAGAATAAAGAAACCTTGGGTGTGAAAGGAGAAAATGCATGGAGATTAAGTAAATATTGAGCAAATCAAATAGCGTTGTAAATGAGAGAGTGGAGCTAGTGGAGACAACATAATTTTGAAGGAGGAGCCTTTGCATGGAAGTGACCTCATAAATGGGTGGGACCCATGGTGAGGAAGCTCATCAAGTATATAATGGAGGTAATGGCAGCCATATGGGCTATTCAAAATATTTTTTAATTTTTAGTCTTATGATTTGTTGCATGCTTCAATTGTTTATTTGGGTTTCTGTACTGTTTAGTACAAGGGTATTCTCATGTGGGAATTCCCCCACTCTTCCTTGGATGACTTGTTGAAGAAATCTGAGAGGAGTATTCTGGGCTTCATTTCCACTATCCGACATTGGGCCAAGCAGTCACCTACAACCACAACACAGTCTCCTTGAGTAACTATGTTATTTTTCATGGTGTTGTAGTGGAAGGGTCAAAACCTCGATTGTGAGCTAGTTTCCTAGTGAAAGGATCAACCTTTCACCCAGAGAGCTAGTAAGGAGGAGCTACAACCATTTATTTGTCTTTTTAGCCCTATTTATCTAGTATTTCAGTTAGATAGTGTGATTCTACTACAAATCTACAGTATATACTTTTTGTATCTCATGCCTATCAAGAAACCCTTGTCGGGTTATCTTGGAATTGTGTAAAAGAGACTAGATCTCAGTTTTTCATCTCTCTAGATTAATATATCAGAAGATCCATTTGTATCTTTATTTCTATAGCATAAACCCTCATTAAAATACATTTTCACTTGCTTCATAATTTCTGTGTTGTAATAGGTCATGGGGTTGCAGTGTTTTTGGGCTTTTGAGGCTTGTTTAACTAAGCCATAATGATTTTTTTCTGATCTACTTGTATATTTGGTTGCTATAATGTATAAAATAATGGATCCATGGGATTTTCTTGACTTGTATAGCATAAATTTCTAAAAAATTCATTTTTGGTGCCTATATTGCTAATTTTCCCCATTTAGGAATATTACAGTGGTATCAAAGCTCTAATCTTGGCTCAGCCTATGTACTTCAACCATTATGTCATCTCAGGAGTCTTCTCATGGGAAGGAGAAGAACTAAAAAAGAGGTCAAGGAAAACCCTTATTGTGTGGTGGGAAGGAGTTCTCAAAACTTCTTCTTCAAACTTTGTAGTGTATCAGCAAAGACATCAAAGAAATGAGGAGGGAAAGACATGGAGATCCCTCAAAAAGATTTGTACATGAGGAAAACTTCAGTTACTCATATTATGGGTGTGATAATTCAGCCACACCATTAGTTTTACAATGCTTTACCAGGCTTATGGTCACAACAAGTGAAAATGAGGAAGGAGGTGTGCTAAAGAAGGAGACCCTTGGTGATTATTTTCAAGAGTATGAATCTCATTCTAACAGGTTAAAATATCACCTAAAATTCCAAGGGTTTTGCAATATCAAGGAGGAAAGAAGCACAAGGTGTAAGAAACATGATGTGGGTAGGTTCTTTCTATCTACTTTTAATGGTTCACCTAAATGTTCGGCTAGGACTTTGGTGAATGAGCTAGACACCTATTTGTAGCAACACCATGTCTCAGAAAATGAAGTCATTAAGGTAGCAGCGCTACATTTTGAGGGTGGGATTATGCTTGGTGGTTATTGGAATATTTTTCATTAGAAAATGCAAATACATCTACTTATGCAAGGTTCATTAGAAGGGTGGTAGAAACGTTTGATGAAAAACATTCTAAAACACCTTTGGTGGAGCTAGTCAAACCAAAACAAACAAAACCTTCACATGGGTTAGAAGGATCTATAAACCCAACACCATTTTAGAAAACTATTGAGGAGGATAACATCTTACAGAATTCATTGCTAGAGGAAAGATCCCTATTTCATACTACTGGGAAAGAGGACATGTAGATCCCTTTTTCAAAAGAGGATCCTCTTATTGATAAAGTGACTCCCATTGATATTGAAGGGGAAGAGAAGGCTAGATGTAACAATGTTGTCATATCAAGAGCATATATAGTACCTCATGAAGAGGAATATGGAGCATTTTTTCCAAACAAAGAAACTCTTGCACTCTTGCAAGGCGTTCCAAAGAATCTCACACATGGAGATTTGGGCACAATCCATGTGCATCATACACCATCACTGATAGATTGTGAGATCTTGAAGATAGAAGGAGGTAAAGGGGAGGACAAGCATTATATGATAAGGAACACACACCCCTCTCTATTTCATAAGGTTGATGCACAAAAGAGACAGGAATATTTGTGCAGTGAAGACAAAGACAAATCAGTCCACACACATATACATATTTCTTTAGGCCTTGATGTTTCATTACATGGAGGCATTCCACCAGGTAGACCACCTGATTGGAAGATGAATAAAGTGTTCTCTAAAATTACCATAACATTGACATATTTGGCTAGGGAAGGAGCCTTGGGAGGAGCCACCATAGTGCTGAGAACCTTTGATGGGTTCCAAGGGGAGATGACCAATTTTCTAAGTTGGAAATTGCCATCACCCACTCAGATATTTACACTGGAAGATGACTCAGAAATCTATAATTTCATGAGAATGGTGTCAAATGGCCACTCCATAATCATGGAGAAGAAAATGATAATTCCACACATGAGAAAGATTTCTAAATGTGACAAGACGTTATTAACACTCTTGCATGAATGGGAAAAACTAGGGAAGTTTTGGAAGAAAGATACCATCCAAGAGGAGTTTGACTTCCATACACTTCACTCTTGTCTTGAGCAAGATCAGCTGCAAGGGAGTCATCAGAAGTGGGGTGAAATTACTCCAACATGTGACTTTGGAATTAAGCATGTCAAAGAGGAGAACCATGACATGACAGGAGCTTCAATTCAAATTTCTACTGCGCTGTCATTGTTGGGAAGCCTAGATCCATATTGGGAGTCCCAAATCTTGGTATAATATTCAAGGAACCTCTTCACATGTAAGGTTCTTGATGGGAAAGTATTGGATAGGAGGTATAGAGTGGTTGATGGAGCCATCTATTTCCATGATCAGATCTACTTGACTAAAGACTCCAAGCTCAAGGAGGGGTTTCTACATGAAACATATGAGTCACTTTCTTCAGGACATGTAGATTTCATTGAGTCTTATCACACCATCATGGAGGGATTCTATTGGGAGATTCTCAAATAATATGTGCACCAACATATCAGGAGATATGTAGCTTGTTTGATGTATGAGGAGGAGAGAAACCACCTTGCAAGGTTGTTACAATCATCTTCCCTTTTGATGAGAAATGGGAAGGTTCATCTATGGACCTCTTCACCAACTTGTCTACAATATATGGTAAATATTGTATTTTGATGCTTATTTATCAACTAAAAATTTATGTGCACTCCTTTACCATGCATTTGCAGCACATTTCTCCATAAGAGAGCAAACCTCTTTGTCGATTTTATGGTCCTTTTGGAATACATTCAATGATGGGGATGATCACTTTAGGGAGGACCTTGGGAAAGATATGTTTTGGTTGGATCATATTCAGCCAACACGTAAAGTCCTCTACCTATCTCAAGATTTTGAGAAGCTTATGGAAGCAAGAAGGTGGTTGGATGGCCACTTATCACATCATGTTTGGACGCAACAAGAAGAGGAACAACACTGGCCTAAATGGAGGGACTATTTTCAACATCCTGGATATCATATGACACTTTTTCCATGTTTCTTGTGGAGCCCAAATGGTGATCATAATCTATTCACTATGTGCACGAAGGAATTGGAAATAAGACTTTCTAGAACTAATGAGTGGAATCATGAGATTCAAAGTATGTTTTGGCTTCATGAAGAATATATTATTGCAACCCAGGATCAACAGCTCCAAATATATCATAAATGGATAGAAAGGAAGCATAATTTGAGAAATATTACCTCTCACTTTCAGCCATGCATCCCCTACACATTGCATAAGTAGGGGATTGATGATTGTTTAAAAAATATACAAAGGATGGCTCATTTTTCTTAGATGATAGCATGGAGATTGGAGTTTCTCATTGAGATTGGGGCACCTCACATTCACCGACTCCTATGATTTAAGCAATCCAAAGGACAATATATAACTCTTTCCAAATATCTCCAACTTTTTCATGATGACAGCCAAATGGTTTATCTACCAAAGGCTAACTTGTATGTTTGTGGAGGAGACATATTCATTATAGATTTTGTAGTACACTTGAAGTTTCTTGAGGACAAGCAACATTTTGGAGGGTAAGATTGTAATATTCCTCAATTAGCATGCAGCTAATTGGAATATTAATTTTGATCTTGACATCTAGTTAGATAAATAAATGGGTAAGGAGGCCCATAAATATCTTAAGTAGGCATAAAATCCATCTTAATATGAAAATGGATCATGTTCATAGCTGGATAAAGCACCCTCATGTGTGAACAAGGCGTAATGAATGTGGACAAGGTCAAGTTTGACCAAGTCAACAACACTAATATGGGAGGAGTGGATCATCAATAAAGATAGCCTAGTAAGACTATGGATCAGTTTAGATAGTTAGAATAAAGACACCTTGGGTGTGAAAGGAGAAAATCCATTAACATTAAGTCAAGATTGACCAAATCAAACAATGTTGTAAATGAGAGAGTGGAGCTAGTGGAGACATTGTAATTTTGAAGGAGGAGCCTTTGCATGGAAGTAACCTCATAAATGGGTGGGACCCATGGTGAGGAAGCTCATCAAGCATATAATGGAGGGAATGGTAGCCATATGGGGTATTTGGAATATTGTTTAAGTTTGATGCTTATGACTTTTTTCATGCTTCATTTGTTTAGCTGGGTTTGCTGTACTGTTTAGTACAAGGTTATTCTCATGTGGGAATTCCCCCACTCTCCCTTCGATGACTTGTTGAAGAAATCTGAGAGGAGTATTCTAGGATTCATTTCCACCATCTGGAATTGGGCCCAGTAGTCACCTACAGCCACATCACATTCTCCTTGAGGAACTACCTTATTTTTCATGGTGTTGTAGTGGAAGGGTCAAAACCCATGATGGTGAGCTAGTTTCCTAGTGAAAGGATCAGCCTTTCACCCGGAGAGCTAGTAAGGAGGAGCTACAACCATTTTTCTATATTTTTAGCCCTATTTATCCAAAGCTTCAGTCAGATAGCGTAATTCAACCACAAATCTGCAGTATATATTTTTGTATCTCATGCCTATCAAGAAACCCTTGCCGGGTTATCTTGGAATTGTGTAAAAGAGACTAGATCTCAGTTTTTCATCTCTCTTGAGTAATATATCAGCAGATCCATTTGTCTCTTTATTTATGTAGCATAAACCCTCATTAAACTACGTTGTTACTTGCTTCAAAATTTATGTGTTGTATTAGGTCATGGGGTTGTAGGCTTGGGAGGCCTGTTTAACTAAGACATAATGATTTGTTTCTGATCTCCTTGGGAATATTACATCTCATCACGAGCCAACCTACCTTGATCATACGTCCTAATAAAGTGACAATACCACTGCTGGTCACCAAGCCACGGTAATGGCCTTCGGTCATAAAACTAAAGGATAAGAGGTCTCATCACGAGCCGACTTTTTCACTTTTCTAGCTCCTGTGAATGGCATTGTTATTAACTGGTTACCATGCCAAAACAATGATCTTCAATTGACATCTAAGTAAATTGAAAGTATTTTTGCAACTATGTACTTATTTCTAATAGATGGGACACTGACATCTCAAATGGGTTAAAAGGGCATCCCTATCAAGGCTATGGATGTCTACCGGTAGCAGTGGCTATGGCTATGGTATAGAATTTAATTTAATACTATAATCTACTTGGTTACCTTGTTTTCTCAAAGCCAATTTCTGATAAAGCTGACTGTTGCATATACATGTTTTTCCAGAACTCATGTTTGATGGGGTAATATTTAATCGGTTCTTGGATGATGGTGGTTATGGTTTATATCTATTATTGAGTTATAAATATTTACTTTACATGTGAGGGATGAAACTTTTAGGATATATGATAGTTGACATTTTGTATAATATAATCCATCGTTCCTTTATTCTACAAGTATCATATCTTTAACCAAACATAGTTTCTTTTCCCAATCAATCACCAATTATTCATAGCTTAACAACACCACTACTATTTTGATGTGGAATAAAGAGGCCTATTTCTGATTTTGAATCCCAGGTAATTGGAAAGACCTTGAGAAGCATAATTTCTATGCTCATAACAACCAAAGCTTATGGGTATAGGGAATGCATATTTCCCTTCTTATCCATTATTATCCCATGCCATTCACAATATGATTATGTCACTTTTATATGTAATGAGGTAATTGAGGTGATTAATTATTGATTAAGGATACTCATGATATGTTGTATAGATGACAGGGAAACTAATCAGTTTGGTGGAAGGAAACACTACTACACTTTATGATTACTTTTTTCAGTTTGCATGGCTTCCAACTTCTGCATCACTTTCAACATCAGCTCAGCCTACATCAGCTTCAAAAAATGTCAATCTATAAATGTCATTCCACATTTTTACGAAGGTAAAAATTGAGGTAAAACAACATAAGTTTTTGATTTATTAAAAGTTTAGGAGAATGTCGTGAAAAAACATTGATCATTATTCACCCATATTTTTGAACCATTATTTTCCCTTATTTACCACTTCCCATTTTTCAGAGACAAAATCTTTCAGTTTGGGGGAGTGTTACGTTCATTATCATGAACCTTCCATTAATATTCTTTACCATACATCAATCTCCTTATTCATTCTCAAAATCTCTCCTATTTTACGTTCTTATACACCAAGAAAAGATCTCAACAATGATCGTAGCAACCACCTCAACTTGTTTTCTAATATAGCATGAGGACATGCTAATTTTCCAGTTTGGGGGAGAAAGAGTTGCTATGTTTAAACAAAAAACAATTTACCTACAACCATTTTGTTGATATATTGATTTTTTTTTCATTGCATCTTATAAATTTGATTTTCGGATTCAAGAAGCATTGACTTGCTTGCAATATTTCAGAAAAATATGGTTTCTAATTTTTGAGAAAATGATTAATGAAGCTTGTTCTTACTTGTATCATACTTTGTTGCAACTTCATATACATTTGATTGAAATGAAAATTGTTACAGGTCCATTAATTAAACATCTATTATTTTAAGGAATCCTTTAGTGAATAACCATTTTCTTCCATCAATATCATGAGTTCAGGTGCGCATGTTGATTATTTGAATTACAACCTCGCGAACATAGAGGCAATGGGTTGCATGAGGACATGCAACATGTTAAATTTGGGGGCGATGTTGGGCTGCTAAATTTTCATTCTTATTACCATTTCTTAACATATGTTTCATCCATTCTAACCAATATTTTATCACATTATCTATTATGGTTTTCAAACTTTTGTGGTTTTCGTTGATTGCAAAATTTGGATTATCCACAATATCATAAAACAATGGTCGATGTTTCGAATCCCAACAAGGATCCTTCTTCAGGACTAATCACATTATTTATCATAATTTTTCATTTAATCCCATTTTATAATTATTTATGCTCTTATGGATAAGTAATATTTATTCTCCTTTATTTTTAATAAATTGGATATTATTATGAATTATTTTGTAAATGATGGTTTATTTAATGTATTTGTTCTAACTCATGATTTTAGCCTCCAAGATCTCTTTCAGATTGCAAATACGATCTTCAGTTCATAATTAAATATTCCAACTCAGAAATTCATTGGAATAACAAGTGACAGTTTTGCGTTGGATGGTTTGGGAAAACAAAGAAGAATATTGAAAACCCGAGACATGGGTTTTGTGCAGAATGGACCAAAATAGTTTATTTGTGAACAAATTTCCAAAATTAAGTTTTCATTGAGATAAAAACAAGGTTATTTGAAGGAAATATTCACATATTTTCTATTGTGGCCATTTTCCAAATTTCCTCAATTGTAATAATCATAATCGATTTGTTACAACTGAATCATGGTGGAAAGATATCTTAGATTTTGTAATCAATTGGTTGGAAATTTCGCTTTTGTATCTTGTATATTTAAAGGACACAAATAAGAGGAGAGGAGATTATCATCTTGACTTTGTAACTTTCAATCATCATAATACAGAAATATTGTGTTGATGTTACATGCATTATCTGATTTGGTTTTCGTTAAATTCTTTCTCTACCTACACCTTGATAGGGAGGAAGGGCCCTCCTCTTTAGCAAGGATTGCAGCGGTTAAGGTAGATGTGTATATGTCTATTTCTTATTTTTTTTATGTTTCAGTATAAGTGTTGTTGCTGCTATTTCATCTATGAATAGATCTGCTTCAATTCCAATGTTTTATATGCTGTTACACATATGAGATCAGAGATACCAGCTAGCTAATTATTGTGTGGCATGCTAGGAAATATTAATTGAGGTGTGATTAAAGTCTTGTAGATCATTTTATTTCCTCATGAGTGATTTCCTTCCAAAATTTACTTCATCAATGATTTATTTTCTTTGGAATTTATTTTGGTTCGGTGTATCGGCACAGACAATACAAGTGTCATTGAAATAAAAGACGTCCCTAGATTGATAGTTTATGTGTATTGTTTTAGTCATTTAATAGTGATTAATACAACCCAACAACGGTGACCTACATCAATCTTGCAATACATTACATCATGATATTTTCATCTTGATCATGAATTACTGAGGGAGGAATTCCCATGGTTAGAAGATAAACTATCTAGTAACATGTACATAATTCAGAAAGTCGTCTACATTGGAATGTTGTCCAATATATACATGCTTGCAGATATAGGCCCATGTTCGAATGAAAATCTGTATGTAAATCCATCGTACAGATGATGTGTAAAAAAATCCTAAAATCACAGCCCAGGTGGATGAAGCTAGATCCGAGGTCTACTTATCTCGTTCAATCAATCATTCAGGTGCAATTCTAACCATGCAAATATTTTATTTGAATTCAAACATGGGAAGACATTGTCTGATTACAAGCTAATGATGTGAGTTGTTAACAGACACGAGAAAACCATCATCAATGTTAATGGCTTTCAAGGTACTGCAGTAAAATTTGTAAGGCATGAATAGATGATTTGATGTCAAACGCCTAAAAAAATATTTTGGTCAAAGGTCCGAAAGGGAGAAATTTATCGATGATGTAACAAGCCTTATATTACTTAAATATGTTTCTACGTAAACTTCCTAGATGATGAGATAATGTCGATAGGAAGCAACTTTATCGCGAAACAAGAGTTACTAATTTCAGAAACAAAATGTGACTTGATATAGCAATGTTTAGGGATGATTGTCATGAAAATGAAGGTTTATGAGTATTGCAGAGAGATGAGGATTTTACTCAATGACTTCTCTTGAACATATTGGCGACACTAAGATGAATTGGTAGCATTCACCCAAAACTGAACTGAAGGTATGATGAACCATAGGTATGAATGAACCGTCAAGAAGATTACCCAACCCAAAATTCAGATTGATGGAATGAAAGTGTCATGTTCAAGAGCAACCTATACCATAAAGTGTTCTGTTCTTTTTCCCAAAATTTCCCAGGTCATTTTTCGTCTAGTACCTCTTTATTTTTTAACAAGCTTGATCAAGGTAACATATGCTTGATCTATAATTTGACCCTTTGAGTGAATCCATTGCTATTTAATAATTTAACGAGTCTAGCGATAAATGAAACTAGATTCTTGCCATGATCAACAAGTCTGCCACTATTTTATGTTTTAATGAGCCTAACGATAGTGACAGCCCAACCCTTTTTTGATATTTAGAGATTTTGAAAAGAGGACAAAAGAAAACTCCACGAGTCATTTTTCATAAATTTTTCACTCAGGTCCAAAAAAGTGTAAAATGATACCTGAGAAAATCTCTTAGCCATGTTCGACTAAGGTTTTCCTTTTTCGTAAGTATCTATGTTAGTCGAGAAAAGGGTTAAAATTATGCCGAGTATATGTCGTTTCATTTACTTTTACGAGCTCGAAAAGAAAAGTGCTCGGCAATCTTTTTACATTATCGGAGTTTGAAAAGAGCTAAAAGAAGACTCCAAGGGGTTCCTTTTTTCGTAGTTATCGAAGCTCAAAAAAGAGATAAAAGTGCACTTGAATTCCTTTTTCATTTTTATCAAAGCTTGAAAAATAAGGACAAAAGTATGCTTTGTGGTGAAATAATTCTTGAATATGTGTACGCGAATAATCTGTTGTATCAACTTTAAAACATGTTTATAAAACCATCAAATGGATTAAAAATAGATGTTTCATAGCAAAAATGAATAAAAAACATAGTCACAACATTAAATATTATTTTAAATAATCAAATTGACTAATTAAAAGAGTTTTTACCATCGATTTTTACCATTCCAAAGTTAACTTTTGAAAATTACGAGCTTTGAACCAATTTTCTCCCCCAAAATTTAGTGTTTTATTGCAATAGATTTTGTGGCCGATTTCTCTCACCGTTTGATCCAGGTTGGAGCTATGAACCTTATCTTTCTTTTAGTATCATGTATTGTGAATTTCATGGTAAATGTTTATGGTTTTGAGCCCCTTAGTATAAATATACTATGCTCAGAGGAAAACACACCCTTGAATGTCGAAAGGTACATTGCAATGCACTAAAATTGAAGGCGAGATGCACTGCAATTATCTTTCCCTTGACCTGGGGTGCATTGGGCGCAATTCTCATTCTCGTATTTTTCTGTGTGCCCAAAATTTCCCAGGTTTTTTGCATGAAATGGATCCTAATGAAGCTTATGATTTTGTTTCAAGTATTCATCAGATCAAAATGACGATTACATGGGAGGAAAGAGAACATGAAGAATATAACATGATTTCCCTAAATGATCTAGGTACAGTAAGAGCCCTCAAATATTGCGGGTAGCTAAAGTACTTCAAACTATTGGATATGAGGCAAAAAATGCAACTATTGAAGTTCCTTGTTCGTTTAGGGGATCCGGTACTATAGGTGTTTCACATTGGGGAGAAAGTGCTCCCAATATTAGTCAAGGATATTTATTTTCTCACAGGATTATCGAGGCAAGGTTCTCCCATTTCTCTTTCAGAATCTGCTCTTGAAGGAGAGACAGTGAGATATTACATACTGCACCACTGCCATCGAGGGACAAAACCAAGTAAGGATGGGAAATAAACATCCGTGATGTACGTGATTTTCCTTTGAGGACCATGCTGTTTACTATCACAAATATTGCCGGTTCTCCTACACTACATGTGGCAAACATACCATACATGCAGTATGCACTGGAGTGTTTAGAACCAACAATATTTAACTGGGTTGAAGTTATCCTCTTTCAGATGAAAGAAAAATTGACTAAAGGAAATGGAGGAAGGAACAATAATTTTAACTATGGCTCGATCTTCATTTTGTTCGCCTTAGAGTGGATTCCATTGGTGTAGCTCCAACATGTTACATTGGGTATATCTGGCCCTAGAGATCCATGGATGCAGAGATGGGTTGAATTGATGTTCAGACATGTTGGTGAATCGACCATCGTATTCTCTACTGCATTTTTTTCCTGGTTTACACGACAAATGATTGCCATAGATCAGTATGAATATGCAGGCGTAGAATCTGAGGAGATCCAGACTTGATTCTACTGGATAGCGCTCAATGGGGTGCAATTAGTAAGAATGTTTTGACCATGTTTTTTTTTATTTTTTCTAATGTTATACATGTTTTTTTTATTTTGATGTTTCCAAAGACTAAACTAAATTTTTGATGTATGCAGATGTGGTTCGAGTTCGACCAGTGGGTCAGCTAAGGCGGGGAGAAGATGAGCTAGAAGAGAGGGTTTTCGAGAGAGAAGCCCTTCAATATTTATATATGACCGAGACTTTTGCTGAGCTACAAAAGCACGTGGATGGATTAACTCTTGGAATTCTGGATTTCTGAATCAAAGATTTACCTATGAGACTACAGTGCCACACTATTGGCATTCCTAACTGTTGGATGAGGTTATTGCCTAGGATAGATAGATCAGTAGTTTGTTATCATGAGCATCACTAGTTTACTTTGACATTTGGCATACATTTTGAGGTCATATGACCAATGTGTCCTAGGCACAAATTTTGTAAAAAACTATAGCTATATATCTATTTTTTTCAGTGTTTTTCTTTGTTTATTGCGCAATCATATCAATTATGTGACGTCAATTGGAAATATGTCTTTAAATTTTTTTCAAATTTGTATTTAAAACATAATTCGCTAAGGAATCAATTAATGTGTTAAAGTTTCTGGAAATGTGTTAATATTGAATGAAATCAAAATGTCTTTCCAAAAGTTGAACTCTTAGGGAAATACGATGCAATGTTGGATTTCGAATAGTATAAATGCTAGTAAGTTGTAATACAACAAGTTGTGAGTCTGACCTAATAATGATTCAGTTAATACCAATTGAAATGGGATCAGAGAGAAGTTCAATCAATGTGCTATACTCAGTTGTTTCATCTATGTTATTGAATGTAGGCATCGCTTCAGTCCACTTGGTAAAGTAGTCTACTGTGACAATAATATAACCATGCCCCCTAGATGAACGAGGGTTGCAGGTCGTGAAGTCAATGCCCCATTTTGCAAATGGTCCCACAGTGATAACATGATGCATTGGAAATGGAAGTTTACGGATTTTATGATCAAATATCTAGCATGCATGAAAATGTCTGAGCACAAAGATACAGGCGCGAAATATGGTAGGCCAAAAGTAAGTGGTGTTGAACCTCAAAACTGTTCTTATTTTGACACCCTTTTTCGTCATTTCTTCCTTTTCGTAAAATGATGACTCCAATCAATGATAATTAACATATTCCACATCAGAGAAGGAATTTAAATTATCTCCACATTATATTATGATGTTTCTTCTTATTTAAATGAATTTTTGTAATTAGCTACAAAATGTGTGCAATTCTGAAGCTAATCGTTGTTTGTGCAGCTGCTATTATGGTTTGAGAGGTTTTGAGAAGTAAATAAGGAAACAAGTCACATGGGTATCTCTGGAATGATCCACATATGGATCATATCCCATCCACTTGTTCGAATTCAGGAGGAATCGTGCCTACGCTCGCGATCAAGATTGGTCAAAGAACATGATCTATGAACGAAATACTCTCGTTTGCTCTGACATAGAAAATCGAGAGATGGCCATTAAAGAATTTGATTCTATCAAGAATTCTAATTTTATTTCTATTTTTTATCTATAAGCGGAAATGCCTCAATAATTTAATTCGAAACTTGTATAAATATCGGTCTTTTGAAACTGGGAAACAATCTTAATTTTTGTGATTATTCAGTGTATGTTTTTGAAATTGTGTTTTGTTAATGATAAGACTAGTTCCAAATCCTTTGATGCGTGCGTAGTCTATTAAAATTTTGACTCATTCTGTTGTATAGGGCCCCTGCACGGAAAGGAGGTTTTTAATTGTTTTGTAGTTTGATTTTTGTCATTTAATTTCCTGTTGATTCGTTATTTTTACTCCTATCAATTCATAGTTAAATTTGCATTGTTTTCATAGTTAGATTCATGCCAATTTATATTTTAATCTGCTTACAATTTTATAGATTTTTTTCATGAATGCTTTCTTATATTAATTTCCAATTAGCTATGTAATCTTTTTCTCTCTATGTAATATCCCAAAATAGGGAAAATCTACAACAATAAGAATATCTTAAGATATTCTAAAGTTGGAGCTATAGAAATACATGAGAAAAAGTGAAGTAATGCAACAAATTATCTCATAAAATTTGTCTTAGACACACTTCCATCATATTATGGACTTATCAGAAAAATTATGTTTTGTACACTATCTCCTAGTGGGGAAAAGCAGCAAAATGGACCCTAAAAACGTTATTCCTAGGTGACTGCGTGATAACAAGGGGAAATAATAGTTTTTCCCCTTATAATATAGATTGAGGACCTCACATACAGAAAGCGATCAGAAATAAATCCCTTTTGATATGTTAAACATGTCTCTCGGCCTTACAATGCCTTAAAAACATCCAAATCCCATTAATTTGATTATGCAGAAAATACTGAAGCATATACAACATTATCTCATGAGGGTTTCTATGAAATTTCAATATAAAAACATAGATCTGGAGATTGATGGCACAATATGCTAAGAAAACAGAGATCTGGCCTCCTTATTGCATTATAGAGATAACCCGGTAAGGGTTTCTTGAGACACGTGTACAAAAAGAGCAGATCAGATTTATTCAGCTCAAAAATAATGTAGTCTCACTGTAACATGATATTACTGTGGCTGAATAATACAAATAGGGATAAATATCTTTTCCTCTAGCTTTCTGGGAGAAGGGTTGGCCCTTTCCCTAGGAAACTAGCTCCAAAATAAGGGTAAAAACCCTACTGCAACAACTCTCTGGAAAATGACATAGTTCCTGGAAGGGAATTCACTAAAGGAGTGAAAAGGTGCTTTGGCCTATTGCCAAGATGTGAAATGAGCTCATAAATCTCCTTTTCTAATCTCTCAAGAGAAGGAAGGCACCTTCTACTGAGAAACAGACCCGGGAGAGGAATGATCAATCTTCCACTACAATACCTTGCAACATAGCATTACACTGCTATAGAAATAAGGTTGTGACTGAATATTTCTGATTGACCTCAAGCTTGGATGTTGAAAAAATCAGTAGAATTCTCTCCCAAGATGCCTCTCAAGGGAAGAGGTGGGATTCCCTCTCGGGAACACCCTATGCTAAACAGCACTGCAACCCTGCTAAACAACAAGAGGAAGACAAAATTATAAACAGACCAAATAATAATATATCACAACATGAATTAAAAAGGCTTAAAACCTCTCCATATATAGCAAGTGAACCTCTCCTCATTGGGTCCCATCAACATTTGCCTCCAAGCTCATGCAAGTTGTCCTCCACGAAATCTGCACTGTTCATCAAGGAGATGCAAAGAATCTAGATAACATATGTTAACTTGGTCAAAGATGACTAAATTAACATGATATCTCCTTTGTTCACACCTAAATGTGCTCCTTCCAGCTAATTATTCTTCCTCTCTTCACATGAGGAATGTTATTCTTCTGTCAATGGGCCTCCCTACCCATTTATTTATTCATCTAAAGATAAAATCAACTATAATATTCCATTTAGAAGAAGTCTAAATTTTGGGAATATTACAATCCTCCCCCTCCAAAATGTTGCTTGTCCTCAAGCAACTACAAAGGCAGAGCAAAATTTCTCCCTCCCTCTTCTTGTGGCCTCCTCATCAATAGATACCCACCATAGCTCAGCAACAAATTTGTCCCCCAATGATTCCTCCCAAGTGTGTAAAACATGATAAAGTGGAAGGTGCAAGTGGAAATCTCCTTGTTTTCCAATTGCCTCATGAAGGTATGAGTGATGACCCACATGGGAAATCTTATTCTCAATGAGTGATTCCATCACCCATTCTATCATCCAAATGAAATGAGCCATTCTTGGTGGCTCATCAAAACAATCATCAACCCCTTGTTTATGCAATGTAGTGGGGCTGCATGGAGAGATTAGTTTCCCTTCCTTCATATGTTTTTCCCTCCATTTATGATAAGTGTGGGGTTGTTTATGTCTTTGGGCTGAAACAATATGGCCTCCAAGAATGGTCCAAGCTACCCCAACAAATAATTCAGCCATGAAGTGCCTCCTCCAAGCACTCAAGTTCTTCAAATGGCTCACTCCATATGAAGAAAAGAGTTGTGATGTGGCAATCATGGTTTTCCCATTGCTCCTCCTGAGACATACAACATGAATAGTAGGGAGAATCATACTCCCAATGGTCATCTCCAACTCAAATTACACTCTCCAAAAAAATCCTCACATGAACATAGAAAAATCAGCAATACATGGAAGCAAAAACAATTGGAAACAAGCTGTCACATGACAACTGGAAAGTGGATCATAGTTCCACACATGGAACCAGTGCAGTTCATCCTTTTCCTGCATCAAATCAAACAAGAACAAGTGCTTTTCCAGCCACTTGTTTTCTTCCACAATCATTTTACAATATATCAACATGAAATTACAAAGTGGTGTCAATGGTGCACACTAAAAATCAGGTGGCTTCCCCCACAAACCACCCATGAGAGAGCCAATCTCAATGCTACCAATGGATTCAAATACATCATTATACAATATGAAAGAATGGATAATCCTCCTTCGTACAATCTGTTGCACATATAAAGGAAAGAAGTACTGGCAAACATAAAGTGAAATTGTACATTCTCCATCATGTACTTGAGATCTTGAGCTGAAATGGCTCAACTAGAAATTTTCCCTCGCCTCGAAAGAGTAGGGAAGTGGCTATGAAATCCTCTCTATCACCATCCAGGCTATGCATCTCTCCATATGCTGAAATATATCATACTTGATGCCCTCCCAAATAAACTCCTCTGCCAAGGAAAGATACGCATCAAAGTGCTTGGAAAAGAAGTCCTCATGTGCTGCATGTAACAACTTACCCTTGAGCTTAGAAGCTCTAGTCAAGAAGACTCTGCCATGAGAATATATGACCATATCCTCCACCATGTATCTATCATATCCATTAGGTTCATCAAGGATCATGCAATCACCAAGATCCTTGGAGTACTCTACCAAGAGTTGAGACCTCCAATATGGATCAATCCTCCGAAGAGACAACGTTGGTGATCTAGTATGTGAAGCTCTCCTCATGTTGTTGCCTGCTACTCTGACATCCCCCATGCCAAATTTCTCCTCCAAACTCTTCACCTCTCCAAAATACAAGAGTGGTGAATCCAAAGACAAGATGTCTTTCATCAACTCTAGATCTGGTGGCCTCCCAGGTGGAATGCCTCCATGTAGTGAGACATCAATGTTAGGATTAGAATGCACATATGGTTGGGCACCCTTTCCCTTGCCTTTACAGCGCAAATCAGTCTGCATCTTCCTTGCATTAGCTGTCTGAAATAGAGAAGGGTGTGTGCCTCTCATTAATTGATGCTTCTCTTCCTTCCTACCTTCCCCTTCCATATGCAATTCTTCACAATCATGCTACTCACTGATTGTGCTTTGACCTCCATGTATGAGATCATGGGGAACTTCTTGCAAGGATACAAGAATTCCTGTTGTTGGAGCATGTGCTCCTCCTTCCTCTTCATGAGGTAATAGATGTGCCCTAGATGTGACAACGTTGTTGCCCTGACCTCCTTCAATGTGTATGTGAAACCCTCCATTAATTGGATCCTCTTGTGAAAATGAAATCCCCATGCCCTCTTTTTCAATGTTATGAAAAAAGTATCTTGCCTCTAGCAAGGTATCATGAAAGATGTCAGGTTATCCCATGGATTTCTAAAGTGGAATGAGAATTTTAGTTTCCTCCATCACATGCAAGGTTTTCGTTCTCTCAATTTTTTCTTGCTCATGTGTCTTAGGAATTTTTCCATCAAATCTTCCCACTAATGTTTCAATCAATCTTGAATAAGAGGAAGTGTTTGCATTTTTTAAAGAACAAGATTCAAAAATCCACCATACATAGGCCTTACCTCTAAAATGTAGCGCTGCAATTCTGATGGCTTCATCTTCAAAAATGCGGTGTTGTTGTAAATAGGAGTCTAGCTCCTTCACCCAAGCTCCAACTAAACATGTAGGTGAACCTTCAAAAGTAGATAGAAGAAATCTATCTGCATCCTGCTATTTTCTCTTCTCCACTTGGATCTGGAAATACTCTTAGAAACTGGTATGATCTCTAAACCTCTCAGTTTGAGATTCATACTCCTGCAATAATTCACTAAGAGTTTTCCTCTTAGGCATTCTCCCTCCTTTCATCCATCTCAAGATAGATCTGGAAACTTGAATGCGCTGTGAAAAATGGTGTGTAGCTAAATGCTCACACTTACCATGTGAAAATATAGATCTAGTTCTAGATCCAAACTCCTCTGGAGATCCCATCTCCATTCTTATTTTATTCAGCTCTCCTTGAAAGCTCTGCATAGATATTGGAAGAATATTTGTAAGCCTCTCTTCCTTTATTCCTTCACACAATGGAGCCTTCTCTTTTTTGTCCATCTCTCCTTCTCTTTAAAGTATAATGGCTTGAGATCCATAGGCTGAGCCAAGATTTGAAGCTTTGATACCACTGTAATATCCCAAAATAGGGAAAATCTACAACAATAAGAATATCTTAAGATATTCTAGAGTTGGAGCTACAGCAATACATGAGAAAAAATGAAGTATTGCAAAAAATTATCTCATAAAATGTGTCTTAGACACACTTCCATCAGATTATGGACATATCAACAAATGTATGCTTTTATACGCTATCTCCTAGTGGGGAAAAGCAGCAAAATGAGCCCTAAAAACGTTATTCCCAGGTGACGGCGTGATAACAAGGGGAAATAATGGTTTTTTCCCTTAGAATATAGATTAAGGACCTCACATATACAAGGGGATTAGAAAGAAATCCCTTTTGATATGTTAAACAAGTCTCCCGGCCTTACAATGCCTTAAAAACACCCAAATCCCATGATTTTGATTATGCAGAAAATACTGAAGCATATACAAAATTATCTCATGAGGGTTTATAAAAAATTTCAATATAAAAACACAGATCTAGAGATTTATGGCACAATATGCTAAGAAAACAGAGATCTGGCCTCCTTATTGCATTATAGAGATAACCCGGCAAGGGTTTCTTGAGACACATGTACAAAAAGAGAAGATAAATTTTATTCAGCTCATAAATAACATAGTCTCACTACAACATGATATGAATGTGGCTGAATAATACAAAGAGGGATAAATATCCCTTCTTCTAGCTTTCTGGGAGAAGGTTTGGACCTTTCCCTAGGAAACTAGCTCCAAAACAAGGGTAAAAACCCCGCTGCAATAGCTCTCTGGAAAATGACATAGTTCCTACAAGGGACTGCGCTGAAGGAGTGCAGAGGTGCTTTGGCCTACTACCAAGATGTGAAATGAGCTCAAAAATCTCTTTTGCTGATATCTCAAGAGAAGGAAGGCACCTTCTATTGAGAAACAAACCTGGGAGTGGAATGATCAATCTTCCACTGCAACACCCTGCAACACAGCATTACACTGCTACAGAAATAATGTTGTGACTAAATATTTCTCTTTGGCCTCAAGCCTAGATATGGAACAAATCAGTACAATTCTCTCCCAAGAGGCCTCTCAAGGGAAGAGGTGGGATTCCCGCTCGGGAACACCCTTTGTTAAATAGCACTGCAACCCTTCTAAACAACAAGAGGAAGCCAAAAGTCCAAAAAATACCAAATAATAATATATCAAAACATGAATAAAAAAGGCTTCCACCCTCTCCATATATCGCAAGTGAACCTCTCCTCATTGGGTCCCATCCACATTTTCCTCCAAGTTCATGCAAGTTTTCCTCCACCAAATCTGCGTTGTTCATCAAGGAGATGCAAGGAATCTAGACAACATATGTTGACTTGGTCAAGGATGATTGAATCAACATGATATCTCCCTTGTTCACACCTAAATGTGCTCCTTCCAGCTACTTATTCTTCCTCTCTTCACATGAGGAATGTTATTCTTCTGTCAATGGGCCTCCCTACCCCTTTATTTATTTATCTAAAGATAAAATCAACTATAATATTCCATTTAGATGAATTCTAAATTTTGGGAATATTACACTCTAAGTCATCTCAAGAAAGTGGCTCTGTCATTTTCCAATTAGATCAGATTTGGGTATTCGGTCATACAACAGTTGTAGTTTTATTTAAACATGATTTGTACTTGTTTTTTATTTCAATCATAATTGTCATTTAAATTCTTAATAATAGGATTTATGCTTTCAATCCATGTAATAGAATTAGATTAAGTTGAACAAAATTGAATTAGAATTGTGTTTTTAAATAGAACAAATGCTTTGTTTTCATAAGATTAAATCTTTCAATGGATAAGATAGGAAATGATTTCATCTTGTCATTTGAATGTAATTAGATTTAGAATAGTGATATGTTTTAAACTAGTTAGATATTTCTCATAGATGTTTTTCCGGCCTACTAACATCATTCAAATTTTGATTTATTTTTATGCAATTTAGATTAGTTAATGAACATTTCCTTTTTTTCCTTATTTTAGATTTCATATTCCATTAAAAATAGTTTGTAATTCAATTTCTTTTCTTAGAACAAAAACAACATTTTCTTCTCTTCCTTCCTTAATAATTAGTTTTCATCATTAAAATTCATTTAGATTTGATTATTCACTAGAATTTAGAGATTTCATTTCTTAAACCAATTTTAGACATAAGAATACAAAATCCCAAAAACAACATAAACATACACAACGAAGTAAGAGAACAAGGTTACCTAAGCATATATAATGCACCACACTTCATCAAATTACTAACCTCGGTTGATAATTTATGATAGCAATTTGAGACATCATGTTGAATAAAATTTTCTGCATCGTTGCCAGGGAAGTGAAATTAGGAAGCTTTTTTCTTACATTAAAAAAAATTGACATGCATAGAGAAAGAGACTCTAGGGGTAGATTCATATCTAGAGGTAGAATTTTGATTCCAACAACACCACTCACCCCACCAAGACCACGTAGTGGCACAACACCATCGCAAACTCATATTCCATTTTTCACCTCAAGACATAGACTTCCTAGATTAGAAATCCAATGAGGAGATTGTCCAACTTAATCTACTGAGGCAGTCTTAGAAGAAGAAGATCTTCGATATCCAACAGAAGGAATAACCTTTTTTACCCCTACACGAGAACATATTCTAGCTCAAGAGTTAGAAATCCCTAGTGGGGAAGAAGAAGAAGAAAATTTCTTCAATATCCCATTGGTAGAATAACGAGATGAAGAAAAAATAACTCTATAGGTAGAACTTGACATTAGCTCTCAGGAATCTACAATGGCAGAAGAAGAAGGAGGATGAGAAGTTCTGAATGGAGATTCCTTGAGTGGAGGAGGAAGAGGTAGAGGAAAAGGTGGAGAAATATATGGAGGAATAGGTAGAGGTAGAGGGGATCCTAATGCTGTTAGAGTTCCTATAATTGATGAGGATACATATTTTACAATGAAAAATATTTCACCTTTTATCCTTCCCAATTTCCATGGATTAAGGACCGAGGATCCTGAAACATTTTTATTTGAATTTGAAGTCTTATGTAGATCTTATGACTACTTACAAGACTCTAAAAAATTTAAGCTATTCCCTACAACACTCAAGGGTGCGGCTCTAAAATGGTTCATGGGTTTGATAACACAATCTATTAGGACATGGGATGAAATGAAAAGTTAATTTTTTAAATATATATAGATTATTGCACACCTATTAATAGGAAGGATGAAGTATTAAAATGATGTAGAGAGAGGATGAAAACTTAGAAGATTTAATTGAGAGATTCAATTATAATATCAAGAGAGCTAAGATGGAATATCTAGATCCAGATACTTTAAAATCTCTCTTATTGAAAGCCATTAGAGATGAATGGATATATATCCTTAACACGATGGGAAAAAGAGATATTTGTCAATTATCATTACCTGAAATTGTTGAATTATGCATTCATCTCTCAAGAGGGAAATAAAAACTGGGAAAAATACAAGAGATCCTATTCTCTCTAGAGTAAATAAATCTTTAACTGGAATAGTGAGTAGGGAAGAAATTGGAAATATGCTTGATGAATTTAAAAAAGATATCTTAGGGAGTCTCAGTGAACAAATAGACACCCTAAAATTACAAAACAAACAAAAAGATGAAACTGATGCCTTAACTATTTTTTGTCCTAAATGCATAAATAAACACGCTTTAAGAGAGTGTTCTCTTGATGTAAAATTCATAGATACCTGTGTTATTTGTGCATAAAATAATGAAACAAAAAAGTGTCCCTCTATACCAGGTCTTAAGGCTATCTTTCAAGAACAAGAAGTAACTCCATCTCAAGTATATCCTTTTTGTTTTGTCTCTAGAAGACCATGGTAGGGGAAAAAAACTCAAGGTTTTAATAACCAAATGTATAATCATCCCCCACCAAACAATTGGAATTCATAATGGCAACAACCTTGGTCCCAGCCTCAACCTTGGACACAATGGATGAAAAATCCTTATGGAAGATACTCTCAGTATCACCAGTATCCATAACCCTATCCAAACTCTCCTCCACAACATTTTCCACAACAAACTCAACCACTCCAAATCCAAAATCAAAATCCACAACTGTCATTATCATATCCACAAAGATAAAATCAACTACCTGCTAAGCCATTACCAAACCCAAATAAAAAAAATTCTCAAAATTATTATAACATGGCAGGAAAAAACTTTCCATCTTACATGGTTACCCAACCAGATCTTAACAATTTCCAACTTAGATCTGGTAGAATATTAGAAATCGAAAAGTGTTATGTTGTTATTCAAGAAAAATATGTTTTCGATGAAGAAATTTCTCTACAACGAAATAAAAGTATTAAATAAGGGACATCTATTCAGCAGAACCAAAATTATGAAAATTAAAAACATAAATATCCAATAAAATCAACTCTTATGATAGAGAAACCTTTAGTATCTCTTTCTAACCCTCCTTTTCCTAAAATATTACAAATTGATAGAGGGATAGAACAACATATTTTGTTCCCCAATTATGATTTTTTAGATGAAATGAAAAATGTATGTATCAAAATTCCTTTGCTACAGGCCATCAAAGATATTCCTACTTTAGCCAAAACAATAAGAGAGTTGAGAATGAAAAAATCAGGAAGAAAAACAAAATAAATAAAAAGGATTCACTTAGTAGGAAAAATTGCTGAAATTATGATGGGAAAAATAGCCATACAAAAATATTTGGACCAGGAAGTCGAGTTGTAAAAACACATATCAATGGTATTCAGATTCAAAATACATTAATTGGCTTAGGAGCATCCATCAAAATCATGAGAAAATAGACTTTGGAACAACTTAGGCTTCCAAACCTTCAGTGTACACAAATATTACTAAAATTAGTAGACATATAAGTAATCAAGCTAGATGGTGTATTAGAAGACATATATGTGTCCTTAGACTCTTGGGAATATCCAGTTGACATGATGATCCTAAATCCCAAGAACAACCTAGGGGAATTCCAATAATTTTAGGTAGACCTTGGTTAGCCACAACTGATGCTTTCATTAGTTGTATATCCTGTGATATGTTTATTCCTGATGAAAAATCAACAAATAAATCCACTCTATATCCTCCAACAAAAATAATCACAGAAATATGAGATGAAGAATGGTTGGATGATGACAATGAGATACAACCTCTCTTTACTATTTCTCATATTAGTGAAGAAAGTGAAATCTTAAATTCAATAAAAATGTTGAAACATATTCACAATTTGAAGATGATTATAGTTTTCAAGAACAATGAAATATTCAATACTTTTCATCTAGATAGATGTCTTTATATTCTATAGAATAATTTGGTAACTCTACAGTTGAAATATTTCCAGGGAAATCTTTAAACATAAACAAAAACTTGGAGAAAGTCCAACAAGAAGGGGTAATCAAAACACTACAAAAACATTATTTTTCATATGCATGGGAGTACAATGACATGAAAGGAATTATTTCTAAGACTTGTATACATCATATTTACATTGAGGAAAACTCTAGGCCTATGAGACAACCTCAAAGAAGAATGAACCCAAATATTAGGGAAATTATGAAAGAAGAATTTCAAAAATTTCCGAATGTAAACTTCATCTATCCAATTTTAGGCAGGCAATGGGTTTCTCCCTTGGTGATTATACCTAAAAATAATGATAAATGGAGGGTATGCATTAATTATGAAGATTTGAATAAGGATATTCTAAAATACCATTTCACATTGCCTTTCATAGATCAAGTATTCGATACATTAGTAGGAAAGAATTATTTCTCATTTTTGGGTGGTTTTAATGGTTACAATCAAATTCAAGTAGCACTTGAAGACCAATACAAAACCACATTCACCTTTCCATGGGGAAACTATTCTTACCAAGTACTTCCTTTTGGATTATGCAATGCACCTGCAACATTCCAGAGGGAAGTATTAGGAATTTTCTCTGATCTAATACATGATTGTGTGGAGGTATATATGGATGATTCTACAGTTTATGGAAATTCATTTGAAGAGGCTCTTGAAAATTTGGAAAAGGTTCTTAAAATAAACAAAGAAGAAAATCTTTCATTAAGTCATGAAAAATGATTTATGATGTTTATTGAAGGAAATATTTTAGGACATCACATTTCAGGGGATGCAATTAAAGTAGATTCATCTAAAGTTGAAGCCATCTCAAAATTATCAATTCCAAGTTGTCAAAAGGATGTTAGAAGTTTTCTATGATTTACAAGGTACTATAGAAGATTTATAGAAAACTTCATCAAAATAGCATCTCCACTCTTCAAACTACTTGCCAAAGATTGTGAATTTAGTTGGACTCCTTATTTCCAGTTCACATTTGAAACTTTAAAAGAAAAAATTTCTGGAGCACCCATCTTAAGAGGTCCAAATTGGAAAATACCTTTTCACATTTCAATAGATGCTTCAAATAAAACTCTGGGAGATATATTAGGACAAAAAGATCTGATTCGCTATGTCATCTATTACGCAAGTAAAATTTGGACTCCTGCTGAGTTAAATTACACTGTAACTAAAAAAATAATTTCTAGTTGTTGTCTGTGCTATTAAAAAATTTAGACATTACATCACTGGTTATAAAACCTTTATTCACACAAACCATTCTGCAATTAGTTATTTAAATAATAAATCTATCACTAATAGCAGAATCACAAGATGGTTATTACTCCTGTAAGAATCTAACATCACCATTCCAGACCAACCTAGGAAACAAAACACAGTTTTTGATTTCTTGTCTAGAATTCAAAACAACAATAATGATACTCTAGTAGAGGATAATTTTCCTAATGAATATATCTTTTCAATATCTACTAAATCTCCATGGTTTGTAGATATTGAAAACTATTTAGCTACAGGAAAATTACCAGCATACTTGTTTCCTAGAGAGAAAAGAAGAATTTTTCAAACAAGTTCATTATACTCATGGGTTAATGCTAAATTGTATAAAACAGGTCCAAATCTCATCATCAGAAGGTGTGTTTGAGAAGATGAAATGCTTGAAATTCTGAAGGCATGCCATGATGAACCTTGTGGTGAACACTTTGCTGATAAGAGGACTGCCTATAAAATCCTTCATTTAGGATATTATTGGCCATCCATATTTAAACATGCCAAGGAGTACATCAAAAGGTGTGAGATCTATCAAAGAATGAGGAAACATATTCCGATAGATGAAATCCCATTACAATCTCAGGTACTCATCGAACCATTTGAAAAATGGGCCCTAGATTTTTTTGGACCAAACAATCCACCATCAAGACAAAAGAGGTACATTCTGGTTTTCACTGACTATGTCATTAAATGGTAGAGGCTAAAGAACTTTCTCTTGCTAATGAAAATGTTGTAGTTTCATTTCTATTTTAGGATATTCTCACTCATTTTGGTGTCCCAGGGAAAATTGTGACAGATTAGGCATCTCATTTTACATCCAAGGTGGTGAAAAATATTGTGGATGAATACAAGGTTAAACATAGAAAATCCACTCCATATCATCCACAAGAAAATGGTCAAGTGGAGTCCACAAATAAAGTGATCAAGGCAATGTTCACAAAGACTGTACATCTACATAGGAAGGATTGGGCAGATAGGCTTCCTGAAGCCATATGGGTCTGCCAGAATATATGGAGGAATACAACAAGACATACGCCCGATGAACTTGTTTATGGGAAACAAGTCCTATTTCCTAAATAATTTCAAATCAAAACCTTCAAGATAGTAGACAGATTGAGAATTATTTTATCAGAAGCCCAAAAGAAAAAAATGGATCAACTTAATGAGCTTGATGAGATCAGGAAAAATGTAGTTCAAAGAACCAGCCTAATCTGGCAAAAAAGGTCCAGATGGCATGATAAGAACATAAAAGAAGGAAAGTTTCAAGCAGGAGATTGGGCACTTTTTTTCAATTCAAATTTCAAAGACTTCCAAGGAAAATTTCAGACTTATTGGCTTGGCCCTTATGAGATCAAAAAAGTCTTTGACAATGGAATAGTCAGGATAAGGAAAATTGGTGAAGAAAAGGTACCTGTTCTTGTGAATGGACATTGATTAAAAGCGAATTACAAAGGAGGAATTTATCAAAAAATTTCAAAACAATACCGATATGAAGTTGGTGAAGAGGAATCCTTCTTCTTCCCCAACTTAGTCTTCTTTTTATTTTCATATATATATATATGTATCAGTATGAAAACTAGTCAATGATTGTCATCCTTATACAGAAAATACAAGATGAAAATCAAAGTTCTGGCATCTTATATTTTCTCCCATTCTAAAATCCCAAATTATTTGTTCCCTTTCTTTCTCTGAAGAAATAAAAGAAGTAGCTACAGAATTGCTACAATTTTGCAGTTCTCATGAGATTCTACACCTGTCAACACATTCTGTAGCTTTGTTACATTTTCTTATAGCCTACTGAGGCAAACATATTGAACAAAAGAAATTGAGGACTCCATTGAAGATCATGCTAAAAGGATACTTGAAGAATCAACACAAAGAAAAGAGCAACAACAATTAGTTCAGAGGTATGTTACAAAAATATGTTGAAATAATAATACCAAAAACATTAGTATATAAATTATATGATCATATGTTGCCTCAATATGTCATCATTAGAATTTATTGTATTTATATTCACATCAAAATTTCATAATCCGACCACAGCATCCATATCATATCTCATAATAATCCATACCAATTTTCCCATTAATGATTAACGGTCATGTCTTACTTCCGTAACACACTCATATACATTCCTAAAACCTCGTCGAATATCTATTTCATGTGTACTTCTCTACAAAACCTCGACATCCTTAACCCAGAGCCACAACCTATATTCACTCAATCAAAGAAGAATAGTTATGAAGGTGAAACTCCTGACGATAGAGACATGGGTCTAATAGTGAGAACTGAACCAGTGGGAGTGAAATTCATGGAGGGTTATCCTCAGGTAAAGGAAATGATGCAAAAGGTGCAATGGATCCACTTTATAGAGAATTTTGATGGGTTCTATAAGGAGGTCAATAAGTATTTTGCAAGATCTTTCGACGGGACAAAAGTCTAAATTGGAGATTAAAATTTCTTAGTGATAGATGCCTTTGTGGCTGAAGCTACAAAACTCCTGAGAACTGGCGAGAGATGGTTTAAGAACAAGGAAATTCACAGTGAAGAATGGAAAGTTTTTTTGAAGAATCCAGGTATGGACACTACTATTTACAAGAAAGGAACTCCCAGTTCAACACTCAAAAACTAATGGATAAATATGCTTTTAATTTTACAAAATTTTGTTACTTGTGAAGGAAGATTTTGATGTATGTTTGTTTTAATGCCCGAATTTTAATGAACTTTTTGGAGGATGGATAAATAAACATCCCATACTTATTGTTGAAAATTCTAAATAAAATGTCAACAAATGTGCAGAAAAAATTCCAATTCATAGAAAATACCATGGACCATCATGGACTAATAAAGTTACTTCTTGAAGTCCATCTAAAAAGTGTAGGAGACTCCGGGAAAGTTTGCTAATCAGAAATAGCTTTTAAGATGAACCAGAGAAGCCTAGGGATGACAAAAATAGAAAAATTAGAATGATAAAGGTTGATACATGCATTGAGAATAAATCGTCACCTCAACCTCAGCAAGAAGAAGAATAACTCACCATTTTAGAGTTAATGAAAAATAAGAAACAGAGTTGAGTCAAAAAGACAGGCAATGTAGAGGAAAAGAGAAAAGTTACAAGTTTAGAAGACTTAAACCCTCCATAGCCAAGGAGAAGCTCTAGATTTCGTAAAACCTTGAAGAATACACCATCGCAAGAGGTAGAATTTGTCAATTTAGATAAAGAGCTGCAAATTCCATCGCCCATTACAGTCTCTCCTACACAGAGTCCTACACACTCTCCTATACGTAGTCTTGTACACAGTCCAAGCAGTAAATCCCCTGAAATTTACCCAGCACAGTAGGAGATACATGACTATATCAATTCATTAAAGAAAATACATGTAGAAGCAAATCCAAGTGTGGAGGACCAGCCTATCAGTCCACAAGAACCTCTGGTGAACACCCTCAAGAAAGAAATTTATGAGATAGAGATACTGAACAGGCACATTAAACAAGAAAATTGAACTCTGAAAGAGCATAATCACTTGGATAAGGTCATGTGTGATAAAATTATCTTACATTTGGGGCTGTGGTATAAAAATAAAAAGAAAAAATCTCTAAACAGGAAAGTCATCAGCCTAAAGTACAAACTCCTTCTTAGGAAACCTAGAATGGCAATCACTTCAAGGAAAAGAAAGAAGAGGAAGTTGGTTGTATTAGCAGAAGTATCAGAACAAATGAAATAGGAGGTGAAGTCTCATAATTTTGGAAATTACATGAGGACATGGAATGGTCTCTTAGTGGGGGTATGTTGAACCTCAAAACTATTCTTATTTTGATACCCTTTTTCATAATTTCTTCCTTCCTTTTCCAAAAATCATGACTCCAATCAATGGTAATTGCCATATTCCACATCAGAGAAGGCATTTAAATGATCTCTAGTTTATATTATGATGTTTATTATTATTTAAATGATTTTTTGAAACTTTATTTTCATAATAATAAGACCAGTTCCAAATCCGTTTTTGTGCACGTAGTCTATTAGATTTTCTACTCATTCTCTTGCAGAGGGCCCCTACATGGAAAGGAGGTTTAATTGTTCTGTAGTTTGATTTTTTTCATTTAATTTCTTGTTGATTTGTTATTTTTAATCCTGTCAATTCATAGTTAAATTCACGTTGTTTTCATAGTTAGATTTGTATCAATTCATAGTTTAATCTTCTTATTGTTTTATATATTAGTTTCATGAATTCTTTCTTATATTAGTTAAAATTATATGTGTAATCTTGTGCTTGCTAATTCATCTCAATAAAGTGGCTCTGTCATTTTCCAATTGGATCAAATTTGGGTATTCGGTCATACAGCAGTTATAGTTTTCTTTAAACATGCTTTGTACTTGTTTTTCATTTCAATCCGCACTTCCATTTAAATTCTTAATAATAGGATGTATGCTTTCAATCCATGGAATAGAATTACATTAAGTTAGAACATAATTAAATTAGAATTTTGTTTTTAAATAGAACAAATGCTCTATTTTCATAATATTAAAGCTTTCAATGGATAAGATAGAAAATGATTTCATATTTTCATTTGAATGAAATTAGATTTAGAATAGTGCTCTTTTTTAAACTAGTTAGATATTTTTCATAGATATTTTTCTAGACTACTAACATCATTCAAAGTTTGATTTATTTTTATGCAATTTAGATTAGTTAATGAACATTTCATTTTCTTCTTATATATTTCATATTCCATTAAAAAGAGTTTGTAATTCAATTTATTTTCTTAGAACAAAAACAACATTTCCTTTTCTTCCCTCTTTAAGAATTAGTTTTCATCATTAAAATTCATTTAGATTTGATTATTCACTAGCATATAGAGATTTAATTTCTTAAACCAATTTTAGACATAAGAATACAAAATCCCCCAAAACAAGATGAACATACACAACGAAGTAAGAGAACAAGGTTACCTAAGCATATATAGTGCACCACACTTCATCAAATTACTAACCTCGGTTGATAATTTATGATAGCAATTTGAGACATCAAATTGACTAAACAACCGGCACGAAGTATCTTCTGCGCAGTAGCGTATCTAGGAAAGTGTCCACCACAAGCCCTAGCATGAAAATCATTTAAAACCTTCTCAACCTCGTCATGAGTGAGGAACCTCCTTAAAATCGTATCGACACCATGACAATAAAGTGTAGCACTGATGATCAGATAATATTTGGCTTGGTATCAAATACGTTGTTGTTTATAGTGAGAGGTATTGGGCCGAAAAGTATGGGTTTGGAGATAAATGATAAAATCCCAAAATCGAGGATCATATGATCCAATCAGAAACAGAGACTCATCAGGAATTGATGGTTCCGATGTAGTAGCAGTACTATCAGAGGGAAGGTCGAATAGAAGCTCAGCCAAACTAAAGACTTGTTTGACTTGGATTTTATGAATTCCAAATCAAATTCCTATAAAATGACAATCCATTTTGAATATCCCCCCCCCAAAAATTGAGGTGACAGAATGTATGTCATGGGGTTGCAATCCGAAATGAAAATGGTTTCAAGAACAAGATATAATGGCAAAATATTTGGACATCTTGAACAACCGCCAAGGAAACATTTTCGACGTATGAATAATTCATTTCAGTATCACTGATCTTAGGACTCAAATAATATATTGATTTTCTACCCCATCTTCGTCTTTGAAAAATACCATAGAAATGTTCGTATCAGCCACGACGATATATAAGAAATAATCACTCTGATAATTGGGGGGATACATTAATGACGCTTAGAAAAGTGTATCCTTGACATCATCAAAAGAATCTTCTGCAACCTTATCCCAATGGAAGGCAATCCGCTTTTTCAAGAGACGAGTAAATCATTTAGCCATTTTTCCGTAGTTGGGTATGAACCTCCTTAGGAAGTTAGCCTTTCCTTGAGGTTTATGTAATTGAAGTAAATTTGATGGCACATGAAAATTAAGAATGGCCTGGACGTTTAGTGGGTCGATTTGAATTCCTTCTTTTAAGACGGCGAATCCTAGAAAACAACCAAAACCAACACAAAACACACATTTGTGTGGATTTAGGTGTATTTTTTAGTATTAACAGTGTAGAAAGATAGCTCTCAAATGCATCGGGTGATCAGTCCAGTTTCGTGAATGTGCAAGTAAATCTTCTAGATAATATTGAACAATGTTCTTGATGTCATTGAAAGAATAATCCATTTCTCTCTGAAATGTTGCCTCAACGTTCTTTAAACCAAATGGGAGTTACGATAAGTGAATGTGCACAAGGGAAAAATGAATGTTGTATTATATTGGTCCTCTGGGCGGATATTGATTTGATTGTAATCGAAGAATCCATCTATGAATGAAAATATTTCACACCAAGAACAATCATCAATAATATGGTCGATAAAGGGAGTAGGATAGTTATCTTCTGGAAAATAAATAGTGACATACTAATAATCGATGCACAATATGATTGTCCCTTATTTCTTCATGATAGGAACTATGTTGGAAACACAACCAGAAAGCGGAACGTGTTAAAAGAAACCAACATGCAAAAAAATTTCAATTTCTGCTTTAATGGCAACAACCTTCTTCTGAGGAAAAGGACGAAGGCATTAACTTACTATTCTGACATCAGGGTACATTTTAATGGTATGTTCAATGATACTAGTATCTATGCCTGGCATTTCCTTGTAAGACCAAGAAAATATATCACATAATTCATGAAAGAGAGAGCCATAAGTTTCGATTTTTGATGGAGAACAAGACACACCGACATGAATGTTTTTTACAACGTCGGGTTTGGTCAAAATATTGATAGAAATGGTTTTGTCAATATTTCATAAATTTTGGTTGGATTCAATTGCATTAATGGAAAAATAATTCTAAAAGAATGTTTTGATCGATCGATGATATAGTTCAATAAGATTATCTTCTTTGTAATCATAAATATGGGAATGATGATGGTGATCTTCCCATGGTTCTCCTTATGGCATCATGGATTCAATAATGCTCTCATCAATCAAGAAAGTGGATGAAAAAGGATCATATGGAGTACCAAAATCTAATGAACGATCGACGATGATGATTTCAGATTCGCTACCCAAGCCATGTAGATTGATTACTATGCCAAATCAATTAGGATAGGTAGCATAAATTCATCCTTCGTAACAAATTTAGAATTATTCGTAATATTCCTTAAGCCATATGGAGTGGAAGCTATCATGCAACAAGTCTCTATTCTTGCAATTTCTACCAACGTCACAGGAGGTGGTAATGCAAAGGTTCCCATTAGGGAAGAATCCTTTAAGATTCCTACACTAATGTTTTGAAGTTCTAGTTGGGGTGCGAGAACTAACGGAAACCTTCCAGTTACCTGGGAACTAGAGGTAAAGAAGGAGAGTTTATTGATTATTGTAATAACACCTTTATGTGGAAAGGTGATAATTTTAAAATATGTAGAGACAATTGCAATCATAGTGTAAACCCATGGCCTTCTAAGTAAAATGTTGTAGTCAAGGGGTCCGTCAACGATCTCAAATTCAACAATTACTGATTTTCCCCCTAGTTTGACATGTAGGTTATTGATCATACTGAAAGGCTTATATATACGACTATCAAAATCTTTCATCGTCATTGTCGATTGAGATAGGCATGGCGAGCTAAGTGATTTACAGCAGTTTAGAGACATAATGAAATTATATGGTCTCATCAATAATAGTATGATTAACGAGGTGATTGAGAACATTTACTTGTATGGAGAATGCTAATTACGCTGGTAATTACGACACATAGCCTGTATGATGAAATATTATAAGATTGGAATCCGTCAGATCAATTCCACTAATTACTGATAACAAAGCCTGCTTCTAGGAGGGACAATTTTGAAGTACCTCAAGCATCGACATAGTTGAAGGGGATTGAGCCAAATATTGAACTATATTATAATTTTGAGAAACTTGGGCTCGAGGATTGAATGTCGATTTATGGATGACTCCCTTTGGTGTCTTTATCGTTAACTCAGGAATAGCAGTTGGCAGAATAGATTCCGTTGACAGATTCGTGGTCGAGGTATTAGGTTGATCAGTAACCTGACTACCGTAATATTTATTTCAATTTGACACAAAAAAATCAATTTTTGGCTTTGTGACAGATAACATAAGCACTTGGGAACTAGAAGTTGGATCTGTAGCAACCATATTTGTGTATTGATTCGGAAACGGATCTGTCAACACAACAAATGCATTCGAAGTCTTAAGAAATTTTGAGACTACAACATGGTGAGGTCAGTCTCAAAAAAAGTCCTCCTCGTTACATATTACGCAAGGGTAACAAGGTTTCCTATTGTTTTTAATTTTTTGATCAGATGATCGTTCTTGCAGGGTTGAGTTTTTCTTCTTCTTTGCTTCCCCCTTTTTCTTACTTCTGGGTTGCTTGTCACTTTTTCCTTTGTCAAATGACAAGACTTGAATAAAGGAAGAAGGTGTAGGATCAGATGCATTAGAGTGGTGTGTGCTTATAGTACCGATCATACCATCACTAGCATGAGAGTCCTTAGATGGAGGGGGAACATTAAAATCATATCGCGCCGCTTTGGGAATTTTCTCATAGAGCATACTAGACTGAGTATAAATCAAATATAAGTACTGGGCATGAGCAATGACCTACTCTTTAGTGATGATGCCACCCGTAGACACATCCTTGGTGATAGATGGCAGCTAGGACTTAATGAACCACTCAGCAAGGAGATGATCAGGAACAAATGTTTTGACAATTTTATGATGACAACGCCACTCATGAATATGATCAGAAATGTGAGTAGCATTAGTATGTTTGAAATTGGTCAGCACTTCCGTTCTAGTTTCATATCATATCGGGAACTGGAAGTGGGTAAAAAAGGTAGTAGCTAAGGTAGTGAAATCATCAAATGAATCTCGTGGTAACTCAATGTACCACTTTGCGGTCGAACAAGTGAGCATATGCTGGAAAAGATGTAGTCGAAAGGAGTCATCATTTAAGGAGTTAGATGAACACCACAAATTATAAGTCATAACATGCATTGACGAGTCTTCTCTAGGGTTTCCATTGAACTTAGGAATATCTGAGGGTAATTTATGGGGTATCACCGGCCACCAAGGAGCATAGCTTATTGGATTGTTGGAATGCCAGTTTAAATTGTGTAATTCTAAAGTTGCAACAAAGGGAAATTATCTATTTAATTCAGGTTGAGCATAGCTAGGGTATGATGGAATTTCTTGGGAAACATGCCTTTGAGCAACATCATAAGGAATTTTTTTCTGGTAACACATATGTGGGTTGTTTTGATAAGCAAACGCTTGAGTATTCTATTGAACAAAACCTAGGTAAGCTACTTTTTGTTGGAATGATTGTTATGGAATTTGCGCTTGTGGCTGCCAAGGTGTTTGTCCACCAAGATTATATCCCAAACTAGAATGGATTTTATGCAATTGTGAATAGGTAACACCTGGTTGTGGTTGTGACATACCATAATAAGGTAATCCAGCTTGTAAATAAATAATTTTGGACACATGTGGTTGTTGTAAACCAACCGAAGGAGTTGGAGTCTAAGGGCCCAATACCTAAGGGTATTGGGTGGAAGGACCTGCCTGAGACAGTCGAGGTACAAAAATATGAGCCTGTAACAGGGGTAATGATGTATTAACTAGTCGAGTATATGTGGGTGCAACAGGTTGAACCGGTTGATATGAATGCACAACCATTTGTGGTTGAACAAGAAGGATAGGTTGTCACTGAAAAACAGTCATTCCAACATTAATATGACCATATAACCATGATGAACTATCAAAATGGGTGACCATAGCTTACCCCCCAACATGAGAAGTATAATAATATGGAATATATTGTTCTCCAAATCCTATGAGTATAGTTGAAATTGTACTGGATGGAATATACCCAGATGAACCAGCTTGATATTGCACTGAAGCTGTATATAAATGATCAAGACATTTAGTACTCATTATATATGTCATATATAAAATACCAGATGATGACATGGGTGAATTCCATGGGTTTGAGGATGCACAATAGAAGTTTCTAGATACAGATTGGTAACTAGGTGGGATGGAAGGGCCACCATATAGACGTGAATCTAGTGATGTGGTGAACATTGATGGGGTAGCAACAGTAGATGTTGTCACAACTATAATAGATGGTACAACCATAGATGTTGACTCAAACATGGTCATAGGGCACAATGTATACCCTATAGTATCTACGGGAACTCGAATTGACACAGGATAAAATAAAGTAGTGTGAGTTGATTGAGGAAAAGACTCGTAAAGATAAATATCCTCCCCAAAATGAGTTGGAGTTGAAGGTATTTTGTCTTGTGGTATTTATTCAATCAAAATAGAACTAGGTGGAAGGATTTTGTTGTTAGGCCCAAGATATATTTTAGGTGGTTGACTGCATGATATGGGAGATTCAATGGCTACAATCGATTGTGGAGCAACCAAAACTGGAACAACTTCCAATTCTTCCACTTTGGGATCTAGATGTTTTGGTAAAAGAATGATATGATCTAGATCAACTTCCAATTTAACAACATTGGGTTTGATAGGTATGGTCTCATTGATTGGATGGATCGTGACCATAGGTAGTTGTGATGACTCTATCTCGACAATAGTGGATGAGCCAATATTTGTTGAAACAGCTCGAGACAACTCTGGTATATGTGATGATGATGTCCATTAGGGGAATTTTGAGGTCTAAAATGGGCCTCCTAAAATAAATGCGCAACCAAAGAAAACTGTATAAGAACCAATATGATTCAATATGATGATGTCAACCATGGGTGATGATTCACCATTTTCTAAGTAAAATAGTAAAAAGATTAAATATAATAAAATAATAAAACTATTTTTTGAACAAGTATTTTCAACTTATCTCCCAAATTTTTTACTCAAATTTCAATCTAGAGTACTCATTGTATGCAAAATTTAATTCCTCATCCAAGGAGTACCCATGTTGTATATTTTTGATGGACCCTACTGTACGAAAAATGAGAAATACATGAAAACATGTGATGGTAATCATGTTTTTCATGTATTTCTCATTTTTCATGTAGCAGTATCCTTCAAAAGTATACAACATGGGTACTCCTTAAATGAGGAATTAAATTTTGCATCCAAAGAGTACTCCCACTCGAAATTTGAGTAAAACATTTGGGAGATAAGTTGAAAATACGAGTTGAAAAAGTAGTTTTTTCTTTTTTCCCTCTAAAATTTGATGATGTAATCAAATATTATTTTATTATTTCCATTACTATTTATAATTTCCTTAGGAGGCCCATTTTAGGCCTCAAAATTCTCCTAATGGCACCAAAGGTACTGATAGTACTAGTTTGGGTAGAACGATGTCGGCTTCACTGACCATAAATGGCTTTTGGTGGTAAAGGTGGTTTAAGGGCTATTCGATGTGAACGACGGGGAAATGGATGTTCTTATTCCACGATGAATGATTTATTTTATGACAAAAATAAATAAACAAAACAAAAGGGTCATTCTAGGAAAAAGGTTTACCAAGTAATTGTGAACTGCAGAATACCTCCTAGCGAACCAAGAAGTATAGGCAGACAATCTCCCCGAGTGTTGTGTTCAGTGTATCACAAGTTACAAGGTGACTGACTCGGTTACGTATGGATGGATGGAAACCTAAATTTTTCCTCCGAAATATACCCGAAGGTACATGGAGGCCCAAGTTCGTATTAGCATTTTCTAATGCGAAACCGCACAGTGAGAGCACCCCTTTATACTCTTTGTACTAGAACATTGCCCTATATTCCCGAAGGTATGTGGACGAGCTCCAATATACTTAGGTACGTGGAGTGAGGTATCACACACAGAATGTATCATAGACAAGCTAGTGACAACTGTTATGTTTAACGACACTGGAACATGTCTCTAGCCTATACCTTCTAAATGTTATCGTTAATGTTCCAATTCTTCTTTAAGTAAATTCAGATAAATTTTATGTTGATATTGTTTAAAACTTTTCCTTTGAGGTTCACCGCGTGATCTAATGGAAATTCATAAAAATGAAAATAAATGATAATAAACCTTTTCAATCTAGCCTTTTCAATAAAAATCCTAGCTACTAAGGGAAAGAGCAATCAGTTTTTGAGCAAACAACAAAGAGCACAAAATAAATGCATATTTCCTAACTTGTTCCTATGCAACACACACAATTCTCTATATGCACATGCATGTTTTCCTTTTCGGCTCCCTTTAATGTGAATGAAATAAAGGAAACTAAATGCACAAACCAATCAAACAAGTGTTTTCTTATGAGAAACTAGGAGCGAAACAACAACTTCTCTTAGGAAAATGAAGAATGGAACTAAAATTTTCCTATAGGAAATGAGGAATGAAGAAACAATTTCCTTTTCGAAAACAGAATTTATCTAATGAAAAAATTAAAATAATTTGAATTTTATTTGCCAATGATAAAGAAAAGCACTAATGAAACATTGAACAAATTACTCTTCAAAGGAGGAACAACAGGAAATTTTATTGGTATCTAAGAGGTATCAGATATCTGAGAATACAATAAACAGATGGCTGAAACTAAAAGCAAATACAAATTTTGATGGAATTTGGTTGGTTGAGGGGGCTATGCAGTCTCTAAGGAGAGACAGTGCATTGCAGAGCATCCCTGAATTGGATACAGCGCGTTGTGCCTTGACCAACAGTGCATTGGGCGCAACTAAGATTGAGAAATCAGGCACCTAAACACACTTCTAATGTTATTTTTCATCCAAATGACTGATAATAGGAAGTATATGCTACTGATGAAGATAAACAAAGGAAAAAACACCAGGAATGATAGGATAATCCCCAGTGGAGTCACAAATTTGTTATACATAATTGTGATCTACGGATAAATATAATTCCCTAAGTGTGGTGTTTATCAATTAGAACAATAGAGGAAATAATAACTATTATTTTCTCTAAAAAAGGCATATATACATAATGGGAAAGTAGCCTACTTGTGATTCTTTCACTTGTCCTTCTCCTTCTGTCGTTGTTATCGTCGCTCTCAATCTAAGTTAAGTAGCTAGATCAATTCCTGAAAACACAAACAGAGAAAAAAAAACAACATACAATATACAAGTATCTACTTATCTTACTCAAATCAAACTACTTAGATATGAAATAAATACATCACTCAATAATACATTTCACAAGAAATAGAGACATATGTATGGGAAAATGAACAACAATATTTATTAAAGAGTAGGAAGAGAATATTACAACCATTGGATCGATTTGTCGTCAACCTGATCCAACTTCATTCCAACCTCATCACATCCAACATCATCTCAGCAGAATACCAGTACTTTCACTCACTTATCAAATGAGAATCCAACAACATAAATTTGCACAAAATTCTTCCTCCCTAGCACTAGGATGAGTGCTCAATTTATAGAGAAAATTATGGTTGTTTATCAATGAATGACTTTATAATAATAGGCAAGACATGTTTCCAAGTTCATAGGTGTCAAATGGACACTTAGATTCGAGGCATGACACCTATGGACTCTTCTAGAAGGCACTGGCCATGTGGAGATTCTAGAATAATGAGAATTCCGCTCCCAGGTGACCAACGCACTCTTGATTGTCGGGAAGTGCACTGCAGTGCACCCTTGCATGGAGGAATTGGCACTGCAATGCAGTTAGTCCCTTGTATAGGAGTGTTGGTGAATCAGTGGGTCATATAACATATACTTCAAACATTGGAAATCTCACAATAGAAGCCATGAATGAAATGTTCTTCCCTTAGGGCATACAGAAACTGAAATATAAGGGGATGATAGACCCTATTTCATTGGTCTTGGGGATGATGTCCAGTTTGACCAGGTCTTGGGGGATGATGCCCAAATTGACCTATAACACCTGGGAACTTGGCTACCCAACTAACCCCAACGAGGCCCACAAACTCTTGGCGTTTCATCTTTTGGGGTTAGTGTTTTGGTTTTTTACGATTTTCATATGTTGTTCACTACTAAAAATTCCCTTGAGCCTCATTGTAACACAACTTAGATGCCTCTATCCACTACATCTCTTCTCATAGATAAGCTACCAATGCCATAGTCATTTTGTTTCCATTCTCTCTGTAAGCATATTCCAGTTATTTGATATTAATGAAATGAAGTTTTATTTCTGTTGCACCTCTTCCTTTATGTGTATTTATATATTTTATTGCATTCCTGCATAAGTTTGGATCAAACATGCACATAACACCATATATACAACATGTACAACATATACACAACAATAATACTGCACATCTGGAAACATAATTGACTCTACTAAATAACCTTTCTTCTAGTATGTTTCCACTATCAATTCTTGAAACACTAATTTGATTCCGTTGATGTATCCCTTAGCATTACCTACCATAACATAAACATAACCATAGTATAAGCACATAATATCATTTCATATCCACATGATACTAACCTCATATTTTTGTCAGGGCTACTCTTCCCCCTTGATTCCTTACAAAAGGAGGAACCTCTTCATGTCATTCACCTATATAAGAAATCATTCCTCCACAAGAATGATCCCTAATGACCATGTCAAACAACGACACCCACACACACACACACACACACACATATCTATATAAAAATTATAATAAAATAATCATGATCCTTGATGACTTTGTCAGAAAATGACATTCTTAAATACATATATACATATATATACATAAGCATAATCATGATCACAACATAATTACTAGCATTAAAAATATCAAGGTTAAGAGAACTCCCTTTATCCGTGCAATGCATAAATAACATTGGGAACAACATTTCCTCGCATAGCCAAGCATATGATGCCTCAAAGACATTTACTTTTCCTCTCATAGTTACCTTTCTCATGTTTGTCCTACCACTTTCCATTTACCCCAACAAACCCAACCAATCCAACTGGTTGTCATACTCTTTCCTTCATCTACCCTTTACACACGCACTGGGCTTAATCTGGGTCATACATTACCTATTTGGTTTCATTGAGCTCTCACTGAGTTCCATTAAATTTCCTATTTCTTTAACCAATAACCAAGACTCAAAACATAAAACATAAGAACAATAATAAAACAAGAAGAAAACAATAAAAATAATAATAAAAATATAACACCACAAAAAAAGTGGCATGGCCATGCACCAAACATAAACAAAATTACTAGTCAAATGCAACAAATCACAGAATACTGAAAGAATAAAACTAGCAAAAAACACCATAACTGAAACTGTCTGGATTCGAAATGCTTCAAAGGGAAATATCAACCCAATTATTTTTCAAGATTTCATGGAAGTCTCTTTTTCCATGCAATCCCTCTGTCATACTACCATAAACACATAATTGTGAGTGCATAACTAAATATAACAATATGCTTGTTATCTTACCTTGTTGTGCCAAGCATGCTACCTTGTAACTAAACACGTACATATATCATCCCTTAAGGGACTCCAATGCCTTGGTGAATCCAAAAATAACTAGAAACAAGCTAATATACCTTTCAAATACATGTTCATGAATATAGCACATATCCACATAAAATCATATGAAATCAAGGTTAAAAAGAATTCATGTATGCAAAACACTCATTTGCTTGGAATTGTGGTTTCAAAAAATAGCCAAAGAAATTCTCACACAATTCCCATATTTTACCTTTTTACCTTGCTGAAATCAAGTCTTACCATGTACTATCACATCACATGGTTGTTACTTATATAAACAAATAAATTGTTACCTTGTCACGCTAATGTTAAGCATGTTTCCCAACAATTTTTCACACATGCTAGTCACATGTCCCAAATATCAAGACAACATATCTATTAATTTGAAATCAACCTTTACCAAGACTAACAATCATGTAATAATAAATTCATAGTCATTAGTCATAGTACTACAACTAGCCCCCACTTGCATTCAAGTACATATCAACTGTCTCAACACATATTGTGTTATTACATCTATCTTATAATAGAATAATTCCCTCATGCAATATTATATACAAATATTCATATCACACAATTAATCAAACAATCAAAAAACCTATGAACATACCATGTAAAATATACAACATAATCAAACCCATACCTAAATGTATTTCAAGGGAGACTATCACATATGCACAAGTCAGTCCCGATTAGTATGACAATATCAAAAAAATACCACCTCATACCTGGATATCATAACCATAATCATTTTCACAGGAGATCCATATTAGCATGATACACATAATATCAAGATCTTAAATGCAATGCCCATAATCATCGTTCGTATGACCACAATGCATATAACAATAAGCTACTATCATTCACGACTATATGATGCATGTGCATATGAACACACTAATTAACTAGCACCTATCATGCATGTAACCATAAAAACAATAGAATGATAGGCATGTGTATAACCATAATTCATATAACACCCATTAACCAACATACATGCATGCATAACGTACAAAATTATATGACGATGTACTCTTACCCTGAGGTCCATTGCTGCAACTTTGCTTTGATAATCTACTTCTCTTGATATATCTCTGAGGGGAAGAAAGCCAATTAATTGACAGTCACTATATTACCTTCATGAGGAAAACATAGGACACCAAAAAGGGTGGAGACCATGCAAACCATAATGTTTTTCCAACTACATCCAAGAAGGATATTATAGTTCAAGTTGTGGTCTACCACTTCAACTTCCATGGTTACCATTTTCCCATGAAATAGGATGGGAAATGGCTTGAGAATACTGTACAACCAAGAACCTCTACCATCGAAAGATTCTAAGGTATTTGGGGACTGTCTCACTGGGTGTTGGAATAGGGTCTCCTGCAAGCTACGAATCTAGTCGATTTTATATATTTTTTATTATATTTAGTCTAACGTAAGGGTTTTGGGGACTGCGGTTTGCGGACCATTGGATGCGTAGGCTAAAGTACTATAAATAGTTGAACCTTTTTGGGTAAATAGGTAAGGAATGAATGGATATTGCGGCTAAGTGCAAACTGTTAGATATAATATTGGGTTATTGGGTTAGGACTCCTGCTGGCTGTGTGTGGACCCTGCTGGCTATGTGCGCAGGTGGGTTTTGGGGTATGTAAGAGGATTTTTTTTATGAGTAATATATGTGAAATATTGTGGATATCTGATGCTATTTGATCTATCTGGTTATGGTTATTGTGGACTCAAATTACATGTGATTCTGTTACAAACTGCGAATTATATGTGTTTATGAGATGCGGATTATCTGTGTTATAATAACTGTATTTGCAATCTGATTAATTCTGATACGAATATATTGTTTTATGCTTATACTTGGCTATCCGCACGTGGATGCGAGCCTGTTATATAAATCTGGTAAAACTGTGCTCTTGTTGATCATTGAAAATCCTGCAAACAAGCTCTGGCTGCGTAGATCTGATAGTTGTCGAACGGTTAGACTTACCCTCTCTCTCTCTCTCAGGGTGCCGAAACCTGGTTCCAACAACCACCTATACTACTTTAAGTGATACTTTGGCCTGAAAAAGAAGGTCACTGCTGAAAGGGCCAGTAGGATAGGGGTTTTTTGGCAAACCTTAGCCTTCAAACCTAGGTCAGGACCCCTCGAGCCAACAAATGGTTCTGTTGCCAGGACCAGGAGAATTTTGAGAGAGGGATCAGGTAATTCCAAGGCCATACTAGAAAATTGAAAGAAAATAAATTGATGAATGGTTCGAATGGCAAGTTCCAGAATTCGCAGTATAAAAAAACTGCAATAAGAGGTTGACCACCGAAGAGTGTAAAAATAGGTATATTTTCACAGAAATCTATGAGATCTTCTTCGTAACTATTGCGATCGAGCTCAAGGAGTGGCTCGCAAGGTTGGTCGAATTTCAGAAGTGTTGGAAGGATGAGCGGGTCACACAGTGGAACCCAAAATTGATCCAGTAGTTAGAGAAGGCTGATAACACCATCACTCGCACCATAGATCACTGGGTGGACAATGTTCTAGGAGGATTCATGATGGAATTTGCCATCGATCAATTTGTCTCCTACTCCAAAGCAGAGCGGAGATTCTTCAAAGGATTTCGGGGTAATTTTCTGAAGACTTTACCATTGTTGATTAAGATATTACTGTGTGAAAAATTATTATGTGTATCCAGACCGATTGAATGACTGCCGATCCGGATGAAAGTACAGTGCAAAGTGGCAAATACTATCAGACCAACCTAAAAGGAGGTAGATCTATCTACAGCTGGGTAAGAGAAGCATCTATGCAGATTCCCTCAGCTACACCACTTTCAAACTAGTGTAGATATAAGAGCTCACCTACACCTTCACCCCCAGAAGATGACATGGTTGCGCACATGAAATTGCCTACCTTTAAGGGTGTGGGAGATGAGGACATGGAGCAGTTCCAGTTTGTCACACAATCGGTATGGACTGTGCAGAACGTAGCTAGTGACGCAGTGAAGTGAGCACAATTGTCCCTTGCCTTCGAAGGAAGAGCTTTGGATTTGTACATGGGATACATTGGACAGCATGCAAACTCAACCATCGAAGAGGTCAAGGACGTCTTAAAAAAACAGTTTAAGAAGCCTAAGTCCTATTCTCAAATAGTGCTCGATCTAAAGGATTTCAAGCAAGGACCATTTGAATTGGTATGGGAGGATCATCAACGGCTGAAGAAAGTGATTAGGGAAGGAGTATTTCAATACAACAACAGATGGCACATGGAGTGGTTCATTTCTATGCTACTACCTCACCTGCGTGTACCTATGGGTCACCAAACTTTCGAATCAATGGAAAATTCCCTGGAGGTTGCTATGAAGTTATAAGCTACACCCAGAGACGATGCACAGCTACGCATCCAACAGATCCAACGACAACTGGAGGTGATGCACGTAGGGATCCAGAACCTGCGGAAGGAGTGAGGCGCAGAGGCTAGCCCGGAAAGATGGTGCATACGTTGCAGGACGAATGATCACACCAAGGATAACTGCCCGCTGTTAATAGACTACATGCAAGTCGGGGGACCTAGTCTGCTGCGCCCTAGGGAAGTGGCAGGACCAAGTGGGTAGGCACTGTGGTACGATGACTTCCGCGTTGCAGGACTGCACGACACAAACCACTGTCCCCACCTTGCTGTGTACATCCCAAAAGTAAAACAAAAATGGTGCAGGTTCTGTAGGTCTGTAGGAAATGATGAAAAGAACTAATGGACATATGATTTGATGATCGATGGGGGAAATCTATATAGGGTGCAATCAGATCCATCGTCACCCAGATCCCTCTTGAGTGTAGGGGGTTCACCAGCAAGGGGCAGGGGAAGCAAAAGAGGTGGAAGCGCAGGTCAGGGATGAGGGCAACTCATCTATTATAACTGTGGAGAGGTAGGGCGTTTTTCCAAGGACTGTCCAAACCCCACAAGATAGACCTGCCACTATAGTAGGCAGTTGGACCATGCAATTGAATATTGTCCAGTCCTGATAGCGAAGATGCAGGAAAAGCAGTCGACACCTACGCAAAATGTGCAGAGGGTTAAGGTGAAACTACGAGACAAAGATCCAAGCATGAATGTCGTAACACGTAGTGGGATGGCCACTGGGGGTCCTGGGGAGAAGACTACAACCAAGCCTCTGATTCGGCCAGTAGTTAGCAAACAGGAAGGGTTGAATCTAAAAAAGGAGAAAGAAACATTTATCGCAGCTCGCAAGGACTTTGCTGAGGCAGAGGCGTCTACTTCGCAAACCCTTTTTACAAGCATGTATGAAGCTGTTGCGCAACTCAAAGGATGTGGAAATTCTTCAGGCATTGACAGATAGCTATGCAACACGACCTATCCTCCATTCAGAAGTCAAGGATGTACATAAAATCTATAGGTATAAGAAACAAACTGGCAGGGAGATGTGGTTGAATGTGCAGATCGGTGACTACGAGATGGATCAGGTTATTTTGGACCTAGGGTCGGATGTGAATGTATTACCTAAACAAACTTTCCAACGCATGGGGGAGCCTAATTTGGAATGGTCCAATATCCAGCTATGTATGGCCAATCAACATAATATCATTCCATCAGGAAGACTATCGAAGATTAAGGTGGATATCGCAGGGGTTAAGGTCTGAGCTGACGTTGAAGTAATTTAGATTTTCGAATATGCAGACCCCTACCCTGCGCTCCTGGGCTTGGATTGGGCCATCGATATGGGAGGCATCAGTAACCTAAAGAAAAGAAGAATGGTGTTCGAGAATAAAGGTACGAGGGTAATGGCACCATTAGATCTAGTAGAGGGTTAATGATACCCAGAACTACTGCGTGACGAAGAGGATGTAGATCACATCTATAAGTTAACTACACGAGATGAAGACTGGATCAACCCCATAGTGGAGGGGGTGCTCTACTGGGAAAAGGATAGAAAATGTTTCTCTAACTCGGATGGGAAGATGGATAACTGGCAAAACCGACTACATGATGTCTCTGTTCTAATATGTCTTCGGATCACGAAGAACTTCTACTGCATCTCCTCATAGGTAAGAGATCTACCTTATTTCGATGGTTCTTGTAATGTTAGGGACATTTTGTGGGCATTTGAAGCTGAGGTTCCCCAAGAACGACGAATATGGGCCTGTAAGCTGGCCATACAAGGATCACCTGTGCAATTGTGGGTAACACATGAGGAGGCGTTCCAAGATTGGGAGGAGTGTCGGAATATGTTGATCCTATGATTTGAGGCCCCAACTAACGTGCGAATCAAAATGTTCCTTGGATCTGAAAATTCACATGAATATTTGGTCGCTTGGATAAAACAATGGTGCAATATAACTTCCCAAGAGTGGGTTCATTTGTTTATTCATGCCTTGGGACCACTTCCCACTGTATGGTACTTAGATGCAAAGCTCCACCAGTGCACCCGCCACTGGGAGGCTATGAGGGATGAATTTATGGGAACATTTGGGTTCATAGGCGAGACAGAGGCATTGAACGTAGCTCTGCGGAACATTGACACTATAGCATGGGTTGAATCGCACCTGTGTATCACACCAGAAGTACCCACATGGGAAGTGCAGGCACTAAGTATGGTTGATTACCGTATCCTAGCCCCACAAGAGGGTAAGGATGATCGACTAGTTGCCTTTGAAACAGAATTGGAAGCGATGCGCATAGTTACCAAGCCGCTTAGGCTGCAAATCGGTAGCATTGAGACGCACCCTACATTGGCTCAAATTGAGGAAACAGATACTCCTACCACAAAGAAACAACTACGTTTAATCCTCAGCCATGTAGGTTATTATAGGAAGTTCGTTCGACAATACACACTAATCACAACACCTTTGATTGCTTATGAAGGTGGTTCGGTTCTATTGGAATGACGCATGTCGGAAGAACATGTCTTTGGTTCTAAAGTACCTAGGAAACAAGCATGTGTTGGGGAAGGATGCGTAGGAGGTGCAGGCGTTTAGTCCAAGCTCAAAAGTTACGCTAAGCGCACATAAGGAGCGGAAAATAGCCTCTAAAATAGTAAAATTTGGTAAAAAGGAAAAGTTACCATTGAATGGAGCAGGCGGATGGAAATTAATGAGGTAATTCCTTGAAATTTTTTACTGTTTACTTGGTGGTAAGTTCCAGGTGAATTTTACCCTACTGTTGGATGACCGTGGGCACTATAAAATAGGATGAATAGCTGAGACAAAGGTTCCATATCGCTTCCATAACCCGTATGTAATTTCTTTATGCTGCATGTTTCTCTGGGCCTATAGCATTTTGTTCGTGACTGATCAACCCAATCCCACTGCAAATATTCTCCCATAATCGCGATTCATTTTTCACACTAAAAAGTTGGCTACCAACCCTGCGGAAGCTTCGGCGCCTACAGAGCCCGCAATTGCAGAAATCATGGAGATTGGGCCTGAGGATGAGGAAATTAATAGGATAATTGTGCTCTGGCTCCCTACGTGGAGGAGTAGCTTCAAAACCGGAAAAAGGAGCACTGAAGGGACTAGCATGACAAAATTGACCCCCCATGTCCACCCAAAGGAGGCCGCAGGACCAAGCCAGAAGGGCTCAGATGAAGCTATGGAAAAGGATGCACAACTACCGCAAACTGCTGAAACAGATGCCGAGACCGAGACTCAGGTAGGTTGGCAGCTAACCCTGAGCACAAGAGGATTGAGTGAGAAAGATACCACCTCCACCCCAGGTACGAAGTGGCCAGGCAAGCCTGCAAAAGGGTCCCGAAAGAAGCAGCGCACCTAGTGCAAATAATATGATGTGATGGCCACAGTAAATGACCATGGCCTCGAGAAAATCGCGGACGTAGTTACACTGGCTATATAGGATAGGTGGGCAGCCATAGAGGAACAATAGAAGGTTGCGATTACCACCATCTAGGCTAAATTTCGCACCCTTCAGTTGAAGACAGATACAGTACAGACCAACGTAATTCATGTGCCAACTCCCTTGGCAACGAGCAGTGTAGAAAGTCGTCTTTGCTCGTTCCCTAGAACTTCCCTTGTAGGAGTCCAAATCTAAGCAGGTACAAGGATACAGTTGGATCTAGCCAAGTTGCCTCACGAGGCATTATAGGGCCTCCACACCGCCATGTTCCAGGAGATCCACCATCACGACCAGAAAATCCACCAACAGCTCGGTGTGGCCAAGCAGGCCATCGCCCAGTAGAATGCAGAATCACTCCTCGCTGTCTCGCAGCAGGTAGAGCTTGAAACAGTGATCCACCAGCTTTGTACAAAGGTTACAAAAGAGATCCCAGTAGCAGCCACACCCCAAGCTAAAGTTGAAGGTTTGGTTGCAGCATTGAAGGTGTCTAGGACATAAATGAAAGTCATTAAGACGCAGTTGGAGCAGCAAATCTCTGACTTACATGCCAAGTTGCAACCCGAAACACCCCTGGAGGTGCGAGCCCGGTGCACTGTGCTAGTGACTAAGGCTACCAATACTATTACATGGCAGATTTCTTAGGGCGCCCGGTTACTCGAGGATGCCATGCAACTTTGGACCAAGATCCAGCATGATCCGATCCTCTAGAAAATAAATCAATACTTGCGATATAAGGAGGAAGCTTTCGAGCAGATCGAGGGTACATTACCTACCTTGGTCCCTGCACAGTGCCTGGCCTGTATAAAGACTAGAAACTCCCTCCAAGATGATATTGAGGAACTTTGGCCTAAGAAGGAAGTCCTCAGACAACGCTTGAAGCCTTGGACTACCGCAGCCCTCTAGCTATCACGGGATGATGATGTTGTTTTTAAGCAACTAAATCAGATGTTGGAGAGCGTCACCACCACGACAAAAGGATCAACATCACAAAATCTCGTGGACGTTTCACAGAGTGCTACTACTCAGAGTCTAGAAGTGCTACCCCACTATTCGCTATCATCAATGCACTGTGCGCGCAGGTGGAGACCCCACCACCACAGTGACTCGGGACAAGTCACAAGATTGTGTTGGGGGACTATTGTAACAGGGTCTCCTGCAAGCTGTGAATCTAGTTGATTTTATATATTTTTATTATATTTGTTCTAGCGCAGGGGTTTTGGAGCGGGTCAAAGCCCCTAATACATTGTAAGCGGGCCAAGGTTAGACCAAGAGTCTGCAAACTGCAATTTGTGGACCATTGGATGCATAGGCTAAAGTACTATAAATAGTTGAACCTTGTTGGGTCAATAGGAAAGGAATGAATAGAGATTGAGGCTAAGTGCAGACTGTTAGATCTGGGATTGGGTTATTGGGTTAGGATTCCTGTTGGCTATGTGCGCAGAGATCCTTTGTCTGGCTGTGTGCGGACCCTGTTGTCTATGTGCGCAGGTGTGTTTTGGGGTATGTAAGAGGCTTTTATGATGAGTAATATATGCAAAGTATTATGGATATCTGATGCTTTTTTATCTATATAGTTATGATTATTGTGGACTCGAATTACATGTGATTCTGTTACAAACTGTGAATGATATGTGTTTATGAGTTGCGAATTATCTGTGTTATAAAAACTATATCTGCAATCTGATTAAATCTGCTGCTAATATATTTTTTTATGCTTATACTTGGCTATCCACACATGAATGCGAGCTTGTTATATAAATCTAGTAAAACTATGCTCTAGTTGATCATTGAAAATCCAGTGAACGAGCTCTCACTGTGTAGATCTTATAGTTGCCAAACGGTTCGACTTACCCTCTCTCTCTCTCTTGGGGTGCGGAAACCTGGTTCCATCACCCACCAATAGTGCTTCGGGTGAGACTTTTGCCTGCGCAAGCAGGTCACTACAAAAAGGGCCAGTATTATAGGTGTTTGTTGGCAAACCTTAGCCTCCGAACCTAGGTCAGGACCCCTTGAGCCAACAATGGGGGATAGTTGATGGCTTTCCAGCATGCAAGATAAATGATGCAAGTCAAAGCACCTTAATGAATGACAATTCAATGAATATTATTTCCAATAATGGTAACCTGAATCAGAAAATTTACATAAGATGGGATGTGGGGAACGAAATTCTTGAGATCGAAAGTAATCATATTAAAATCTTTAGGATCAATCCCTCAAATAGTGGAGATTCGTTCCTTCTATTGTGATGGGCACAACAAAAGGACCTCCAAAGCCAACATTGTCGAAGGTGCTTGGGCCAGATCTTCCACAATATTGTAGTGTTGTGCTGGTGCAGCATTCAAATTATAAGATTATTTCCAAAGAACACATTTTGGGGGTGGTCGGATGATGGAGTCACTACTCGGTCTCTCAATCTGGAGAGGACCAGAGGTAGGGGGCGCATAAGTGGAAGGGTGATCGCTAAATTTCGATTCCATAGGAGCCTTGGGGATTGGGATAATATTTTGTTCTCATGTTAATGGAAATAGATTGTGTTCCGGCCATGAAAACCTAAGAGCTTCCAAAAAATTGAGCTTGATTTACCATTTGCATCTGCGGACAAGGGAAAGGTTATTTTTAAAAAGTTGGAGTTCGTGGTGTGCCATTCATAAGACGGTCAACTTCAGTATGCTGAGGACAATCCTTGGTGTAATTATCATCATCGCATATCAGACAAGCACATTTCGGCTTGCATGTCGAAGAATTTTCAGTAGATGACTTGTTTGAATCATGTTTAGGGTTTCTGGATTTAGACTTTCCTTCACCCTTTTTCTTACCTTTTGAGGATTTATTTGTTGCGCTATATTACACAAAATTTACCTTTGAGGTTTTACCAGGATTCTTCTGGTTATTGGAAGGAGTAGGGGGTGTAGTGGTAGTAGTGGATTTATACTTTGAAGAAGTTTTAGGCACACTACTATCAATATGATCCATTGTCCCAATAACACCATTAACCGGAAGCGTAATGGGATACTGAGATGATTTGGGATCATTCAAGGGTTGCGACATGTTATGTAATAACTCATATAGAGTCGCAGACTAGAAATAGACCAAATTGAGGTATTGATATTTGGAAATAACCTCCTCTTATGTGACACACCCAACCATAGCAGGATCTTTAACAATCCTAGGAACGAATGATTCTGTAAACCATTCAGAGAATATTTGATCGGGAATATGAAATTTTATGAGGTGATGATGTCGCTGCCATTCATGAATGTGATTTGAAATATGCATAGCAGTTAACTGCTTTAGCGAAGTGAGAAGATGGGTGTCGGTTTCATACCAGATAGCTAGCTGGAAGTGAGTGAGGAAATTCATAGCCAAGGAATTAAAATCGAATAAAATTCATCATGGGAGCTCAATATACCACTTGGCCACGGTACCAATCAAAGTACATTGGAAAAGACAAAGATGAATAGAATCATCGACCCAAGAATTAGAGGAACAACAGAAGCAGTATGGCATAACATGTGTTTGGGGTTCTTCCCTAGACTTTCCTTCAAAATTTGGACAATCTCCTGGAATATTAGTTGGAATTGGTGGCCAATATAATTGGTGTTGGATGGGGTCATTTGTGAGCTTTAACACATCTGGAAACTCCAACATAGCTAAGAATGAAAAGGGCATATGATGAGGAAAAAAAGGTTGGGGGTTCCAACCTGATTAATACAGATTTTTCCCCCAATAGGGCAGATTCTGTCCTGGATACGTATATTTCCCCCATGGTTGGTAAAGACCTTGCTGCAGATATTGTTGGTAGGGACCTTGCTGGGGTTTTTGATAAGACCGTTGCAAGGACTAAGGTTATGGACTTTTCCAGACATAGGATCTAGGGTAAGGTCCTTGTTGAACATGACGTCTTGTTTCTAGTCCCTGCTGAAAGTAGGGTCTAGCCTGTGGTCCTTGCTAGACATAGGGTCCAGCCTGAGGTCCCTACTGAACATAGGGTCCAGCCTATGGTCCTTTCTGAACATAGGGTCCAGCCTGAGGTCCTTAGTGGGTCTACTCCTGGAATATGCTGAAATAAAGTGTCAAGTCAAGGCCCAGACTGGGGTTGTTGGTACTGATCTTGAGGAGATGGCTGGTATTGAATACCAGACTAATTGGGGAAATGAGAAAATCGACCCAGAAGGATATTCATACTAGCTTGGGTGTAAGAACCAGACAGAGGATTAGTTGCAACAACGTTGACCGAAGGTTGGGGCTGTTGGATGTATTGTTGAGATATGTTTGGTTGAGGAACATACTAATATTGTACGTTCGAATGTTGAACATAAGGGATGTTAGGTTATTGAACATATAAATATGATACGTTCAGTTGCTAAAGGGGCTCTTGAACCTGAGAATATTGAACATGAGGTTTTATTTCCCTATGAATAGACCCAGAACTCAGTTGCCCCCACCCAACAAGGGAGGTACATAAAGAGGGTTAGACTACCCCCTAGGCATGGACGAAACCGTTGATTTCCCACTCAATGGAGGAACTGCGGTAATCGTAGATCATGAATATGGGACAAAGGATCCAATCGACATAGTTATTTCACCAATGGTGACCATAGGTCAAACAAAATATTGAGACACAATGGACACGCTCGAAAAGAATGGGCTAGAAGATGGAGGAATACCCGTTGACCAAATGGGATCCAGGAATAAAGGTGTACCACCGAAATCTCGATAAATAAGGTTTACGAAAGAGGTATAACCATGAAGGAGCCTTGAAGCAACATGACTAGAGGGTATTTTAGTCCCACTGCCTGAATCGTGAGGTGTGGAACCAAAGAACTCGATTTCAAAGGGAAACATCGATGAACAGCTTCCAAGACATAAGAGCCAATGGTTTCCTCAAGAGTGCCTTGAGGAGCTCTCATGAATAGAACATGATCAACATTGAATGTCATTTCGTCGGGAAATAACTGACAAACAATAGAGTGATATGCTACTAGAGAAGCACAAATGGTGATTCTAGGTTGATCAAAAGTGCTATAAGGTTGCTGAGGCGAGACCACAATCAGATCATAGAGTAGATTCAAAGGAAAGGCTGAGAAATGTGGAGATGTTTCCGGGCTTTCCAACTCAGAGTCTTCTAATGTCGTCCAAGGAGAATCGTCAGGCATTTGTCAAGATGATATGTGTTGAACACTAATGACAATCCTGAGTTCCTAACCTTATGCTTGAAGGGGTACAACCAGAAACCGAGGGACCTCAGGAAGAGGTTACTGAGATCCGTCAGAGGATGGAATGGGTGAATTGGATGATTTAGCCACGATGAAATTTAAAAAGAAGATCAAATAAGGAAGAGGTAAACAAATTCACAATTTACCAAGAAATAATGAGGTTGGAGAACTACACGAGTAAGATTTTTCATGGGGAGTTACTTTTAGAACTAACAAAAACTAAATAAAATGGGTGTGTTAGGCGTAAAGCTTTACCAAGTATCCATGAACTACATTATACACCTTGGTGATAAATGATAGAAAAATGACCAAGGAATTAACACACATCATCCAATATCCTTGAATGTTGTGTTCGGTGTATCACGTTTACAAGGCAGCTGACTCGGTTACCTATGACAGGCTTTCAACCTAGTGGTGTGTCCCAAATATATGTGGCAGTACATGGGGGTCCAATCCATAGTAGTGTTTTCTAATGCATAACCGTTTGATGAGAGCAGCCCAAATATACTTATCATACATAAATATACTTCCATACATGGTACGGGATATCACCCCCGGGTTGTAACGTGGATCACTAGAGACAAATCCTATGTTTTACGACATCAGAACATGTCTCTAGCCTAGACAACTAAATATTCTCGCTAGTTCCAATCCTCCGTAAGGTAAACCGAGATCATTTTAAGTTGATCTTGATTAAAGTTTCAATTTCAAGATTCAAAATGACTGTCACCTAAATCCTTATAGTGCAAACTAAATGCAAAAAAGAAAGCTTTCGATTTCGATGAAGCCTAAACTATTTAGGGAAGAGAGACAAGATACAGTGCAACCAATCCAACAGCAATAATGGTACGAAATGAAATTATTTTCCATCGAATTCACTTTTCCCAAACAAATGCAACTTATTGAAAAATGAAAATTATTTTCTTTTCACTAAGATGCACATTTTTTTTTCACTTTGAAATGCAATCAAAAGAAAAGAAAATGAACAAAAGAAGAAATGAAAATCCTTTCATTTTTCTTTCAATCGAATGACACAAAAATAATTTTAAAGAATGCACGAATGAAATTATTTTCACTTTTATTAAAAGGATAAAGATAATATAAATCAAAACAAAAATTAAAATCACTTCCAATTCTTTTGAATTCATAAAAAAACACACTCTTCTAGTCTTGTGCATCAAACAGTTTTAGATCCTATGTTTGACACTAAACCGAAGGGAATATCAGAGATATAGAGATGACCATATAATACAACAAATCACTTCAAATCAAGGCAAGAAAAATGCGACAAAGGGTGTTTGAAATGGTGAAGAATTCCCAAACTTACAAACAAATCAAAGAGACAAAAAAGAATCGCTCAGAGAAGACAAGTAAGTGAAAGACGCAGGAAGGAGATCACTGAGATCCTACAAACTTCCATCAATGGCCATGACACACTGGAAAATAAAAATGGAAACTCAAATTTTCCTAGGTCTAAGATTCGCGCTTTTGTGCTCAGTAGAAGGGTACTGAAAGGAAAATCAACACAATTGTACTATATAGAAGAACGCTTCCAATGCTACTATGCAAACAAAAGGCATGTTGGTCAAAAAAAAGATGGAAAAATAAAACAGAGTCTCACACAAACACCACACATGACACAGTGAAGTGACTATTAGTCCTTATACAAGATGATAGAGGCCTAAGAAGATTTATATTTCAAAAATCATTGAAATTGATCCAAGATCCGTTTTGAGAAGGAAGACTAAGAGTCTAAGCTCGCCAGTGGAGTTGCCAGTTCTATTTTGAAGATAAATCCCCTTTGTGGATAGAGGTGATATCTCTAACCCTAGAGTGGGTCTAGCAACACAAGATTGTTTCTAATTCAAAGCTCTCTTAACTAAAATTGATAATGCGACGAGAAAAGAGACATAAATACCTTTTTCCAAATGCTATGATTGAATCCATTGATGGTGACCTTGATCCATGATCCTTTTAGGCCCGCTCCCTGCTACTGATGGCATGCGAATACCTGTAGATGATCAAGAGACAACAACAAACGTAATACAATGCATAATAAACGTAAACATTAACTATCTAAGAGATCAAGGAGTATCAAAATATTTTCATAAACATTTAGACAAATATTGAAAGAAAAATTCAGATGTTATTATTGATAAATACAAAATGATAGCTTATAACCTAGGCTTTGACGTTGGAGTAATCCTTCTATGAAAATATGAGTCCTTCCTTGATGCTTAAAATAATCCCTTCTCCCCAAACACTTAGGCTTTATCACAATTCTAGGATGCAAGGGGATGAGAGTTCATACGAGTCTGAAAATGACCAACCAAGCCCTAAAGTTGGGGGAATGAGGGATGTGAATTTATAGGAAGGGAGAATAGGTTGGAAGCCCATGAAAGGAGGAGTAAGTCCCACTTTCTAAGGGATGAACCCCCCATGGATGAGATCAAATCTCTAAAATCAGAGAGTGCTACCTTATCACCATCGTTTAACAACCAACTCGCCGCCCTTGAGATTCTAGAGGTAATAGCTCTCCTCCATTTGAGAAAACACAGTCAGAAAGGGGATCAACATGATTTTCCAAGAAATTAGGGTGCTAACAGTGCTAAGCAAGAACTGTGAAAAGCAAATTAGTGCGGTCATTGAACCAGGAAGGGAAATGACCGAGGAAACTAGGAATTTGACGAAGTTTCTTCGCTAGTCTTCTAACATAGTCTTATTTGGATCTTCAGGGGATATTTTAACATGTTTCTTTATGGTGGAAACATTGCACAAAAAATTCAGGGGGAATTTCAGGATCAGGGATAGGAAAATGAGCATGGTGACAAATTACAGTGTAACACATACTTCATAGTTTGTAACTCATTTTTAATATTGTACCCTCATCAATAAAATGTAACAAAGAAGAACAATTTCAAGGCCACTTCCCTTTAACTTTTGCAATATAGATAAAAATCCATAAACTAGCATAAAAACTTAGAGATTGTGCATAAGTTGTTTGGTGTTATAATATAAACTTGATGTGAGAAATGACAAGGGATTACCCATCAAATATCCATGCATCCACATGATCTCACACATTCCATATATAATTACCCATAGCTACTCTACAACGCTTCTGTCTGTCCTCAAATTTGACTACATTCATAGGATGAGCCATATGAATTCTAAGTGCTTTTCCATTATCTCTCTTCAACGGTATCCATTCTTGAAGCTAACCTGGGCCTGCATAGGTTGAAGAACATGCCATAAATCATATCATATATGCTTCCATTATTAAATCAATGATTTCCACTTAAAAATAACTCATAAAGAGAACTGTAAAATAAAGAAATATGCAAGATACCAAGTTTGATGATTTAGATGACCTTCATCTAAAAGCAGTTCATCACAACAGACAAAATGTTTCTCGTCCTTCAATCTCAATACTTTGGCTGAAAACAAAACACCCTGAAGATCCTCTTTATCAGAGACAACCTAGAAAGCATTTAATGATTCAACATGATTTTGTGAACTAAAAAAGGAATTTAGGTTATTAACAAAAATTTAATTCCCAATCAATCTTTTCTCTTAGCAATGACAGAGGAAATTCTCAAGGACATTTAAATGCTAAAGAAAAGATCGTAGAAGTGAAAATATCCTTGATAGATCACCAACATCCATAAGAAAACCCTCCTTGATGTTGTTAGCCTTTGAAGAAAATGGATCCCTGTGAGTTTTAGAACTAGGTTCAGTTTCAAGAGCTACCATTCCCCCCCTTGCGACTGTCTCTGTCACAGAAACATGTACAACAAGTTTGGTGGTACCAATATTTTCATTCTCCTTACGAACCTAGATATCCTTTTCTATCGAGATATAATATTATAAATGATCTAGAATCTGTGTGACATCCTTCTCCACATACATAACAATTCTGTTGCAGGACCCTTCATGCCTTCTTTTGTATTCATTGAGGTTTCATTCTCGAACACATCTCGCTTATCATTTGACTGGTAAAATTTAACAACATTTTCATTTTTAATAACAATTTGTTGAGTTGGTGTTTCACTGTGAACATTATCATCTTTTTTAATATTTTCTTCTTGATTGATTAGCTTCCAATAAGCCTCTCGACCAGATTCCAGTGAAAAATTGAATAGTAATGGAACGGGATCACCCATGGCCACAACAACTCCTACTTGGGATACATCTTGTGCAGGTAGTTCAACTTACCTCACAACTACATCCAAATTATCTTACCTCTTTGTAGAAGCAGAAGCATCTTCAACCCTCTTTTTCCCATACTCCCGATACTTACAATGATCGAACGTGAATGGCCCTAGCTTCCTTCAATAAATCCAACTTCAATAGAGAAAATAAAATCAAGTTCACCATAAAAAATCAGAGGCTACATTTCCATGTGGTTTTCTTGTAAGCTGTAAAGGAGCATCAGATAAAATCTTGATTGCTATTGTTCCGGCCTTAGCAACCAATATAGCAGCAGTTGTTTCCATAGCTGCAGAAGCAAGCTTAGCTTCACAGTTCGAAACTAATTGAGAATTATTTTGAGATGCTAACTTATTCCAAATGCCTCGGGCGTGCCTAACCACAGTAACTGCAATATAGGCATAACCTTCAACATTTAATTTCTCCTATTCTATACGAGTTCTTTTTTCCCGTGAAAATTTAATTCTTTGTCCAATTTATCCTGTACTTATTACCTGGAAATGAGAAACTTATTACCTGGAAATGAGAAACAGAATGTCTACCCAGGATGTTAGTACCTTGTGCAATGAGAGCATTTGAAGTAGTTGAGACAATCAATAATGACCCAAGCTTAGATATTGGTGTGGGTTCAGTAGGGTGTTTGGGAACAGTGCATGTCATTTTCAAGCAACCAGTTTGAAAAAATTCTTATGAGACGTGTTTTTTGTCTTTCTATGTTTTTTCTCGTTGCTGGACTACCTACAAGCTACTAAACTTGTTTTTGGAACCTCTTTACAAATATTGGTACCCGTTTGAACTATAGTTTCCCCCACCATACTTGGGAAATGAGGAATGACAAGTGTCATTACTGTATATGGTACAGAAAGTGATACAAAATTCCTCTGGCTATTAAGTGCACCATGAGTTCCTTCCGGAACTGCAAAAATTAAAATATGTAAGCCATACTCTGTTGGTGGTCCTTGAGGAGGAGCCACCCATGGTCCAAGGAAAGGTAAGTGAAGCATCCAAGGAGCATCACTTCATAGTGTAGGGTAGTGTCTAAATTGTACAGATTGATAGAGATTCCTTTCTCTAATAATTTGATGGGGTTCAAGATGCAGACTCCTCTGAATGGTGGACAACTGCACCCCTTCATTCACTGGAGAGCTCCAAACTCATGGTGACAATGTGAGTGGGTTAGGTGGAGTCGTAATTTCACAGGGGGTATTCTTGCTCCCACCCCTCCCTGAGTTAGAAGCCCCAGTCATTCTATTTGGTAATAAATGGCTCCTTGACACTACCCAGTCTACTAACCTCATTCCTAAAACATGATTCCTTTCATTAGTGGCATTGATTGATGCAAAAGGATTGTAATATTCACGACTTCAACAATTTTTCTAGATACAATTGTTGTTGTGCTTGAGAAAGGGGTGCGAACAAGTATGTCTGAGGTATTAGAGAACCCCTTCCCATGGATATGATCTAAAATAATATGCCAATAATTCTCCCACATACTCTCTCCTACATCTGATGCAAAGGAACTATCTTGAGATGCTGACACATAATATTACCACACAATCAGACTATTCATCTTAGATATATTGGAGAGAAATAAATAAATAAAAATGAAATATTACATAAAAAATTATCATCGCACATAAATAACAAGCTCAACATAAGACATGGTCACATACCTCCCCCTATATCAGAAAAAATTGTTATCATCAGCACCTCATATGGTATTAACTCTTGACTTCCAAAAGACATCATGCATTTCTAGTTAGAACATAGATCCCAATTAAGATTGAATGTGGGTTTTGAGACAGAATAAAGAAAATACAGGTTACTCACATAAGAGACACATGCATAAGAATTTGTACCTGCAGTTGTTGTGAATCTATGAAAGGTTGTCGAAAAAACACTGATGTTGGTACTACTATTTCATTCATATTTAGTATTGCTGATAGTGGTATGGTACATGATGGTGTAAATTGTGGACCAATATCAGGAAGATAAATATGAGAAGGCATTTATTCATATCTAACCCCAATTTTTTTAGGAATGTCTCCTTGGCCTCACTGATGCACTGGATATCATGGTCGTAGACTATTCCTTCACGAGATTTGTTGAATATATACAATATGAAAGTGTCATTATAAATTTGAATTGAAAATGGTAAGGCCCCCTTTTCTTTTACACATTTATTTATTCAAAAAATAACATAAAGTGAGAGGTGACAGGGAAGATTTACTCTGCGTATCCTCAAGTTGACATCTGCATGAGGTGGATTTCAGTGATCATTGTTATTTATCCCTTTCTGGCATTAATTCTCATAAGGTTCAACTATGTGAAGAATCTAATATGAAAATCATAATAACTGAAGCATCAGTTTATGTTGTGGGCACAAATTTCTAAGTTGTGAACATGTTTAAACTTTAAAATCTACATTAACAAGAAAAATTATTACAACATGGGATTAGCCCTTTACGATGTCTGTTTTTCTTCTAATATTGGTAACCAATTCAATTTCCAATGTAATCCTATTGTAGAGGAGATCCAAAAATATACATTATAAAGAACAGAAAGGTGTGAATCGTGCTCTTTCTAATCTACTGAACACTTGCTATATTTGACACCATGTTTTCATATGTGAAAGGGGTTAAAATTAGGTCATTCAACCTCAAAGGAAAATTAACCCAGAAAATAGCATATCCTCACATGCCACTACAATTTCATAATTGAATACTCTTATTTCTTTTTGAATTCAAAATATTGGCAGTATGCATAGGTTGAATCAAACTTACAATAACCCAGTAAGAAATTCCAAACCTAAAAAAAATACATTTTGTCCATTACAACCACAAAACCACTATGCAATAGAAACATGGAAAATAACCAAGAAAAACCAAAAAATACAATGTGATCTTGGAAACACAAATATATTGGAGTAAGTTGTGCTCCATTCCTCAATGAAATATCCTTTCCTTTAGAGCCTTTGAATCAACTACCCATCCTTCCAAATCCAAAAAGTTTCCCACCGTGGAGAACATCCCAGAATTAATATAAAATGATTCATCCTTAACACACAAGCACCTTTTTCATAAACAAAAAAAACATTATATGAGAAGATAAGTGCATTCAGAAGAAAGCACACTTCACTTATTCAAAGAATTGAAAACACATGCCTCAGGGAAAGGGTCTAATGAATTGAATGAAAAAGTCGATGACTATGAGCATATTAAACATATCATGCAGAAAATTTGTTGGGATACTAACACTCCAATGGAATAGTCCAATATAATAGTCATATTATGGTCAAGGGACTTTTATAAATAAATATTTAGTGATAGGACCTAATTATTTAAGTAAGTTAGGAATTTCATGGCATAGAATTACCTAATAAGCAAAATAGGAGGGGCCCCCTCATTTTATCAAATTGACATTATTCATGATAAAATTAGATATCATGTCTGGTACATATCGTGCATTTATTTTTTTTAAACATGTTATCAAAGAAAGATGTTGGTCTGGAGCTTGTGATTACTAAATATAGAGTCATAGAATTGAAAGTTCAAAGGTGATTGTAAAAGGGAAAAATTGAAAAACCAAGGAGAAACAGAAAGGGAAGAAAAAATAAGTTTCAATATGTAAATTAAAAATTTCCTACATTTGTGAACTTTACAAAATTGGTCTCTCAAGAATTCAGTGAAGGAAGGTCCCAATGCCTCATAGAAACAAAATGAGCACATTTTGTGCGAAACCACACCAGAAAAAGACATATGACAATATTTGCAAAATAGCCTACTTAATATGTAGGAACAATAGCCTACTTGGGGTGTCTAAACCTTATCATTCCCAGTTTGTGCACTTGCATCCCATTTTTGGTCATCCCATTAGCCGTCATAAATTCATAATTACAACCTCTATCTCCCCTACCTAAGTTTCACATTATACATTTTTGTCTAATTTTTAATGCATGTAAGAACCTCCCTCTAAAGCAGAGGACCCACCTACATTATCAAAATTCTAACAAGGTGTTAAAATTAACATTTTTTTAATTCATTTGGGACGAACTGTCGAAGTCTAGGTGTCTTAAGATTCATATTCTAATTATCCGAATTTGGGTTTGCAGCTATACCTGTAGCATCCATGTGAAGCATGGTCATTTCAATTCTTTATTCATTTGTGTAGAGGCATGAATTCATTCAATAATTAAATATACCAACAATATGATGATATACTTTAGTGTAGATACCCTTAAAAGGATCGACACAAATATTGAATTGTAATTCCTCATAACCACCACTATTTATTTTTCTCTTTGATCCTTCTCATAAACCATGGAAAAGGTTTTCTACAATTGAAAAGCTTGGAGTTTGGGGTTTGCTATAGCTATAGTGGTCTCATTTCAGATTCAACAACCACATCATCTCCCTCCAGTTGAAAATTATACCCTACAATGTCATGATCGTAGAGAAGAGTGTTAAGGAAAAAAATTCTTGCCACCAAAAATGAAAAACATTTCAAAATGACAAAAATATTTGCATTTGAAAGTGGAGGTAAAATAATAACTTACTGGTCTTAATCTTGAAACTGTAAAACCAATTTTGTTCAATATTTTGGCTTCCTAGAACAAAAATTCATTGCTACCATTTGAATCTCTAACCCGATAGACAAGTAGCAATCTCTAAGCATATAACCCCATAAAGGACCCTCTAAAGATATTACAGTCGTCCAAATTTTTGGACATAGGTTAGGCTTTGAATTGGTAAATGATTTTTTTTTTGTGTTGTTGCCTTAAAATGGAATCAAAACAATGTTGACACCATAAAATAACCCATGGAAAAGGAATTTTTATAAATTCCTGCGTAACAAGAGACATCCGAGAGTGTTTCCTCTCTAAGAAGGACATCTCCTAGATTTACCCTATTTTGAAGGGATTCCCTAAGAGATGGAGGGCATCACCAACATCTTCTAGGGTGTCAACTCATCTCCAGTACCAGAAAACACAGGTGATGAGTCCTTTAGGGGTGGTAGCATATTTACATAATTCATAGTTTGTAACTCATTTTTTAATCTTGTACCCTCGTCAATAAAATTTAACAAGGAAGAAAAAATTCTCGGCGACTTCCCTTTAAGTCGTGAAATATAGGGAAAAATCCATAGACAAGCATACAAATTAACAAATTGTGAAAAATTTATTTGATGTTCTATTCTAAACTTCATGTGAAAAAATAAAATGAGATTACCTATCAAATAGCCATGCATCCACATGATCTCACACGTTCCATATATAATTACCCATAGTTGCTTCGCAGCGGTTCTCTGTGCCTTCAAATTTGATTACAGTCATATGATGAGCCATATGAACTCTAGGTGATTTTCCATTATCTCTCTTCAGCAGTATCCACTCTTGAATTTAACTGGGACCTGCATAAGTTGAAGGACATGCCATAAATCATATCATGTATGATTCCATTATTAAATCAATGATTTCCACTTACAAAAGAACACATAAAGAGAACTGTAAAATAAATAAAGAGGCAAGATACTATGTTTGACTATTTAGATAACCTTCATCTAAAAGTACCTCATCATAATGGACAAAATCTTTCTCGTCCTTCAATCTCAGTACTTTAGCCGAAAACTAAGGACGTTGAAGAAATTATCCATCGGATACAACCTAGAAAGAATTTAATGATTCAACATGATTTTGAAAACCAAAAAATCCGTTTACATTGTTAACAAAAATTTAAATCCCAATTAGTGTTTTCTGTTAGCAATGGAAGAGGAAATGCTCAAGGATATTGCAATGCTAAAGCAAATATAATAGAAGTGAAAAGGTCCTTGATAGATCACCAACATCTACAAGAAAACCCTTCTTGATGTTGTTAACCTTTGAAGAAAATGGCTCCTTGTGATTTTTAGAACTAGGTTTCGTTTTAAGAGCTACTATTTCCCCCTTGCGATCCTCTCTGTAACAAAAACAAGTATAAAAATTTGGGTTGTACCAAGAGTTTGATTCTCCTTAAGCAATTAGACCTCCTTTTCTATCCAAATATCATATTATGAACGATCTAGCATCTGTGTGACATAATTCTCGGCATGATTAACAATTTTGTTGCAGGACCCTTCATGGCTTATTTTGTATTCCTTGAGGTTTCATTATTGAACACATCTCTCTTATCCTTCGACTTGTAATATTTAACAATATTGTAATTTTTAATAACAATTTGTTGATTTGGTATTTCACTGTGAACATTATCATATTTTTGGATATTTTATTCTTGTTTCATTAACTTCGAATAAGCCTCTGGACTAGGTTCCAGTAAAACATTCAACAATAATGGAATAGGATCACCCATGGCCACAACAACTCATGCTTGAGATACAACTTGCGAAGATATTTCAACTGCCCTCACAACTCCATCCAAATTATCTACCTTCTTTGTAGAAGTAAAAGCAGCTTCAAACCTATTTTTGGCATCCCCCTTGGCACTTACAATGTTTGAATGGGAACGACCATGACTTCCTTTAAGAAATCCAACTTCCCTAGAGAAAATAACATCATGTTTACCATTAGAACTCAGAGCCTCCATTTCCATGTGCTTTTCTTGTAATTTTTAAAGAAGCATCAGATGCAATATTGGTTGTTATTGTTGCAGCCTTAGCAACCGATGTAGTAGCAGTAGTCTCCATAGTTGCAGAGAAAGATTAGCTTAACAGTTCGAAACTAATTTAGAATTCTTTTGAGATGCTAACTTACTCCAAATACCCCAGGCATGTCTAACCACAGTAGCTAGAATAAAAGTAGAATCTTCAACATTCAATTTATCCTATTCTATACGAGTTCTTGTTTCCTATGAAAAATATAATTCTATGTCCAATTTCTCATCTAATTATTACCTAGAAATGAGAAACAAATGGTGTACTCGAGATTTCACTACCTTGTGTAATGATAGAATTTGAAGTAGTTTAGAAAATCATTAACAACCCAAGCTTAGATAATGGTGTGGGTTCAGTAGAGTGTTTGGGAATAGTGCATGTCACTTTCAAGCAACCAGTTCAAACAATTTCCTATGAAACACTTTTCTTTTTTGTCTTTCTATGTTTTTTCTCATTGTTTAACTATATATCAACTAACAAACATGATTTTGGAAGCTTTATACCAATATTGGTACCAACTTGAACTATAGTAGCCCCCACTATACATGGGAAATGAGGAACGACAAGTGTTATTAGCGTATATGGTACAGAAGGTTATACAAAATATCTCCGGGTAGTAAGTGCAAAAATACATATCTGTAAGCCAGACTCTATTGGTGGTCCTTGAGGAGGAGCCACCCATGGCCGAAGGAAAGGTGAGTGAAGCATACAAGGAGGAATACTTCCTAGTGTATGGTACTTTAAAATCTGTAAAGATTTATAGAGATACCTTTCTATAGTTGACTATGATGAGGTTCAAGATGCGGACTCCTCTGAATGGTTGACCACTGCACCCCTTCATTTACTAGAATACTCCACACTCATGGTGACAATAGGAGTGGGAGAGATGGACTCATAATTTTGTGGGGGGTATTCTTACTCCCACTCCTTCCTAAGTTAGAAGCCCCAATCATTCTAGTCAGAAATAAATATCTCCTTGACACTGCCAAGTCTATTGACCTCATTCCTGTTATTTGTAGCAGTGTCATTAATTGATGCAAAAGGAGTTGTAATATTCATGACTTCAACAAGTTTTCTAGATACAGTTGTTGTTGTTCTTGAGAAAGGGGTGTGAACAAGTATGTCTTAGGTATTAGAGAACCCCTTCCCATTAATATGATCTGCAGCAATATGCCAATCATTCTCCCAGATACTTTGCCGACATCTGATGCAAAGGAACCATTTAGAGATAGAGACACATAATATTAGCACACACTAAGACTATTCATGTTAGAGATATTGGAGAGACAAAAAATAAATAAAAATGAAATATTACATAAACAATGATCGTCCCACATAAATAAAAAACTCAACATAGAACATGGTCACACACCTCCCCCTATATCAGAAAAGGTTGTTATCATCAGCGCCCCATCTGGTACTGAACCTTGAATTCCAAAATACATAGTGTATTTCTAGTTAGAACCACTACAAGAAAAACAAACATTAATGAGGGGCGAAAAATGCCACCATAAGCTCATTGGTGAGGGTAAAAGGAGCCTTTTTCACCAAAAAATGTACGTCAACAAAGGTGGCGTCACCGAAAGTATAGGTGTTGTGGTGACATTCAAGGTCTGTCACCAATAATGATTTATAATGACGGATAGTGACCGTCACCATTTCATATGAGAAATAGTGACGGACAATAGCCTCTGTCACCAGAAATATGAACGTCACGAAAGGTGGTGTCGCCAAAAGTATGTGTTGTGGTGACATTCAAGGTTCATCACGAATATTGATTATAATGATAGATAGTGACCGTCACCATTTCATATAAACAACACTGATTTTTTGTGATGGACCTTTCAAGTCGTCACTATTAGTGCATATATATGGTGATGTTCATTGACTGTCACCATTTCATATTTGGTAAGGGTCAAAAAATATCATCATAAGGTCATTGGTGACATCAAGGTCCGTCATGAATAATGACTATAATTACAAATAGTGACCCTTACCATTTCATATCCACAACAAATATTTATGGTGATAGACCTTTCATGGTCTTCACTATTGATGCATATATATGGTGGCATTCGTTTACCATCACCATTTAATATTTTGGTGAAGGTCGAAAAATATCACCATAAGCTCATTGGTGATGGTCAAAAGAGTCTCCGTCACCAAAAATTGATTGTCGCCATTCCATATGAATATCAAGGCACAATGGAATTGAACTACCAACCTCCTACTTGTAAAGCAGGTGCTCTTCCATTGATCTAGCGCCCTTTAAGGAATTATAATTTTAAAAATTATATCTTGAAACTTTATAGATTGTAAGTTTTACAAATTTTAATAAATTAAAGTCTTGAAAATATTCTACTAAATAAGAAAAACATCATCGAAGTTGCAGGTCCCTACCTAATGGTTATGGAAGTTATGAAAAGTGGGTGGAGGGAAAAATAGTTGCGTATAAGAGACTCAATATGTTAAGTTGAATACTCAATTAGAATTAAAACTCTGAAGACATTTATAGCCTACAAATGACTTATAACTCGCAAATGTACCAAATATTGCAAAGGAAATGTCATAAGTGGATAGCATATGGAAAAAGAGAAATGATGAGGACAAATGCAATATATTGCAGGTTGAATGAAAGAAAAATCTTAATGTTGCTGTTGTTGGCTGACTTTTTATAATTGGGACCTTTGTCTTTCCTTTATGACTTAAATATTCAAATTAGAAATTTGAAATTTTAGATATCTGAATGATATCTAAACTTCTGTGGAAATGTAACACGGATATCCAGAGAACCACAAGGGGATATATATATATATATATATATATATATATATATATATCCCCTTCACATAAAGCAACATGCTATTTTGAATTTCACAAGTCCGCACTCAAAACATGACAACAAATAATAAATAAATAAAAATGAAACTTATCACAGTAAGAGTACATTTTTTCAGCAATGAACAACAAACAATAACACAATTATTAGTTCACTTTAAGACTGCAAAACAACGTGTTCAATTATCTTCTAGTACAAAATTGACTTAATTCTGATGAAGCAAAATATTTGATAGTAAATCACAAATAAAAATGACCAACAACAATGTAATTTTTTTTTTTCAACAACACACTCCATCACTAACTTCCATGTCGAGACATCCATATATTGTAGTATTTAACAACCTCTTTTGAAGGAAAACCCAGTGAATAGAATTCATAGTTTGAAATAAAAAATACATAAAACATGGAACTGATGAATTTTAAAGATGGATATGAAAACTAACCCTTGCCTCATTTTGATCTCTACATATTTGCATCCATAGGATGGTTCTTTTCTCATTGTGTTGGAGAAGAAAAAGATGAAAAATATAATTTTTTGTTTATCCTTTCTTCACTTGCATTATCCAATATTTTGAGTTGTTGGTCTAGAATCCAACCATATAATTTGAGTATTTCTACCTCGCTTAAGTTGGATTTCTATTATATATGGATACTGGGAGAGAGAGAGGGAGAGAGAGAGAGAGAGAGAGAGACTTCATCTTCCTAAATAAAACATGTAGCTCCTGAAAGCTCCAACAACATTGGAGTTGCATGCTCTCTTGAAGGTAGATTTACATGTCAAAAGTTGGTGTTTCTATAATTGGTGCACACATCATTCATTTTATATACTATATAGATCATAAACATCTATTTAGACAAGCTTCCTAGTGTTATTTATTTTGGAGATAGTTCTAAACTCTTAATGAAAATAAAAATAGTCAGTAAGGGCATATCAAAGGACAAATAATGAGTTTGTCCATATTACATGGACCATCTTGTAGGAACCTTCTGGAACATGTTCTGCGAGGCATGATTTTTTGAAAAAACAAAGTATGAAAGCATCAATCTCTAATTATTTGTGAATTATTAAAAACCCACCAATAAAAATTTGAATGAGCGATTTGAAGGACAAAAAAATGAAAGGGGTTAAAAATTTCTCTATATTTTATTAAATCCAAAGGTTATTATATAGCCTAACACATTTTGATCCATTTTTTGAGAAATAAGGACATGTATACTTGCCCATCAGACATGCCAACAAGTCATAAGGATCCTAAATCAGTTGTGCTCAACTGATCTGAACTAGGCACTTGAATGAGCATTGTTAGGTATAAAATAGGAATACCTTGAAGGGCTTGAAGGACATTCAATGTTATTGTTGTGACTGCTCTCCAAAAAAAGGTAAAAAATTTTCAGGTCCAAATTCATTTTGGATCTATTATTCCATGATTTCAAATGTATATATAACACATGGGAGATCATTAATATGTATTAATAATAGCATCCCCAATCCATATCTACATAAGATATCAACTGGGTCTATATTCCGATACCTAAAAACAAAACCCAACAGTTTTTACTGCAGAAAAAGCTTGAAATTTTTTTCAACAATGCCTCTCATTGATGAGACCATTGAGCACAATGCCTTACATTGATCAATTCATTCATTGGAAAAATGGATCATGGATGAAAATTAGAATTTGGAGATAATGGAAAAGAGGACCATCATCTATTGTTCTAGAGGTTTTTTGAGAGCTCAAACATAACAACGCTTCAACTCTCAACTGCATCAAAGATCTTGAGAGAAACCATCAAAATCCTTCAATTTTATTCCTCATTATTATTGGTAATTATAGCACTACTCAGCTTCCCTGTATCAAAAATTATTCTCTCCAACGCCTTTGAGATCAATCTTTGGTTGAAAATTTGTCTTTTAATTTTATATTAGTAGAAGAGGCATATAGTTTGCCTAAGAGAGATTTTACTAAACATGTGTGTAGGAAATTATCTAAAAGTTTTATTTCATTAACATTCTACTCTTCTTTCTTGATTACCATTTGGCTAATTTCCAAAGTTGTAATAGTGCACTCTAAGGCTAGAATGTAGGTAGGTAATAAACATACAAATGCAAAGTTTTTCACCGTGATTCACAAGATCTAGAAATGTATCATATTGATTTATAGTTCGATATTTATTGCCATTATTAGATGCATTGATGTTTTTCTCTTGTTGATTGTAATCGTGGTGAATGTGTTAGTCTTCCATGGGAATTTTTTCAAACTATGTTATCTATGTTGTGCTTGGCTTAGGAGTAATTTTCTCTGTGTTTTATTAACTTAATATATGTTTGATCTACATTAAAGGTCCTAACATGTTCATATTCCTTGCCTTTTGAATATTTTGTTGGTGTTAGATCTTCCCACTACTTGAGATTTGGGATGTGAGGTGGTGTACAATATAATTGAGATTAAAGATATTGAATTTTGTGTCTTTTCCAAGTATAATGTATGCTAAAGCCATGGATCACTACGGATTTGAAAAACTAAACCTCCACTTTAAAATAAAGTTAGTAATTTTTTCTGAAGTCCTTATTCAAAATTATTTCTAAATTTTCATGAATATATTGAGATCATTTTTCTTCTTGGTTGATCAAGTCCCTTGAAAAAGGCTCATAACAAGCACCTTGTTGCTTGTATAATTGAAATAACACTATTGTTCAGGAATGTATCATCAAATATAATTTGATGGCTATGAGATATGCCAATAATATATCTTCAAAACATGGCATCTGCACCATATCAAATGAAATCATAGAGGAAGTAGTGGGACTAATAATTTGAGCACATGTCACCTGAACCTTTTTATGTGAAAATTCAAAATGAGTTTTCAATATTAGCTTGAATGAAATATAAACTTCCTTTTGTACTAACCTAAAATGGTAGGGCTAACCTTAAATTGTTGGCATAATGAGTAGAGATGATCATCAGCTTTTAGCTCAAGATCTGAGATGTCAAATCAAAGTTAAGTTATCCCTTTGATTATAGCCCCTGTAATTGAAAATATATCTGAAACCTATCTTTGAATTTATGTGTTGATGTTACAACTATGTGTTGGAAATTATCCTTCATATCTATTTTAGAGGGTTTAAAATATGTCTATTATAGGAAATGTTATTCAAATTGCTTGTTTAATAGTGAAGAGATGCCATAGCATAATATGCTTTGGGACAAGTAATTGTTGCTACAAGTGTTTATATGCTAGAAGAAATAGGCCTATAATGTTGTAGTTGAAAATACCAATGGAAAATGTGCCTAGACTAGTTATAATATGCTTCAATCTATTTGGAGATCTATTTCATAATTTCCCTAAAACAATAATATGTTTGCAGATTTCGAGTTATTGAAGTTGTACAAAATAATTATTCGCTCCCATGGGCCTTTTTTGATGGGACATCAATTGATTCAGGGAAAAATAATAGGGGTGGTTTCATTTTATATATTTATGATTCCCAATCGCATCATGTCCCCATGGGTCTTAGGCCCGGCACAAACAATCAAGTTGATCTTCAAACTTGCATAAATCTTCTAATTCTTGCTATTGATCACGGGGTCTCTCAATCAAATTTTTTGATGATTCCATACTCGTGGTTAATTGGATGAATTGTATACAGATCCTACATCAATATAAATCTTTCTCCCTTTTTGGAAGAAACACTTCAACTAAAAAACTCATTTACTTCTTTTTCGTGCCATCATCTTTAGATTTTATAGGGAACGAAACTAGGATGCTGACTTACTATCCAAAGCAGCGCTATATTTCAATCATGGATTGTGGTAGATTAGAGAGGAACACGAAGGTAACAATCACACTTATTCTCAGTCGCCATTCTGGGATCCTCATGTTCATCTAACCAGGGGTCCATTATAGACAACACTTTACACAATTGTGTTTATCTCTCTAAAACTCATTTTTATTTTTTGTTTATAAACTAATATGGTACTCTACATATATATGTATTGAGACTATTTGTCCCTCAACAGGCTGTTTCTTATATGCACAATGGTTCTCTAAAAATATAGGACCATAAACTTTCTTTTTGTGCTCTAAATACACACTAGTTTTTTGATGTTATATGCATACACACTCCATGTCTACAAAGTGTAATTTTTATCTCCATAAAAATTGTAGTTTTTTTTCTACAACAAAAAAAAAAATTGTTTTCTGGGGTTAAGGAAATTTAACAATTCAATCATGCAACCAATATTCCATTTTAAGATTCTTTCCTAGACCTTTGCTGCCAAGAATGAACTTCCCTGATCTAGGAATCCCCCAATATTACATAGAAAAGCATCCTTAATACTTGGTACTCTCCAAAAAACATTATCAAACCATGCATCAACCCTTCACAATGATTGATGACATGGTTAAGGAGTCACCTTCTCTTCCTTACATTCTATCTAAGGCTTCTAATTCCACATGCCTTGAGGCTTGAAATCCTATCTAATCTCCCTTGTTTTGTTTTTGAACTTGTCCTCTTTTTCTATAGATGATAGAGTAACACTACAAGCCACATTTTCACTCACAATATGTATTTACCATTTAAAATTGATCTAGTTTTGAGTCACATTGACCTATTTGTTGTGGTCATTCATTGGACCCTAATAAATTTATCTTATCTCATATCATCAAGTATCCCTAGAAAAATATTATGGTATTGTGTGTGACTAGTTCTTTATCTCTGTTTCTATTCCTCTATTGATTTAGTAGAGAAATTTTGTGTCTTGGTGAATAGAAGTTGTATCAGATTATTCATCATGGTAGTTGCATAATTTTCAAGGAAATTATACATAGTGTTACTCAGTTATGTTAACTATTGGATTTTTTTGAATTCAAAACAAGTGTTAGAATGGGATGTACGCCAATTCTTTGAAATTATGCACAGAGACTAAAATAACAAAATTTCAACAACCATACAGTAGAATTCAATTGGACTATTTATTATAGGTTTTCATTTCATTGGAAACATAAGCTCCCACAAAGGAAGGATTTGATTATAGATTTAGATGAATATATAACTTTCAATTAAGGATGTGTCTTTGTATTCGCTTAGCTATGATTTAACTTCTCTGCAATAATAGACCTAGATTTTTGTATTCCCTCAAAAACAAATTCTCCACTTTCATAACTCTATCCCTATATCTCTTGATATATGTTGTTTTTTACAGTGTATTTATAATGATAGAATAAATAAAATTATTTGTTAGATTTCCATTTCTATGGCTTGTTCAGATAAATGAAAACCACATGTTTCTTCCTTTGAATAGGTATGTTCCACAATTCAGATCTAAATGTCTAGTTTATTATGAGCTAGCAAGTGCATCTCCACCCAATTCGATTACAACAAATTAATTTAGTATCAAAGACATCATTCACTTAGAAAAGCATGCTTCCTATTTCAAGAGAGAACCATGTAAAAGTTGGATGGTGAATATCAGAAGTTAGTGTTGTCTAAGTTGTAAATATTTTTGTGAAAGAATAAAAATTTCCATAAGTTTATGTTAGAAACTATAGAAACTATTGTGTAGAGAATGATCATGTGATTCTTGAAGACGAAGAGTTGGATCCCTCACAAAAAAAATTTGAATGTAGAATAAGAGATTTGTCCCTTCATAGGGATTTGTAGCAATAGATGTCACATCTCCAGTAGATACCAATATTTTGAGTTGTTGGTCTACAATCCAACCAAATCCTTTGATTATTTCTACCTCCCTTTTTGGATAACTATTATATATAGATACTAAGCGAGAGAGAGAGAGAGAGAGAGAGAGAGAGAGAGAGAGAGAGATACTTCATCTTGCTAAATAAAACATGCATCTCTTCAAATATCCAGGAACATTTGAGTTGCAAGCTATCTTGAAGGTAGATTTACATTTCAAAAGTTGGTGTTTCTATAATTGGTGCATGCATCATTCATTGTATGTACTGTATAGATCATAAACATCTATTTATACAAGCTTCCTAGTGTTATTTTTTTTTGAGATGGTTCTAAACTATTAATGATAATAAAAATAGTCAATAAGGGCATAGCATAGGATAAATAATGAGTTTGTCCATATTACATGGACCAAATTTTAGGAACCTTATGGAACAAGTTATGGGAGGCATGATTTTTTGGAAAAAACAAAGTATGAGAGCATCAAGCTCTGATTATTTGTGAATTATAAAAAACCCACCCATAAAAATTTGAATGAGCGATTTGAACTACAAAATAATTGAAAGGGGTTAAAAATTTCTCTCTATTTTATTAAATCAAAAGGTTATTATATACCCTAACACATTTTGGTCCATTTTTTGAGTAGCAATGACATGTATACCTGCCCATCAGATATGCCAACAAGTCATAAGGATCCTAAATTAATTGTGCCCAACTAGTTTGAACTAGACACTTGAATAGGCATTGTTAGGACAAAAATAGGAAGTCCTTGAAGGGTCTGAAGGATATTCAATGCTACTTCTGTTACTTTTCTCCAAATAAAGGTATAGATGCTTCAGGTCCCAATTCATTTTGGATATGTTATTCCATGATCTCAAATGTATATCTAGCACATGAAATACCATAAATATGTATTAAAAACAACATCCCCAATCCATATCTCCATAATATCTCAACTGGGTCTATATTCTGATACCCAAAAACAAAACCCAACAGTGTTTAATAGAGAAACATCTTGAATAGTATTTCAACAATGCCTCTCATTGATGAGAGAATTGAGCCCAATGCCTTACATTGATCAATTTATTCGTTGGAAAAATGAATCACGGATGAAAAATGGCATTGGAGATGAAGGAATAGAGGACCATCATCTATTTCCCTATAGATTTTTTGAGAATTCAAACACAACAACACTTCAACTCTCTAGCTGCATCAGAGATCTTGAGATAAACCATCAAAATCCTTCACTTAAATTCCTCGGTATTATTAATAATTGTAACACTACTCATCTTCCCTGTATCAACAGTACTTCTATCCAATTCATTTGAGATCAATCTATGGTTGAAAAATATTCTCTTATGTTTAGATTAGTAGAAGAGGCATATATGCTTCCTAAGAGATATTTTACTAAACATGTGTACAAGAAATTATCTAGAAGTTTTCTTTCATTGACATTCTACTATCCTTTCTAGATTACCCTTTGGCTGTTTTTGAAAGCTTTAATAGTGCACTTTGTAGCTAGAACGTAGGCGGGTAAGAAACTTACAATTGCAAAGCTTGTCACTGTGATTCACAAGATGTAGAAATGTGTCATATAGATCTATAGTTGGGTATGTATTTCTATTACTAGATGAATTGGAGTTTTTCTCTTGTTGATTTTAATCGTGGTGATTGTGTTAGTCTCCATAGGGATTTGTTCAAACTGTGCTATCTATGTTGTGCTTGGATTAGGAGTAATTTTATTCATGTTTTCTTAACTTAATATATGTTTGATCTACATTAAATGCCCTACCATGTTCATATTCATCTCCTTTTTAATATTATGCTGGTGTCAGATCTTCCCACAACTTCTTCTTAGTGCAAAACATCAATGTTGTCTACTTGGTTGGAGCCACAACATGTCATTTTTTGCAATGTCACCTAAATAGTAAAGTATGAAAATACTCTTTATCAAATAAAATATGCGGGTTGTGCCATTTTCCAACTTGCATGAAACAAAGATGAAAAGCAACCATGTCAATCATCATTGAAATACCTCTGTAATGGATAATTTTGATGAGTTCTTGGATATTAGTGGCCACTCTTGGAAGGCTTTGGGACCATATAGAGAATACCCCAGTTGTCTCAAGTCATTTAATGGGTGTGAAAGTGCTCATACTTTGATGAAGTCAACCATTTTCTAGATATGGGGTTCCATAGGGATATTGATAATATAATTGTTGGTGTGCCTAAAGTGAGGCAAACACCTATTTTAAGATACAATTCCAGAAGAGGTTCAACAAGTTTCCTGGATTGATTTAAAATAATATCATGAGTTTATTAATATAGTTGAAGAGGGTAGTGAGGAAACTCACTCAAAGGTTTTTCAGTCATCAATTATTGCTTCACATGAGAAGAATTTTGACATTGTTTTTGTTGTTCTTAAAGAGCAACATATTTAGGGCTTTAATTTCAAAGGCTAAGAATGGATCCTTGGATGCATATGAAGGGTAGATTTGATTCTTTTGTGATGGGAATCCAACTAGATATGTACAAGGAAATGGCTGCAGCAACACTACAAGAATTAAGGAGTGTCAATTGTTCAAATAAGCTTCCGCAATGTTAACCACAACATCATGCTCAGTAATGAAAACTTCATTATGTACTTAAACACATTTTTCAACAGTCCAAGAGGTGTTAAAGTATGGCATAAAAATATAGTCCAGTTTATTGGTGCTTGCACAAGCCCACCATATTTGTGCATAGTAACAAAGTTTATGTCTAGTGGTGATTTAGTTGCATATATTCAACACTATGGAAGGGTTTCAAAATATTTTGCGAGACAAATAATGATCCAACTTGTTGTTGGACTAAAATTTCTACGTGAAGACAATCTTATACATAGTGACTTAAAACAATAGAATTGGCATTTCAACAAATGACAAGAATGCGGTACTGGAAATTGTAGAATCAATGATCGTGTAACCCCGAAGGATAGTGGAAACATTTTTTGGTTCACCTCTGTACATAGCACTTGAGATTATTCGATCTTAGAAGAGTGATGGTTGTGCAAGAAATCATGAAGGTTTGCAGATCTGAAGATGACTAGGAGAACTAAACCTCGTCGTCTCTGCAAAAATTCCCAAAAACAAATGATTTTAAAAAAATAAGTAGTAATAGAAGGCAGGCCCAATTCAAATCCCGATTGAAGAGGAAGTGGATATGGATAACTAGTTTAATAAGTGGGGTATATCTATGTTTGGTTGGCTGAATCATGGTAGAAATAATGATAATGATGGACTCTCTAGAACTTCTAGAGGTAATGGGGTATCTGCAAGAGGAAACCAAGGAGAAGATGACTCGCTGAACAAAAGAGGCTCTAAATCCTCTGGTATCTAAGCATTGAAGATAATTGATGACGAATATGGGTCTAACGATGAAGATGAAGATGATAAATTTGATTTAGTGAATGCTGTGGGGAACAAGCAACCAATGTTGAGTCCTATCAAAAAATCAGATCCAAAAAAAAGTAGTGTCAAGGTTACTGGGGATGCTAATTATTTGTGCCAATCATGATTTTACCAGCAAAATATCTCACCATTGACACTCAAGGCAACGAACATAGTGGGATATGAGTGTATGACCATTGTGCAAGAAGCAACTCTTCTGTCTATTATCAAAGGCAAGGATATGTTGGCCAAGGCTAAAACTTGCACTGGAAAGACAATATAATTGATGTTTTCTGCTATTAAGTTGATAGCGAAGTCACCATTCCTCCAAGATCATAAAAGGTCGCATATTTTCATTCTTGTCATTTGTCCCACTAGGGAACTTGCAAGTCAAGCTGTTGTCCATGCCAATGTTTTTCTTAAATACCATGAAAATATTGGTGTACAAGTAGTTAGTGGGGGCACTAAATTACCAAGATAACATAAATGACTACAAACAAATCCTTGCAAAATATTAGCGTCACTCCTGGAAGGGTTTGGGACCATATAGAGAATACCCTAGCTGTGTCAAATCATTTAATGGGAGTGAAAGTGCTTGTACATTGATGAAGTCAAACATTTGCTAGATATGGGGTTCCATACAGATATTGATATAGGGACATCCCTAGTTCCTTAGTACAACCATGACGACCCAAGTAAAAAATCCTTGATATAGGGCTATCAACCCCTATAATGAATCTTGATTATGGGGATGTCACCACTTGTGACAAATCATTGTCATGAGATTTAAGCCCCCCATAATAGGAAAATACCTCTTACAAGGTGTCATCAACACTCATAACATTGATCCAATGTTGAGTAAAAACCAATGTTAGACAGTGAAACTCTCACCAAGGTTTGGGGCATGATCCCCATGCTTCCACGACAATGAAACTTTAAGTAAAAAATTTATAATGCCCCCAAAATAGTGAAATGTAATGCAAAAATTTTTACTTTTAATGAGGGACATTTCAAATATGTAAATTGGGTATCAAAGATGAAAATCCATGAGGCTAACCAAGGTTATGGAGGAAGTTTCAAGGCATGAGAAACAAATAATGAAGCAAATGTATAATCCAAATTTTGCTAAGAGTTCTGAAACTGTAATGCATAAGGAAGATATGCATCAGTAAGAAAGAGATGAAAGTAAATCTTAGTAGTCAAGGAAAAATTTAAATGAATACATTGACAAGTTGTGGATGTTGATGAAGAGAATGATCAGGAGAAGGTACAACAAGAGGAAAAGTAAAAACAACAACAAAGTACAATTGACTGAGGACCTTTGCATTAGCAAGGCAAATGGAAAAGAAAAACATAGGATTTGGAAGCCTAGATAAGTGAATATAACATCAACAGTAGGAAAAAAACATGTATGTAAGAATGGAAAACTAAAACACAAGCTTGGGATCCTATAGGATTCAAGAACTAATGACACATGAATGAGGTCATGAAAATTTTCTACCTTGGGAGTCTGATGCAGGAGCACTAAAACTTCCAAAAGCCATCAAGCATTATGAAGAAAAGCTCCAAAAGGGTTTTGAACATTGAAAAGTAATTTCAATTCCTTATTTGTAAATATTATTTTTTTCTTTTAATTGTTATACAATTTTTTTAGAAAACGTATGGATAGGAACGATTTTGTCCTCAAGGAAAAATAAATTCTACCTTGAAAAGCATGAGAGATTTAGGAAATGAATCACGGAGTGAGTCATGGATCTATAAAAGTCTACTTTTATTCTAAGATCAAATTAAGACTAAGGGAAAATAAAATGGCCAAATAAATGGGAAATGAGGCCATAAAGAGAATGAATTCATCTCACCATGTGTATGAATTAATAAGAGTTCGTGAATTTACTATAACTGAATGGAATGTGTTGGATATATGTTTATATAAATTAATGTATAATGAAGACCATGCATGTATTCTGTATTCAATTTACTCAGAGTCAAAGTTTAATTATCTATTCATTTCTGATTGAAGAATCTCTTTTATGGGCACACTAGAGGGTCTTTGGAAAATGAAGCTATTTTCAATGTTTTAGGAGGAGTATAATTAACTAAGAGAAGGCACCGAACTGTTAGTAAATCATTGTAGGTGTAAGGTTAACATGAAACTATGGAGCCCGGATGTGGGTGCCAGCAATGAATGATGGGACCTTGGCCCCTTTGCGTCTCCCGAAGGCGTTTGCGTGGGATGGCCATATGGTCTCCTGTACGCGCATTTATGTGCTCATTAATCGGCCAGCTCGAGGAGTAATTAAACCTGTGCAGGAGCTCTCTCATCACGCTATGGGTATTCAACCAGTCATGGTGTTCATTCCATATTTTTCAGTTAATGGTGATAGCAGCGCAGCCTCTCTGTCTCCTTTAAACAGTGCATGCCCTCAAGGCTATGCAGAGCCCAACATTCGAACCCACACCAGGCGTTGCTTCACTCTCCTCACTTGTTTTGAACTGCTACTTGGGATTCAATTTTCTCAGAGCAGCTTCTGTCGAACCAATCCAGCTCACCAAGCTCGAACGGCGGATTTCTGGAGCAACGCCTCCCCTCTTGACGCTCAGACGATGAACTGCTCCTGCGGAATTTCCCATCACTGTGTTTTTGGACCACCTGCTTGCCCCTTGCATTATATTTGCTCTTCGCAACACTCAGCCACCATGCGTGGCACAAGTAAAGGGAGAGTCTCACAACATCGACCTCCCTCCACTTCCGTCTCAGGATCCTCTTCTGCTGAAGAGACTCAGGAAACGAGTCATGGTGGCAGATGAAGGCGTCATTGTGTCTTTGTTCCTCCGGCTCAACCTTTCCCTGTCCCACCTGCTGACCCCCCTAATGCTGCAATTCCTCCCGCCTCCCACAAGTCTGCTCGCTTGCGCATCCGCCAGTCGTCTCAGCGTGCTGAATTTCGTTTTGAATGTCTTCATGACAATCCTATTGTCACTTATTACATCACGGTTATGCTTAAATAAGAGGCTCCTTTCCCCTGTCCCTCTACTGAAGCTTCTCTGATGCCTCCTTCTACCTCCAGCCCTCCCAAAAGCATGGATCAGACAGCAGGCGCTGCCCACCACGCAGAGGAAGCACCGCACATGATGGCTAGATTCTCGGACCAGGAAGGTGCCCTAAAAGGTGTCATGAATGACTCTGAAGAGGAATACGCTTGCAGGGTGGTGGAAGAGCCTCCGTCACCAACTCAGGATTAGTGATATGCTCAGCTCACAGCTCTATCGGGTATTTTTGTTCAATTTCCGTTGGAATTTTTTGTCTCTTTGTCTCAACGTGCAGCGGGAAAAGCTGATCGTTACTCTTAGTTTATTTCTTTCTGTTAAAACATCATGTATAAATTGTAGGCCGGTTTCCCATCCCAGGGTGGCCAATATGAATTCTAAAGGACTGGTTTCCCATCTCAGGCAGTCCAGACTCTCTATGTTTAGCATGTTCTTCAAGCCCGGTGCTCAGGCTTCCTCATATGACACTGCGACAGTTTTGTAATAGTAACCTTTATACATAATAGAATTAGTTTTATTTATAAAAAAAAAAAACATGAAATTATGGAATGGGCTATTTTTATCCAACTAATCAACTCTTTCATATTTTTGTTTGGACCATGAATATTAATTTGTGAAATAATTGGAAGGAGTGTCCAATCCCTATGATATGGAATTGCCTTGGAAGTGTTCAAGAGGAACACTAAGAGAATTGAGGAAAAATGAGTTTCTCTATCCTGTGAGGGTTGAGTTCCAACTGAAATAAGATCTTAAAGTCCAAATCTGCGTTGAGCCATATATAAGTGTGACCATATTAAGATGAGACAATTACCGTGGATATTGAGTTGAAGTGAATGTTTTCTGTACCATTTTCAGCATAAAGAGTGGAAAATGTGCTTTTAACCTTGCGTTGGCAATTTAATTTGAATTATGGAAACACGTCATTTTCTTTTTTGCTATATATTTCAATTAATGATCAAAATGCCTTTGGTGTGGCCTGAAAACCTTGCATGGACATGATCATTCCCAACATATGCTAAATTTTGATGTTGAATCATATAGATTTGATTATTGGAGATTGCATGTTTGAATGCTTTCCCAGGATTGATCGTCTGTAGGTGTTCGAAATTGTAAATTCAAAATGGCCAAATAAATGGGAAAATCAGGCCATAGAGATAATGAAATGGGAACGCTTCCCTGCAACCTTGAGCGAAACAAGAATTAGATGGATAGAATGATGAAAGGCGCTGATTTGATTAGTCTATAGCTAGGGACAGGGGGTTTATAGTTCCACCTATGTAATTGACCTCATTAAATAATAAAAAATAGTGGAAGTAGAAGATCTCATTGCAAAGCTATCAGCAGTAAATACAGTTCCATATCCCATAACATACCTACACTAGTTTCTATATAAGTGGTGCTCAGAGTCAGAGTTTCCCTTCAGTCACTTGCTTTACTTATCCTTCATCTAGAAAGAAGACTTCTAAATAAGTTTTGGCAAAGGGCCTTAACTCAGGGAACTTTAACGTAAACACTCACTTCGACAATCAAAAAACCTGTCCTTCCTAAGAGAGCTCGGTAAAAGCCCTCTATAAACTAGATCTAGGAACCAACCTTGTACCTGGGCAATGTTTCTCTCACTTTAGTAAATGAAAGAATATGAAATGTTATCCTTCGCTCGTCTTTCCATTTTGGAACGACATCATAGATTCTTGAATCTTTGTAGCATAAGTAGGAAATGAAATCACTTTGTCGTATCCTGTAGGTAGAATCAGCGGGTCAATGAGGTTGAAATGAGTTTGCAAGAGTAGCCTATTGTATCTCAACTTCAGCCACAATCATTTAATTGGTACAATACCTGCAATTTGGAAGGGCATACAGAGTTTGCACCTGTTATCATTGGAACATAACCAGTTGACAAGGTTTCTTCTAGAATGGATCTGGAAATTCAAGGAGTTGCACGTGCTCAATTTCTCCAATATTTTTTTTTATGGAGAGATTCCCACCCAAGTATCTGAATTGCAAGCTCTTTGGACTACACCTGATCCATCAGAGGCAGAATTTGAAGACGAAACTCTGTGGGAAGTTTTTGATGCACTGTCTGCTAATGGTTTCACTAGCTCTGACAAGAGTGATACTATGTTCTATTTTCAATTTCAAGGGCCAGGAACAAAATTTTAAACTTAAACTTCTTTATTTATCTAAGGGTTTCATCGACTTGTCAAACAATAGGCTAAGCGGTAGAATTATTTCACATTTTGGGTTGCTCAAAGGCCTCAGGAGTTTAAATATATCCATCAATAAGTTGATAAGACACAGACACATCTACAGTCTAGACCAAAAAAAAAAATACTAAGATAGGTTAGAGACTACTACAAACACAACATGCAACTCAAATTCAAAACATTGAAATCAAACAAGATCAATAAATTCACTTCTAGGGCATTAAAATATGGGGTTTTGACGAGCTAAAAGAAATTAGAAAATTGAAAAAAATTCAACTTCATCATTTCCCGAGGTTCATTTTATAAATACTCGGTGGGCAGGCTGTCGACGAAGGTGATCAGAAGCTTACTCCCCCCTCATATGCCAATCTGGCGTGCATCTCCACATCTATGGCGTCAACCAGCTACCTCAAATGATTAAATCATCCCTCTTGGAAATATGGTAGAATGCCCACCACACTGTTCCACTTGCTCTGACTCCTGGAGGGTGGATTTTTTGCAAAATTATCAAACAATTAAAAATAGAATCGTTCGCTTCAACTGCAATTTAACCTTCTATGTCGACTATTTTTGGCTGGTGAACTTCATGCAATTTTTTCTTTCTTTAAACGCTTTGTTTTTTCTCAGCATTCCATACATGCACAAGATCCATCAAAATGTAACAAAAACCTAAATTTTCGACTCCTCCAGTTTGAAGAAAAATATTTTTCCATTTTGGATTTAAACTATGATTTCCATTAAGAGGACACCTTAAACCACATAAACATAGTGGAGCTTCGATTACCGAATGAAATGCCGCACAACACGAGCAGTGAAAATTGGTCGACTCCCTGTTAAGTATTCAAATTGAATCGTCAGCTAGAGCGAGGGTGAAGGGCATAATTTTTTGTATGCGGGAATTGGAATTAATCTAAAATTAAATTAAAAATTAAAAATTAAATGTCAATAATAATATTTAAAAAAAATATTATATATAGTATTAAATTAAAAATTCAATATAAATACATAATATATTAAGATGCATATAAATTATTTGATATGTAAAATTTAAAAACATAATTAGTAGTTATTTATTTATGTGGTCATTTTAAATTAAAAGACTGAATACTAAAATTATGTGGTTTTTTATTGTATTAATATAGACATGAAAAGTTATGATAAAATGCTTTCTCCCAAGGTTTGATAGTTATTATTTTTTTTAGACTAAGTTTCCAATTATCATAATGAGGCCAATTGCCTAGATTTAGGATTATGAGAGTGTGGTAGATGCTACAACACCACTCAAAATTTTTGGCATATTCAAATTTTTGTTTTCCCGTTTTGCTCTCTCAACCCATTAGGGTTTTAAGGAGACTCTTAACCGATTACTCTCATCTCCCCCTTTCTATCAAACTCTGATGTTGTCCCCATTCGCACTTTACATGTTCCCCCCACAGATCATGTGTTGCCTCAGATGTTGACCTTATGACTACATTAGGGTTTTCGAAGGTGTGTCACTTTGGTGACATGCCAAGAGACTCCCATTACTTCAAAACTTATCTTTCCCTAGTATGTATCACAACCCAGCAAAAGCACTGCATGTGGACAGGAAAGATTTCATTTTTTTCTCCCCTTATGTTGATTATACTAGGGTTTGCGAGAAACCCTAATTTGGAAAGAAAGTGACCCCCTTTCTGTTTTTAACCTACGCCTCTAAGTGTACATTCTCATCAACATCGCATGACACCATGGTGAGATTTATTGCATAGCATGTCGCCCTAGGCCCTTGACTGGTCCTATGCCTCAACATGTGCATTAAGGTTTGAGAGAATTATATATTTTCCCCGACATCCTTCAAAACCCTAAGCATTAGTGATTGAAGGTCCAACCCCATTGTGAATTAATGCTTACTATTGAGGGTTCTTATCATCTTCACCTTCTCATATTATCTCAAAATTGGATCACTCATATGAATCAGGGTTTACAAGGTACCGCATATAGCATTAGTCCTCATTCCCTCTCATTTCATTAGGGTTTGGGTAGGTAGTTGTTGTCAGGAGTTATCTTGTAATCAACCTACATTCACAAGGGTGTTTTCCCATTGGTCGTATTGCACATGTGCCCTTATTCTCTCCATTAATTTAGGGCTTGGATTATTATGGTATTTTCTAGATGTTATAAAATCCTAAGTTATAATAGCCATGAATCAAAGGTTAAAACCTTTTTCTCTTGAATTTCACTTTGGCACGTATTACTCAGCTTTCTCTCCACCAAGTTTTAAGAAATCATATCCATCATATCCATGAGCGTAGGCATTATTTTCCCAAAATAAGGTTTCTTTATGTGTGAGAGAGTAAGCCTCCAAAGCTTGGAATTTCTCTTCTTATGTTAATATTAGAAGTAGTGTGTGAACATTCAAGTCATAATGGTTTACAAAACCACCTGAAAGTCTCTAATGTAATTATCGCAAGATATACTTAAGTTGAGGATAACTTGATCATGCTTGTTGAAGTCCTTACTTAATGCATGCCTGAAAGTCTTCTATTTGGTTGATAACTGCATCTTTATCTTCTGAATGTGAAGCAACTTTATATAGTGATACCCTAGATCCAAAAAGGGACTTACTATTTGTACTAGTATTCATATTATTTTATGTTCAGGTTCATGCCTTTTTGTAATGTGGAATCACACGTATTTTTTTCAACCACTAAGGGGGGACCACCAATTCAAAAGGAATAAAGATGGTGATCTGCATATAAGAGGGCTCTCAACCATATGTTTATTTGGCCACTTCTTCTCATGAGGTTGGCGTGTGTGCACATGGATAAAAAAACCCAGGATTTCGCTGAAAGCATCACCCCAAATGACGAAAAGAGCACTGCCCAACTGGGCCTTGCATGAAAATTTGGAAAGCACCAAGAAATTGGTCGCTAAGAAAGCATTGGGTAAGGGTGAACATGCGATACTATGAGAAACATAACAGTTCCATTCTTTTAATAAGTTTGTAGAAGAAACGTCTAAAGCAGAGGAGGGTGTTCCCCAACATTGTATGGTACGTGTAAAGATAAATTTAAACGAGCAATCAAGGCTCGACTTATTGGGTCAAATTTTTGAGCCCAACGAGTGAAAAATTGATCTTTATATGGAGTCGCCTTGGATACATATTAAGAAGCATGAAATCCAATGATATGGTGAGAAGTCACCTCTTAGGAAGAAGACTTATTTAAATAATAAATATTGGCTTTAGGGCTTGGCGGGTGTTTAATTAAAGTGGCTCACGCATGGAGTTTTGGCTTTATTGGAAGAAAATGTGAGGATCATCACAATTTCATCCAAAGGTCACATGTAAATAGCTATTGGTCAAAAGCTCAGTGGTCACCACAACATGAATATGCACTCCATAGTAGAGCATAAAAATCAAATGGTCAGGTTGTAAGGTGTGTCAATGCATGTCAAAGAGTGTTATAGAGTGCCAAGGAAATTCAAGGGACCACTAGTTTCAAATGCATGGAAATGAATAAGAGTGTGTGACAGAGAGTGTTAATGAGCTCTAGGTGTCCTAATGAGGGAGTGACAAGGTATGCTAGGTAGTTCCAAGGAATGCTAGAGTTTCATTGCGACATGCCAAGATATGTCAGGTGCCAGGGTGTTCTAATGTGTGCCAAGGAGTGTTAGGGAGTTCCATAGAAACACAAGGGAGAACTAGTTCAAAATTCAAGGAAATTAATGGATAAGAGTGTGTGGTAGGGAGTGTCAGTAAGTTCCAAGTCTTCTAAGGAGGGAGTGACAAGGTTATATCTTAGGCAGTGCCAAGGCATGCAAGAGTGTTAGGGAATGTTAGCGAGTGCTAGGGTGTGCTAAAGAGTGAAACTCATGCCAATATATATAGGGGATTCTAACACATGCCACATAGTGCTAAGGGAGTGTTAAACGTGCTAGGTGTTATGGCATGTAAAAAATGTAAAATATGTTGCTTAATTGTTTTATGGCCACGGTTGAATGTGAGCCTTGACTTGGTAACTTGTTAAGTGGGATGAGTTGAGTTTAGAAATGAGTAGCCCAATATGAGTTAGAGGAATTTCTTAGGTGAACAAGCCATAGTATAGTGGTAGTAATTGTTACTTGGTTGAGATATTATAGTCATGGAAGGACTTGTTTGGATTCCCAAGTCTAAAAAAAGGTAAGGGTAGTTGTGAGGGCATGATAGCTATGGAGTGCCAAGGCATGCCAAGGAATGAAAAGGTGTGCTAACACATGGAAGACAATGTCAATTCATGTTGAGGAGTGCTAGGGATTTCTAGGGGAACAAAGTGTATAATGAGGTCAAAATTCTTCGTAATGAACGAATAGGAGTGTGTGCCAAGGAGTGTCAGTGAATTCCAGGTGTCCCAAGGATGAAGTGTTGTAGGAGAATTTCATAATAAGACTTGCAAGCGGGAAGAATAAGGCTGTGATAAGGTGTGGAAAAATTAATTTCAGAGAAAGGGAGACTTTGGGTTGGGTACAACATTGTTTTTCTAATGACTTGGTTTGGTTCCCAAGTTGCAAAAAAAGTAAGCTATCTATGAGGGTATGATAAATAGGGAGTTCCAAGGTGTTCCAAGGAATGTAAGGTTCCCAAGTAAGGCTAGTTGTGAGGGCATGAGTGCCAAGGCATGCTTGGGAATGCTAATATGTGAGATATAGTGTGAAGGCAAGTCAAACATGCTAATATGTTCCAAGTGTTAAGGCATTCCAAGATGTGCAAGGGTGTGATAATGCGTGATAGGGACGGTCAAGGAAAAAAATGGAGAAACAAGTTAAAGTACAATGATATGATCACATAAGAGGTTAATAATTCATCAATTTACATTTTTCATGAGGGGCATGCTAGGCACACCAACACTAGTTGAGAATAGGTTCCAAGTGCCAAGTGTTAGTGCATTCTATGTGCCTAATCTTCCTCTATTTCATCTCATATAATTTCCAATAATTGATCTCAAATAAATTTAATATTAAACTATGCTAAAGCATACCAACTCATCTTAATTCATGTCAGACATGCTAAAAATTTTCAAGTGATAACATGTGCCAAGTGCCAATGTTTGTGAGGGAATGCTATGCATGCTACGAAGTGGTAGGGCATGTCAAAAATTGCTAAGTAGAGAGTGCCAATGTATGTTGAGGAGTGTTAGGGAGTACTAGGACAACACAAGGGAGCACGAGGTCAAAATAAGTGGAAGTGAATGAATATGAGGGTGTGTTATGAAGTGGAAATGAGTTCTATTTTTCATGCCAAGGAGGGAGTGAGAAGATATTCTAAGCATTCACACACCATATTGACCACTCAGTTCTTACCATTCCCACACCATAAAAAAAAAACCCTAAAAATGTCATTCTTAAAATCTCTTGTGTAGTTTCCTAATGTCATTCAACTAGAATCTCGCCATTACTTATGTCAGTAATGGTACGATCATTTATTTATTCTCTTAAAGGAACTCTTTCTAGACATGTACCCCATCAAACATAAATCATCGAGTGAAAATGAATGGAAATGAATGAATAAGGGGGTGTTTTAGGGGTGTCAGCGCATGTCAGACGTGCCAAGGGGGGAAGGACAAGGCATGCTAGGGAATTTTATGGCATTTCAAGAAGTGGCAGGGTGTGCTAAAATGTGCGAGATAGTTCCAAGGCATGTCATGTGTTAAGGCATGACAAGATGTGCGAGGTTTTAGGGTATGCGAATGAGTGTCAAGGAGTTTCAGGAGACAAAAGGGAACACCTAGTTAAAATTAAAATAAATGAACATATATGAGTGTTAATACTTTAGAACCTTACCTTTTCAAGAGGGGAATGCTAGGAATACCAACACTAGTGGAAATACATGCGAAGGGCCAAGTTTTAGCATGTCTTAAGTGCCAAATCATCCTCTATTACTTCTCTCTTAATTGTGAATAATTGATCTCAAATAAATTTTATCTTAAACCAAGCCAAGGAATTCTAGGGCATCCAAACACATGCCAAGAATTTTCAAGTGCTAAGAGCCAATATGTGCCAGGGATTTATAGGGCATGCTATGGAGTTCCAATTTTGCTAAGGAGGGACTGACAAGATATGCTAGATATTGCCAAGGCATGCTAGAGTGCTAGGGAATCATACCAAGATGTGTCAAGTGCTAATGTGTGTTGAGTGTTAACGAGTTCTAGGGAAACACAAGGGAGAAATATGTTAAAATGCATGTAAATGAATGAATACAAGTGTGTGATAGGGAGTGTCAGCGAGTTCTGCGTATGCTAAGGAGGGAGTGACATGGTATTCTAGGAAATGTTAAGTCATGCGAGTCTGCCAGAGTGGCATGTAGCCAAGATGTGGCAAGTGCTAGGGTGTGCTAACATGTTAGGAAGTGTTAGGGAGTTTTATGGACACACAAGGGAGCACTAGGTGAAATTAATGCATGAAAATGAACAATTAAGAGATTGTGACAGGAAGCGTCAGTGAGTTCCAGGTGTGCTAAGGAGGGAGTGACAAGGTATGCTAGGAAGTGCTAAGGTATGCTAGAGGTTAGGGAAACATGCCAAGATGTTCCAATTAGTGCTAGGGTGTGCCAATGAATGTCAGGGAGTGTTATGGAGTGCCAAGGAAAAACAAGGGAGCAATAGTTTCAAATTCATGGAAATGAATGAATAAGAGTGTGTGACAGGGATTGTTAGAAAATTATAGTTGTGTTAAGGAGGGAGTGACAATGTATGTTAGGTAGTGCCAAGGAATGTTAGAGTTCCAGGGCAACTACCAATATGTGCCAAGTTCTAGGGTGTGCCAATGTTTTTAAGGTAGTGTTAGGAGTGCCACAGAAACATAAGGGAGAACTATTTTAAAATTCATGGAAATTAACGAATATAGAGTGTGTGATAGGGAGTGTCAACAAGTTCCAATTATGCTAAGGAGGGAATGAAAGGTTATATGTTAGGAAATGCCAAGGCAGGTTAGAGTTCTAGGGCATGTAAGTGAATGGTAACATGTGTTAGGGAGTTGCAAATAATGTAAAGGAATGTAAGGGATGATAGCACATGACACATAGTTCCAAGGTATTGTTAGACCTTCTAGGTGTTATGGCATGTCAAGATGTAAAATTTGTTGCTCAGTTGATTTATGGCCACGATTGGATGTGAACCTTGAGTTGGTAACTTCCTAAGTGGGATGCGTTAATATTTTCAATGAGTATCCTAATATTAGTTATAATCCATTCTTAGGTGAACAAGGCATATTCTAGTTGTAGTAAATGAAACTTGGTCAAGTTGTTGTAGTCGAGGCAGGACTTGCTTGGGTTCCCAAGTCTAAAAATAAATAAGGGTAGTTATGAGGACATGTCAGTTAAGGAGTGCAAAGCTATCCCAATTTATTAAAAGGTATTCTAACACATTCCATTTAGTGTTAATGCATGACAAGGAGTGTTTGGGAGTGTCAAGGCATCACAAGGGAGAACTAGTAAAATGTGCATGGAAATGAATGAATAAGAGTGTTTGTCAGGGAGTGTTAGTGAATTCCAGGAGTCTCATGGACGAAGTTTGTTAGGATAATTTCATAATAGGACTTGAAGGATGCAAGCCTATTATTTTGATAAGGTTATGGATGAAGCAGTTCAGACAAAGGGAGAATTTGTGCTAGACAAAACACTATTTTTTCAATGAGTTGGTAGGGCTCCCAAGTCGCAAAAAAAGTAATATTATCTATAAGGGAATGACAACTAGGAAGTTCCAATATGTGCAAGGAATCCTAGGAGGTGATAACACATGCTAGAAAGCTCCAATGCATGTTAGGCATTCCAATATGTGCTAGGTGCTGGTTTGGTGCTAACGCATGTTAGGGAGTGCTAGGGAAATAGAATGGAGGAATAGTTTCAATTGCATCAAAATGAATGAATAAGAATGTGTGATAGGGAGCGTTATAAAGCTCTAGGTGTGCTAAGGAGGGATTGACATGGTATTCTAGGAAATTACAAAGCATGATAGAGTGCTAAGAAAGCATGCAAGGATGTTCAAAGTTCCAGGGTGTGCCAATGTGTGCCAAGGAGTGTAAGGGAGTGCTAGGGAAACACAAGGGAGAAATATGTCATAATGCATGGAAATGAATGAATAAGAATGCGTGACAAGGAGTTTCAATGAGTTCCAAGTGTGATAAGGAGTGACAAGGCATGCTTGGCTATGCTAAGGAATGATATAGTGCTAGGGCGGCATGCGGTGAAGATGTGCCAACGCGTGCAAGGAGTTGTTAAATAGGAGTGCCATGGAAGCATAAGGGAGCACTACCTCAAAATGCATGGAAATGAAAAAATAAGAGTTTTTGATTTGAAGTGTTAGTGACTTCCAAGTGTGCTAAGGAGGGAGTGACCAGGTATGCTAGGCATTGTTATGGCATGCTAGAGGCTAGGACGACATGCCAAGATGTCCTAGGTGTTAGGGTGTACCAACACGTGCCAAGGAGCGTTAAAAAATGGTATGGAAACACAAGGGAGAACTAGGTAAAAATGCATGGAAATGACTTAATAAGATTTTGTGGCTGGGTGTTTCAATGAGATCTAGGTGTGTTGAGGAGAGAGTGAAAAGTTATGCTACGTAGTTCCAAGGAATGATAGAGTGCTAGGGCGACATGCCAATATGTGCTATGTGTTAGGGTGTGCCAATACATGTTAGGTAGTGTCAGGGACTACCAAGTAAACACAAGGAAGCACTAGATCAAAATTCATGGAAATGAATGAATAAGAGTGCATGATAGCGAGTGTCAATGAGTTCTAGGTATGTTAAGGAGGGAGTGACAAGGTTAGATGCTAGGCAATGCCAAGCTATGTTAAAATAACCTTAGGAAGTGCTAGGGTGTGTTAGGGAGTTTAAAAACATGTCAAGGAATGTAGGGGATGCTAACACATGCCACATAATGCTAAGGAATTTAAGACATGTCATGTGTTATGGCATGTCAAGATGTAAACTATGCTGCTTAGTTGTTTTATGACTAGAGTTGGATGTGATGAGCCTTGTCTTGGTAACTTGTTAATTCGAATCAGTTGAGATTGGACACGAGTAGTCTAAGATGACTTAAATATGTATTTGTTAGGTGAAAAGGGCATATGTTGAATTTCCACAACAAATGAGAATTTGGGTTCAAGGTCTTCGAATATTTGATGCAAACACACTCAAGTTCCACAACGCATCTACTTTGCACAACGAACTCTACACACATCAGGGAATCAACTAGTGCACATGAAAATTTTTAACATTTTCAAACCATTTTTCATTCAATTACAAACTATAATAGAATAGGCTAGAGCTCTCATACTAGGGATGATGGCCCTTTACAATCACACTGATACAAGGAATACATCTAGGGCTTGGTGTTAGTCCTTTGAAGACCAATATACCTTAACAAGTACAAAACTTGACCCACTTTTTTATGGTGGCTACACATAGCCCTTTCAATCCACATGTCTTGAGCACATCTAGAAGGTTATATTGCCTCACATTATGAAAATCCTCAATCCGACTCTATCAATGAACTCAACTCCATTATGTTACTGAAATCGGCTCAAAAAACATTTCCCTCTATCTACCTATTTTTTCCTTTAAGGTATGCAACACTTAATTTTTTCGATCAATTGTTCACAAATCCATTATGAACAACTCTTTGGTTTGCCCACTTTTTCCATACTACTGCTGCCAGATGACAAGTCTAGGGATATGGAGGTTTCCCTTCTTCTCAATGACACAATCTTCTACAATAAAATGAACTAGGGCTAGTTGGCTAGCCCACTTGACTGCAAAGTTAGTCCTTCAAAGTCTGCACGTCTTTAGGCCCAATACACCTACCCTTCTACCAGTATTGTTTTCCTTCACGAGCATGGGAACTAGAGCTATTCTTTGAGAGTCACCTAACAACCATCCAATTTTACTTGGAATGCCATCAATTTTCCCAACCAAAGTAAATTATTTTATTGATCTAGTGCCCACAATACTGCCCTCATCTATGGCTTTTCAAATATGCCATCTAATAGTGATTTGAGTCCTCTCAAAATCACTATTCTTGTGTACCAATTTCTTTGTTGTCAAAACTTTGAACGAATATGAACTACTCATCTTATCATCCTTTTAACAATTTGTAGATGACTGAACTAGGGTTAAAAATAATCCGTTAATAGTCCATTAACTAAATTTTTATAGGCTGCTTTAGATCTCTATCCAAAACTCTATGGATAGTCCACCAAAATCAAATCCTCTTGATGTCAATCCATTCCTCATATGCCACATTTCTTTAGCTCCATATTATACTCAAGTTCCACCTTCCTTTGGATTCGATATCATTGCACATACTTCTGCAAACAATCTTCCAAATTTATTGTATATATTGCAGAGATAAACATCTCTCTAAGGGTGACAACCCCTCTTCTTCTATGCATGTTTGTCACAGTCTTAATGGAATGCCTTATGAATTTAACATGCTAGGAAACCACCCTAAATAGGTAATTATACTTCTATTCTAATTTCTTTAGAACAAACCATATCCACCCATAGAAAAATTGACAAATCTTTCCTCCATAAGAGAATCAGCCTAGCTCATATGGATCCATAGATTCTAGGAATTTCTGTGATTGAATCTTGACTTGAACTTTAGACCTTGTTGAGCCCTCAAAAATCTGTGGCAGCAACAAGGGGGATAAGCACCTGGTTCGAACCTTAAGACAATTCCTTTTCCGTTTTGGACAGTGGCTTCGATTGGATATAATGGGACCAATTTCCCAGATTTGGGTTTTTGTTTGATTTTTGGGTTTCTCTCAAAGGATTTGCATAAAGAATTACTAAAAACTAAAGCAAATTTATTCTAAAATGAAAAAATTTGAATTTAAGCCTAGTTTAATCTAGCCCAGGATAACACTACTTTGATGCGATCTAAAATGATATATATTCAATCTGTGATGATAAAGGTCAACACAGATTTAATATAATTATTACTTTATAAGATAATTCTCTTGAAAAGTAGTTAATCAAAAGAAAATGATAAATGTATCGCATATATCTGATGAGCATATATAAAACAAAATAATTTCTATCTTTATATCTTACAATAGTGCAATTGATATTTCAGATAAAAATAATCGATTTCATATATAATTCATCAAAGTTGGATTCATCACTAATATTCAAAAATAGAATTAACATACATGATAATAGTACCCGATGTGTACTGCTTTGTTCATCTGATCAGCGATAATAGACCACATTCAACTCTTCTATGAATAAGTCTTTCAAAGAATACAAAAGTGCATCAATAGTGATAAAAAAAAATGATATATAATTAAAAAAGGTCGTGTTCCATTACTTTATCAAGGAGTTCACAAACTTACTTACAATTAAGCATTATTTTCAAATGTTCTCAATAAAATTCTAGACCCTTCTCTAAATGCATGAGAAGGGTTTAAATACTAAACTAACTACAAACTAAAATTAAATTATTACAAAAATGTAGAGGAGGTTTCAAACAACCTTTCTCTAAAAAAATAACTTAAACAATAATCTAGGAAATTTGAACTAACAATCCTGTTTTTGTGAATCCTGCCCTTCTTTCTGAGTGTGATCACGAAGTTGGAAAATATCTAGCATTTCTTTAAGCTGAGCTAGCTGTGATATCCATGACCAAATCTGTCCCTTGAAAATAGCATTTTAAATTACTGACTGAGATCTTTTTGCTGAATATGTAAGAGTCCGAAGAGTTTGATGTTGATGGTAAGGTTTGATTAGAAAATTCCAGTAATTTTCCTGATCAAACTTATTAACTTTTTTGATCAGTTACTCTTATGCATCTGCTCTCTATCTCCATTTCATTTCTACTTCCCTTGTTCCTAAAAACACATCAGACGTTTTTTGTTTAAGAAGTTATGTTTTAAACAAATGATCACATATAGACTGAATAATATCATTTGATTTCTTGGACGTCTTGGTCGCTACTTTCTCTTATTGATTAATTTGTGCTCTCCATTCTGCGAATAACAATTCTTTTTGAATCTTATCTATTTTTGCTAGATTAGCTTTTTTTCCTCCATTTGAAATTTTCCACTGAATGTATTCTTCAATTTTATTTTCAAGTCTTTCACATTCCATTTTCTAAATTGCTATTTTTTGAATCATTATCTTATTGGAATCACAAGAAGAATCAATCATGGAAGCTTGGTGACAAAAAAATTATTTTTCTTTCTTTAACATAGTGTTTACATCAAGTTCTTCTTTGATGAATTGTTCTAGCTGTGGTTGACTCTGTAATTCAACCATTGCTCTTTCCAGATGTACTTGATTTTCATTAAGCTCTATCTAAGATTTCAATTTGAGGTTTTCAATATCTTCATGAAATTGAGTTGTGCTTATTTTGATCTACTCAATGGACTTGGATTTCTCTTCATTTAGCAACTGTTCTAATTCTTGTACTCTGGCTTCCTTTTGTTTCAACAATATTCTAACCTCAGTAGCTTTATCAACAGTAGCGGTGGCATATGCTCCTACATATTGTGATAACTTGGTTAGATATTCAGTGGGATCATCTGAGGAATCCTTCCAAAGTACATCAATTGATTTATCTTTTGGTTTTGGAGTTTTTTCATCAATCCTTCTTCCTTTATTTCTTTTAACCGCACCTTTGTAGCTAGGACTATAGAAAATGTCTAATGACGGAATATCTTCAATCTGAAAAACTATCTGATCTGTAGGGTAGGCCGGTATGATTTCTTTGTCATGTGCTGTTGGAACTGTTTGTAGCGGATTGACAGTCTCAACTATTTTTTGTGAAGGTTTTGGTGTTTGAAAACTTGATGTTTGATCAATATTGGGACTTTTTGTGGGAGTATTTATTACTTTAGAAAATTTTTCCCATTCATTCATCAGATCTTTTAATTGAGACGGCTTGGGCTGATCTAACATGCTATGAATATGTTGAGCTATTTCTGAATCTAATTTTGTCCCATTGTTTTTTTTTTTCTTCATCACTTTTATCTCTTGAAGAATTTTGTCAATTTCTGAATTTTCTTTCTTAGATTCAGATTCCTCAGATTGATCCAATTTATCAAACTACTGTTGTGATTGACCTGATTCATTTTCAGATATATCTTTCATTTCATCATCTGTACTAACACTTGGAGTTTGTTTTTCATCTTCAATAGTCAACAAATTCAAAGGAACATTTTCTAGTCTCTTATTTTTATATGCTTGAAAAGCTTCAGCATCTTCTTGACTTAATTGACTAGAAACATATTTGGTAATACCATAGAAATTTTCCATGCCTTGAAGAAATCATCAAATTTATCTTCTTCCTTTACAAAAGGCTTCATTTTTAGCTCTGTGATGTAATTTTTAATCACTTCGTTGGGATTGTATAATCTTCCTAGCATAAATGCCAATCTCAACAACTGAATCTTGGGAACCTCTTTGTATGTATGGCCAATATTAGCCAAAGCAAAGGTGCCACATTGTAGAGGGAAAGTAGGCCAAATAGCCTTTTTACCATCCTTTAATTGCTTTGTGACACCGTTGACAAGCTGATATGCTATTTGTTTGCAAGTAATTTATCTGGAACATAGTAAGGTAAAACATGGGGAGAAGCATGACTCCCAAATAGCCTAATATATATGAACTTTCCTTCAGCAAACCATCTTGCTACGAGAAGAATATCTACATTAGCTTCTTCAGAAACCCTAGGAGAATTTTTGTTGAAAATCATTTGATGGATGGGCAATATGACTCCATAGAACATTTTATAGAAGTGAAAGTGGAACTCAGAATCCCAGAGTTCTCTATGGTAAATATGAATCAGGGTAGGTTTTTTTGGTGGTCCATTTCCAACCCATGGTAGGAAAATTAGAAGTAAAATAAATGGTGTCCTGACATAGGAAGACACATAAAACATAGGTATTTCTCTGAGCGAAACACTTCTTTTATTCCTTTATTTAGTGATATGCTTGGCTAAGTAATTGGATAGAATGTCTGCCAAATTTATAATAGATGAATTGACGATTGCATCAATTAGGGGAACCCAATATCTTGAAAACCTAGTACTATCAAGCTTGGAAAATATTCTACACAAAATACCAGCGACATAACAATAAGGATTAGGAATTTGTGCAATTGGGTACATACCAGACTTATCTTGCTTCAATTTCCCTTCATTTTCCTTCCATTCATGTATGACTTTGATAAGATCTGGATGTTTTGCTTTAAAAGTATGCACATACTTATTATCATATCTCTATTGCAGGGTTGGTAGATGATACATTGCTACTAAATCCTCTACTTTGAAATAACCTATAATCTCTCATCTGGAATTCTTGAAAATTCTATCTTCAATGTTTAAGTGGTCAATTTCCCATTTAACCATGTCTGTATAAGGAATAATATTTGGTCTCACTTCTATTCTATGAATGTGCGAGCATGCAACGTCAAAAAGGGTTGCATCAGAGGTAGAATCAATGCCTGTAGCAGAAACTTTGTCTATCACCCTTGGTCCTTCATCTTCGAAGAGTTTGTACATTTCCTCCCATGAAAAACTTCCACAGTCTTTGTTGCAGACGATGTCTGAAAGTAATGAAGGCATATCTTCATCTTCTGTGGATGATGTTTGAGATATTTCCTTGCCTCTTTTGCTCTTTTTGAACTTCTTCAACCAAGTAATTGATTTCTTGAGAGCAGAGTGAATTTAACATATAGAGAGTCTTATATGAGTAAATCAATAATTTACTTCTAATGCACACGAGAATATGTCAATCTATCAATCATCTTTCATAATTCCTAACTTAATATATCACATGGCCTCGTACGTAAGATCTATCAATCGTTTTAAATCCGTTAAGATCTTAAATCTTATTTGATATGACACAAACTATTTTCACACGCTGAATTCATTTAATATGAAAATTGAAATCATTCCTTATAATATTTCGCAATGCTTAATCCTTAAAGGATAGCGTTTGAGTGTATATTATAAGTTGTGTGCAATGTGAATTGTGAAAAACTTAAAGTGGACGCGTTCGCGAAAGATTTTATATTTCCTAGTTTATTTGATTTTCGAGTCTGTGGGCATCGCAACTTATATCATTTGTTTCTTAAAGCTTTAGTGATTAAATAAAGTGCGATGCGAAAAAAGGAAGAATAAAACGATGTTTTTGATGTTTTTTTTCAAGGTTTTTTAATTATTTTCTCAGAAAGGCTTCGAGCGCATTTCATAATTTGAATATCTTATGTTTTATAATTATTTTTTAAATAAGATATGTAATATGCAATGCAATTTTAAGGGAAGAACATAAAATTTTATTTTCTATTTTTTATTTTTATTTTAGGAAATTATAAAAAGAATTTCCTATTTATTTCTAAAGGGTGCCTATTTATGAAAAATAAATGGGGGGTTCTTGTATAGCACAACAGATCTCTATGACCCTAAAACTATGGTTACCTTAGTCAATATTACACCTACGAGTACTTATATTCTAGCCCTAAATTCTAGTGCAGAACCTCCTCCATTTGTGTTGGTATTTATCACAAACCTTGCAACCTAGTAACCGCCACAAGGTAGGGTCTCAACGCTCTGTGCTATTTCAAAGTTTTATGCGGCCTTCACACATAAACACCATTGAAATCACATTCCAAAATTCTCATGAGTCGCCTCTCTTGAGCTTGATCTACCATAAGAGAACCAAAAATATTCCATCCTACTTCCTATCTTGAACCCATTAATGTATGTGACATTCTAGTGAACCCTCACATGATGATCTTACTCTTGATGGATGCTCATGGCCTCCCTTTAGCAACGCTTACTCAACCCTCTAGCTCGACCTAATTTAGGACTACATCTCTCCTAGCCTCCTTGATCAAATTAGCTCCTTCTAACTTAATGTTCTTGTCTTCTTACTAAGGTCTCCTTAAATAGATTTTCCTAGCTAGGCCTCTTAAGAAATCTCTATAACTTACGAACTTTATGTAATATTCCCAATTTTTCACATGATATTTCGAATATTATAGTTCTTAATAAACCTACTTAATTAGGTAAATAAAAGGGTGAAGGGACCCATAATCCTCAAGATGAATAAATATCCACTTTTTATGTGTGAATGTGTATTAATTAAGCCTAGATCTATATAATGAGGTAGTGGAGCCACTACTAATGTGAATGGAATTGGAGATCATGTCGCATTAGTGAGATAGATCATGGAGGTTGATACAGTCAACTAAGATCTTGGAAGAGATCAAACATAATATCATGGAGCATTCATGATGAAGTGATGGAGGATGTTTTGCAATCAATGCACACATGATTGAGACGGTGTACATTGCACCTAGACACGATGGATGAGTTGAAGAGACAACACAGTCAAACATGGAGGATCTTGTCCACCTGCAAAACACAGTTTAGATGAGGGCCAAGGCATGGGAAGGCCCATAAACTATATAAAGGAGATGAAGGAAACAATGAAGGAAGACTATTGATTATTGATTTTAAGGTCTGTTTAGATCTGGAATTGTCATGTCACGTTCCATTGCTTTCTTGGGTTGTTTAGCAAAGATTGCAAGTGTTATTTAGCACAGGGTGTTCCTGATCAGGAATCCCACCTCTTTCATTGAGTAGCTCTTGATAGAGTATTGTACTTCATTCTACATCAGGAATTGGTGCCACTTATATTTTCCTAGTTTCTACAAAACATTCATATTCAAAAATTGCATATTTCTAAAGATCAGTTGGAAGGTGGAGATTGCCTTCAGTATTTCACTTGGAGAACTGGTGAAGGATTATTCCTATCAACTTGGGCTTGAATATCAGCATTCACAAGGCTTCATCTCATATCTGGAATTAGGCCAAAATTTATTGACCTCCTAGCAGCAGTAATCCCTTCAGGAATTACGTTGTCTATTATTGCAGATCCAAAGGAGGAAGGAAGTTGCTAGCATTTCAGCTAGTAATCCTGTGAGGGATCATCCCCTCACCTTTCCATCAGTATTTCCATCAGCATGGAATCTATTGCAGCATATTTCAGCAGGCATAAATCCTCTCTCTCCTTTACAACACATTTTTTCTGAGCAGTTGTTTTGCAGCAACTGTAATCATCGTTGGAGGATTGAGAAGCTATATCTAGAGCTTCTAGCTTGTAGATCTGAAGGAGGGACCAACCCTTCAATATTAGATCTGATCTTGTGACATATTTCAGCCATCTATTTGTGAGATCTAGCTTTAGACCTGTAATTCTAGCAGTTGAAGGATCAAACCCTAGGAGGGTGATTTTCCAAAGTTGTAGACCTGGAAAATCCTTTCTGGGTTATCTTGGAAACCCATCACATTGTCTAGATCTTGAATCTTGCATCATCAGAGCTCATAAGCTCCATATATCCTCACTTTCCTTTGCATAATTTACATGTATATCAGGAGTAGCAGGGATAATGAAATATTGCTTATGTAAGCTCACCATTTATGCAGTTCTAGTTGCAACACCATTGTAGGGTGATTCTAGGCCTTCTCTTGGGCTAGATCTATGCATTTTCTGAACATTGTGTAACTAATTCATCTCCATATTATAAAATGGCTCATCTTCTTTTTAAATTATGATGTTTTCTTGGATTTATTGTTTACTTAGTTGCATTTCTTATATTGTGTTTAAGTATTAATGAATTTTCCCTTTCGGGATATTACAATGGTATCATAGCATGATCTTTGGCTCAGCTTGTGGACGCTTCATCTTTTGCATCAAAATAAGAATCAGATAGATGAGATCTATTATGAAGGAGGATAGTTTCTCCACTCCTCTCTTTATATCCATACAATATCTCTCCAAGGAGTTCTATCAAATGAAGAAGTAAAGGCAAAGGAAGGATCCAGGAAGAATATTTGAATAGGAAGATTCAAGCACTTCCTATCAGCAGAAAAGTATACTGGAGAATCATAGATCTCCTCATAGATCTACTGTGCCCACTTTCTTTAGAGAAGGTGAGAGGTATAAAAATGAAGAAAGAAGAGAATATGAGACTCATGAGACTCTCAGTCTATATCTTAAAGAGTACAAAGCATAATCTAGAGCCTTTGAAGGAAGTCTAACTCTCCAAGAATTATTTGAACTCAAGGAAGAAAGAAGATCCTATAGCAGCAATAGAAGAAATAGGTACAATAGATTTTATTTGCCTACATTTCATGGATCTTCCTCAAGAACTGCTAAGGCTTGGAGGAAAGAGTTAGATACATTTTTCATGTTACATCCTGTGGCTGAAAACGAGGTTGTCCAAATTGTAGCACTTCATATTTTACGTGAAGCTAAGGATTGGTGGTTTGGTCAGATGGAGCATGCAAAGGTGACTAAATATTTAGATTTATTTCACAAGTTGAGGAATAATTTTGATGTGAAGAAGACATAGATAGGCCACAAAGAAAATTTTCCTAAGGAAACAAAGGGGGATGTCATTCTTGTCACTCTGGACAAGGAGTCACTACATACACCACCAGCTGCATAAGTACTTGCATCTAGAGAAGAGACACTTGCAACCTTGCAAGATAGTCTTGAGCTCTTGACAAATAGAATCCCATGCATGATTTAGGAGATGCGTGAGGAAGAGGAGGAAGATTCTAGCACTGGTACATTGGTAGAAGAGCAACCATCTATCTTACCAGCAGTTGGAGACAACATAGCCCTGGTCGAAGGAACTATTGTGGTCTTTCAAGAGGTTCCTACACATTAGTTCATCCAAGGTATGCATACACATTCCTCACCTATTGTTTCAGTAGATCTTATTGAAACTTATGGGGACATTCCATCAGGGCCAATGCATAACCAAGGGTTAGAACAAAATGCTGATTTGAAGTAGCAAACTATCATAGTGTAGAGGACCCTTGATCTAATCAAGGAGGAGATGAAAATCTATCCTAGTTTTTCATGGATGGACTACATTCAACCCTTTGAGTTGAAGTGTGGATTTTCATAAAATGGGATGAGCATTATTCTATATATAATGACTGGTTATAAGATCATTATTGTACCTTGTTTTGAGACAACATATGTATTACACTGCAAATCTACAGCGTTGTCACTTAGTAGCAGTGATAATGAAGAGGCCCCATTATTCTTGGAGAATTCTAAAGGTAGCTTCACTCATGAAGCAATGGAGGTTAATATGATGAATGGTAGACATATTGATATGAGAAATATTTTTTCTTGTCTTGATGACACTTTCTCAATGAGCATTTCACAGCTCAAAGAGAGGCTTCTACCTATAGCAGATCTAGAACCTCATTGGTTTTGGAAGGCCATGGATGAGAAGAAGATCTCATTAATAGATCTCATTGGAGGTGCACTTCAACATTTCATGGAGTGCAAGGTTCTTCAACAGTTTGAGGAGGTTGGTGTCCTATAAAGGGAGGATACCAAGTATTTTTAGAATGAGATCCATCATCCACATTGGGATGAATGGTAGACAGTATGGAGCAAGGGGTTTCCAAACCACTTGAAGATCTATGATATAGGGTAGAAATAAGCATGGTTGTGCTGGTTGCTCTTGGGTGAGTATGGCTACCACTCAATGAGTTGTAATTTTCTGATTCATGTCTTGCACATCACTAAAATAATGCAAAAGAAAAAGACATGGTTACTTTGGTTGTTGAGAAGAGAGTTTGGACATCTCATGTTATATTTTAAGTCCATGTATTTACTATTGTTTGGGATATGTCTCATGTATTTACATGTATTTTTGTTTGGGATGTATCTCATGTTCATGTATGTAATTGGGTTTGGGAGAAAGCATAACTCTCACATGATGTAGCATAAGGCAGCTTGTTTGTATTATGTTGATGAGACATCTCACATGTCCATTACTTTATTGTTGGTCCATGACTTGCATCATGATAATGCAACAAGGCAGTAAGAATCCTTGTTTCTTTGGTTACTATTGGGAGAGTATGGGCTGAATTCTTCCCATACATTGCACTGTTGGAGGATGGAAATAGGAGGCCTTACAACGTTGGCTTCTGTTGGGGGATTACGGTCATTTTACGTGGTATGATGATGATGTGATGGGGCAGCAAGATTATTTGTTAAGATGGCTCTCTTGAGAGAATATGGCCACTACATTTGGTACAATGATGATGTGGCATGGAAGCAAAAGGCATTGTTGCTTTGGCTTCTTTCGAGAGAGTATGGCTCTCATATTCTCATTGATGATTTGGCATGGAAACAAGAATCATTGTTGCAGTGGCTTATTTTGAGAGAGTATGGCTCTCTTACTATTTTTCATGATTATCTAGCATGGCAGCAGAAGGCTTTGTTGCGTTGGTTTTTATTACGAGAATATGGTTTGACATTTTTCTTTTTTTCCCATATGTCTCTACTTCTTGTTTTTCACTATGATGATGTGATGTTTGATTCCTACATGGCCAACATGGATGATGATGAGGACATTGATATATGCAATCTACTCTATGTATCATGGGTTGGAGAGATATTTCATGAGTTGGGACTTTCCACTTGGGGAATGAACCACTTCATCTTATGTATCTCATGTATAAAGAAGAAATTTGGTCATCATATGGTTGCTGCTTGGAGATTCATTGATAAGGATGGGTATCTAAGTTTTCAATTGGAGGCCATTCTAGACATTCTAGAGAGGCAGCTTTGGAGCTGGACATACATGACACATTGTGATAGATGGGAAGGCCTTCCACATGAGGATGCCATTTGAAGGGAGGATTTTTTTGTAGCATCCACTTATTGCAATTGCTTGAGGACAAGACACATTTTTCCAGGGAGGACTGTAATATTCCCAAATTTTCACATGATATTTCGAATATTAGAGTTCTTAATAAACTTACTTAATTAAGTAAATAAAAGGGTGGAGGGACCCATAATCCTCAAGATGAATAAATATCCACTTTTTATGTGTGAATGTGGGTTAATTAAGCCTAGATATACATAATGAGGTACTGGAGCCACTACTAATGTGAATGGAATTGGATATCATGTGTCATTAATGAGATAGATCATGAAGGTTGATACAGTCAACTAAGATCTTAGAAGAGATCAAACAGAAGATCATGGAGCATTCACGATGAAGTGATGGAGGATGTTGTGCAATTAATGCACACATGATGGAGAGGGTATACATTGCACCTAGAAATGATGGATGACATGGAGAGACAACACAGTAAAACATGGAGGATCTTATCCACATGCACAACGTAGTTTAGATGAGGGCCAAGGCATGGGAAGGCTCATAAACTATATGAAGGGATGAAGGCAAGAATGAAGGAAAACTATTAATTATTGATTTTGAGGTCTGTTTAGATCTGGAATTGTCATGTGACATTTCATTTCTTTCTTGGGATGTTTAGCAAAGATTGCAAGTGTTGCTTAGCACAAGGTGTTCCTGGTCGAGAATCCCACCTATTTCATTGAGTAGCTCTTTGTAATATTCCTAAAATTTAGCTTTTAGCTAAATGGAATATTATAGATCATTGTGTCACTAGGTAGGTGAATAAATGGGTGGGGAGGCCCATAGATCTCCTTAGCAGCAATAAAAACACTTCAAGTGTGAAAGGAGACCTTCTATGCATCTAAATAAAGCACCTTTGAGTACGAACAGGGGATGGATCATGTTGAACAAGTCAAATTTGACCAAGTGAACAACACTGTTATGGAGGAGTGGACATTAAATGAGAAATAATGCAGTTTTGGAGGGAGATGGATTGGATCGAGGAAATGACCTAATTGAGTGGGGCCAAGGGCAAGGAAATTCATAAGCTATATAAGGAAGAGGATGGTAGCCATATGGGGTTATGTTTTTGGATTATTATTTTGTATGTGGTCTATTTAGACTTCTTTCATTATTCAGCTGTTTAGTTGAGATTGTTGTGTTGGTTAGCACCGGGTGTTCCCGACCAGGAATCACACCTCTTTCCTTGAGAGGCCTCTTGGAAGAGTATTTCATTTCATTTCCACACTTAGGTTTTTATACCAAGCTATAAATTTCTTCATCAGCACAGTTTCTGTAGGTTTTTGTGCTATGTTACAGGCTGCAGCAGTGGAGGATTAGATCGGGTGTCTTCGGAGCTATTTTTGTAGTGGAGGAAGGTTTCCATCCATTAGAGGGCCTGTAAAGATGCCCCTTGAAATCTATTGACACATTTAACAACAGGATAAGGAGCACTTATCCCCTACAACGTAGTTTCAGCCCAGATTTGCGTTATTTTAGGGAGGAGTTGCAAGGGTAGTTGCAGTGGTTGTTTTGAGAGGTGGTTTCTTCGGTGGAGGAGCCATTCTTTGATACGGTGGATCTATAGGAGTAGATTTGTAGTTCTCTACATCAGCTTTAGCCATATCTTCTAATTTCAGTTGTTGTAGCATATCTTCAACCCTAGGGCTACATCTTACATTGGCACTTTGTGTGCATTTTCCGAAGACCCTCTTGGGTTGTCTTGGAAAGCTGATCTAGTGCCCAGATCTGTATGTTTAGACTCTATTAGGGCCTATATCAGTATTTTTATATTATTTTATCATCTCCAGAAATAGCTATGCATAATATGACTGCATTGTAGCAGCTCTCTAGCATTTTGTATTGCAACATCATTTCACTGTTGAGAGTGTTTATGTATTGGAGGCTTGTGTAATCACATTCTATGGTTGGTGCCTCGTTGTTTTGCACTTATTTGCTGCATATATGACCTATAATATGGTTTTTCATAGGTTTCATGGTTTCATGTATTAAATAATTTCTGTTGCTTTTATTTTATGAGCTATATTGCTGCTTTCCCCATTTGGGAATATTACAGTGGTATCGGAGCATAATCTTGGCTTAGCCTATGTATTCAGCCAATATGTCACCATAAGGATAAGCTTCTCAAAATAAGAGGAGATGTATAGAGTGAACAAAGAAAAGACTCCATTATTTGGAGAAAGAGAGGAAGAGGATCTCTCACAGCTTCTTTTTCAAACTATGCAGAGCATCAAGGGATATATCAAGAAGATGAGAAGGGAGATGTATAGGGAATCTCCAAGGTGTTTTGAATATGAAGCAAGCCCTAGATTTTTTCAATATGGGTGTGAGCATGCAGCCACACACTATGATTCATAGCGCAGTCATATGCCAAAATTTACTATAAGGGAGAGGGAGGAAGAAGATGTGCCGAAGATGGAGACTCTTGGTGATTATTTGCAAGCGTATGAATCTCAATCTAAGAGGTTCAAAGATCAGCTTAATTTCCAATGGTTTTGCAATATCAAGGAGGGAAGAAGCACAATGAATAAGCAGCATGATGTGGGTAGATTCATTCTATCTACTTTTGATGGTTCACCTAAATATCCAGCTGGAGCTTGGGTGGAGGAGTTAGACACCTATTTGCAGCAACAACAAGTTTCAGAGAAGGAAGCCATCAAAGTTGCAGTGCTGCATTTTGAAGGTAAGGCCTATGCTTGGTGGATATTTGAAAATTTTTCATTAAAAATGAAAATGCATCTACTTATGAAAATTTCACTAGGAGAATAGTGGAAAGGTTTGATGAAAAACATTCTGAAACACCTTTGGTGGAGCTAAACAAACCAAAACAAACAAAACCTTTGCATGGGTTAGAAGGATCTATAAACCAAACTCCACTTATGAAAATTGTTGAAGAGGCTAAAATCTTGCATAATACCTTGCTAGAGGCAAGATCCCTATCTCATAATCCTGGAAAAGAGGGCATGAAGATCCCTTTTTCAAAAGAGGATCTTCTTATTGAAAAGATGCCCATTCATATTGAAGAGGAAGAGAAGGCTGGAGGCAACAAAGATGTCATATAAAGAGCATATATAGCACCTCATGCAAAGGAATATGGAGCACTTTCTCCAGCAAGAGGAATTATTGTATGTTCACAAGGAGTTCCAAAGGATCTCATGTGTGGAGATCAAGGCACAATCCATGAACAACATGTGCCATTATTGATAGATTGTGAAACCTTGCAAATGAAAGGAGAATTTAAGGAGGATGGCCAACATCATATGACTAAGAACACACACCCCTATGCATTTTAGAAGGTTGATGCACATAAGAGGCAGGATTATTTTCGCAGTAAGGGCAAGGAAAAATTTGTCCATTCATATATTCAGTATACTCTTGATATTTATGTCTCATTTCATGGAGGCATTCCACCTGGGAGAGCACCAGATCAGGAGATGATTAGAGGTGCTTCACATTTGGTTGCACCACTCATTAATACCATAGGGGTGAGGACAGTGGGAGGACTTGACATAGCACTGAGAGTCTTGGGTAGACTCAAGGAGGAGGGAGACACTCTCCCATTTTTAGCATTACCCACTGTCACTACATATTCTGTGCTGCTAGAAGTTGCTCCAATGATGGAGGATGACACCACCATGGTGCAAGGAAGCTGCTCCATGGATTTGGAGAAATAGAGGGCACTTCCCTTGAGGAAGGAATCCTCCATGTATTGGAGTATATGGAGGCCGCTCATGCTTACATAGACCAAGATCAGGAGTTTCTTTTTGGATGGTAGCTTCTCATGGGAGGCCAACTTCCAAAGGTCACCACTTCTACTTGAGCATGAGAAGTTGCATGATGGGCATGGTAGCACTTTGGAGGATGAATTTGGCATGATGGATGTCAAAGGAAAAGACAACATCATGTGGGGAGCTTCACATTCTAGATCTTCAATGTTGTCTCTTAAGAGGATTGATCCATATTAGAGGTCTCAACTTTTGGTAGAGTACTCCAAGGATCTTGGTTCTTGCATGATTCTTGATGATATGGAGGGAGATGATAGATACAAGGTGGATGATGGGGTCATATATTCCTATGGAAGAGTCTTCTTGACTAGATCTTTTGAGCTCAAGGAGAAGTTGTTACATGCAAGACATGTGGACTTTCTTTCCATGCACTTTGATGCATATCATTCCTTGATGGAGGAGTTCACTTGGGAGGGCATGTAACAGTATGTATATCAACATATGGAGAGATGCATATCCTAGATGATGATGGAGGGCTCGTCAAAACCACTTCCCTACTCATTGAGAGTGAGGGATAACTTTCAATTGACCCATTTCAGCTCAATGACCAAGGTACATAGTAGAGGATGTACATTTATGCATTATGATTTGTACTCTTTTACTTTTTGTGAGAAGCATATTGTACCAAGGAGGATAATTCCTTATTTTATATTGTATTGTGATGTACTTGACACCATTTTTAGCGTTTATTCTGGCCATTCCATTGGTGGTTTGTGGGAGAGGCCACATGATTCTTGGTGTGCACCATTGCCACCAAAATTTACTTCTATGATATCATCTTGTAGGATGATTGTGGCAGAAAACAAGTGGCTAAAAGGACACTTGTTATATTTTTTTTGAGGTAGGCAGGGGATGCACTGCGTTGGTTCCACAAGTGGGACTATGATCCACCTCCCGCTTGTCATATGGTAGCTTATTTTTATTCGTTTTTTCTTCCATATATTGATGATGTTCTTGTTATTATGGGAAGATTTGCTGGGAGGATGGCACAAGAGTTGGAGGTGCCCATTGGAAGTATGATTCTCCATACTTCATATGTTGCATGTTTCAGGAGAAACAATGGGCAAACCAATATTACCACATTACATCTCTTGTCTTCATGTGGGAGGAGCCATTTGGAGAACTTGAGTTCTTGGGAGAGGTACTTCATGGATGTTTTGATTGATGGGGTAACTTGGGACATTCTTGGGAACCCTAATATTTCAGCCCAAGATCAGCAGCAGCCCCATACATATCATAAATGGAGAGAGAAACAACATGGGTGGAAAAATCTAATCTCTCCATACAGCCCCAATACATTGCATGAAGCAGGGGTTGAGGGTTTCTTTGATGAGCTACCTAGAATGGTTCATTTCATTTGGATGATAGCATGGGTATGGGAGTCTCTCATTGGGAATGAGATCCCCTATGTTTTTCATCACTCATACCTTGAGGAGGCCATTGGACAGAAAGAAGGTTTCCACATACAACTTCCACTTTCTCATGATGTGAGCCATTTGGTTTCGCATACATGGGAAGAACCATTGGGGGGCAGATTTATTGGAGATTATTTTGAGAGGTGGTGGGGAATATTAATGAGGAGGCCATAAGAGGAGGAGGGTAGGAATTTTTCTCCACCTTTACAGTTGCTTAAGGAAAAGCAACATTTTGGAAGGGAGGACTGTAATATTCCTAAAATTTAGCTTTTATCTAAATGGAATATTATATATCATTTTGTCACTAGGTAGGTGAATAAATGGGTGGGGAGGCCCATAGATCTCCTTAGTAGCAATAAAAACACTTCAAGTGTGAAAGGAGACCTTATAAGTAGCTAAATAAAGCACCTTTGAGTATGAACAGGGGACAGATCATGTTGAACAGGTCAACTTTGACCAAGTCAACAATGTTGTTATGGAGGAGTGGACATTAAATGAGAAATAACGCAGTTTTGGAGGGAGATGGATTGCATGGAGGAAATGATCTAATTGAGAGGGGCCAAGGTCAAGGAAGCTTATAATGTATATAAGGAAGAGGATCACAGCCATATGGGGTTATGTTTTTGGATTATTATTTTGTCTGTGGTCTATTTAGACTTCTTGCATTCTTTAGTTTTTTAGTTGAGATTATTGTGTTATTTAGCACTGGGTGTTCACGAGTGAGAATCCCACCTCTTTCCTTGAGAGGAATCTTGTAAGAGCATTGAATTTCATTTACACACTCATGTTTTTAGAGAAAGCTACAACTTTCTTCATCAGCGTAGATTCTGCAGGTTATTGTGTTGTGTTGCAAGGTGCAGCAGTGGAGGATTAGATCGAGTGTCTTCAAAGTTGGTTTTGTAGTGGAGGAAGGTTTCCATCCATTGGAAGGCCTGTAAAGAAGCCCCTAGAGCTTTATTGACACATTTATCATTAGGCTAAGGAGCATTTATCCGCTACAAAGCAGTTTCAGCCCAGATCTACGTTATTTTAGGGAGGAGTTGCAGGGGTAGTTGGAGTGGTTGTTTTGAGAGGTGGTTTCTTCAATGGAGGAGCCATTTTTTCATCTAGAGGATATATTGGAGCAGATTTGTAGTTCTCTACATCAGCTTCAGCCATATCTTCTCATTTCAGTTGTTGCGACATATCTTCAGCCCTAGGGCTGTAGCTTACATTGGCACATTTTGTGCATTTTCCGGAAACCCTCTTGGGTTGCCTTGGAAAGCTGATCTAGTGCCCAGATCTATATGTTTATAATCTATTGGGGCCTATATCAATATTTTTATATTATTGTATCATCTCCAGCTATAGTTATGCATAATATGACTCTGTTGTAGTAGCTCTTTGACATTTTGTATTGCAACATCATTTCATTGTTGAGAGTGTTTATGCATTGGAGGCTTGTGGGATCTCATTATATGGTTGGTACCTCAATGTTTTGCACTTATTTGCTTCATATATGATATATAATATGGTTCTACATTTATTTCATGGTTTCAGGTGTTAAATAATTTCTGTTGCTTTCATTTTATGAGCTATATTGTTGTTTTCCCCATTTGGGAATATTACACTCTTAAAATATTATTGTACTTCATTCTACATCAAGCATTAGTGGTACTTATATTTTCCTACATTTTGCAGAACATTCATATTCAGAAATTGTATATTTCTGAAGATCAGTTGGAAGGTGGAGGTTATCTTCAGTATTTCAGCTGGATAACTCTGAAGGATTATTCCTATCACCTTGGGCTTGAAGATCAACATTCCTAGGGCTTCATCTAAGATCTGGCATTACGCCAAAATTTATTGACCTCCTAGCAGCAGTAATCCCTTTAGGAATTACGCTATCCATTATTGCAGATCCAAAGGAGGAAGTTGCTAGCATTTCAGCTAGTAATCCTGTGAGGGATCATCCCCTTACCTTTCCATTAGTATTACCATCAGCCTAGAGTCTATTGCAGCATATTTTAGAAGTCATAAAGCCTCTCTCTCCTTTACATCTTAGTTTTTATGAGCAATTGTGTTGCAGCAGCTGTAATCATCATTAGAGGATTGAGAAGCTAGATCTAGAGCTTTTAGCTTGTAGATCTGAAGGAGGGATCATCCCTTCAAGCTTACATATCATCTTGTGACATATTTCAGCTTCCTATTTGTCATATCTAGCTTTAGATCTGTAATTCCAGTAGTTAAAGGATCAAACCCTAGGAGGGTGATTTTCCAAAGTTGTAGATCTGGAAAATCCTTTCTGGGTTGTCTTGGGAACCCATCATAATGGTCAGATCTTGAATCTTGGTATCATCAGAGCTCATAAGCTCCCTAGATCTGCATTTTTCTTTTTAGCGTTTACATTTATATCAGTAGTAGCAGGGACAACGCAATATTGTTTCTGTAAGCTCGCGAGTTACGCAGTGCTAGTTGCAGCACCATTATAGGGTGATTTTAGGCCTTCTCTTGGGCTAGATATACTCATTTTCTAAACGCTGTGTAATAAATTCTTCTTCATATAGTAAAATGGCTCAGCTTCTCTGTAAATTTTGACGTTGTCTTGGATTTATGGTTTACTTAGTTGCAGTTCTTATATTGTGTTTAAGTATTACTGCGTTTTCCCTTTTGGGATATTACACTTTATCTACTTAGACCTTAGGAGATATTATTTTTTCTTTTTAATTTTATTTTAGATTTTAAACCCCATCTCAGGTCCGAAGCCCCTTCACTTGGGTTATTTTCCCACAAATCGTTTTGTGGCAAAACTCACACAAACCCATCTCACTAGGTTTGTGGAGTACCTCCCAAGCTACACAATTAAACAACATAGTCTAGCTGTAGTAATCGTAACTTGGTCAAGCTCCTATAGTCAAGTGAGGACTTAGTTTGGTTCCCAAGTTGAAAATTAAGGTTAGTTGTGAGGGAATGATAACTAGGGAGGGTTAGGGCATGCCAATGAATGAAAATGTGTAATAACACATGCTGGACAATGTCATTGCATGTTGAGGAGTGTTACGGAGTGTTAAGGCATCACAAGGGAGAACTAGGTCAAAATGCATGGAAATGAACAAATAAGAGTGTGTTCTAGGGAGTGTCACTGAATTCAAGTGTGCGAAGGATGAGATTTGTTGGAAGAATTTCATAATAGGATTTTCAAGAGGAAAGCCTACGATTGCGATAAGGGGCTCGAAAAAGTAATTTTAAACAAAGGGAGACTTTGTGTTGGGAATAACACTATTTTACCTTTATCTATTCTTTTTATATCACATGTTGCACATTTTGGCTGAATGCTTTGTTTTAAATTGTTTTAGACAATCACATATTGTACATTGTTGTGAATAACTTTTGGGGCACTTGTCTTGTGTTGACTTATATCTTCTGTGTCTTTTGTATCTTGTGGTTCTTGAAAACTCTTAGTTAATGCTCTACTATTTATATGAACTGGACATACATGTGAAATATTGTCTATGTAAGCTATGTTGCTCAGTTGTTTTATGGCCATGGCTATATGTGATCCTTGTTTTGGCAAGTTATTAAGTAGGAAAAGTTCAGCTTGGACATGAGTGACCTAAGATGAGGTATAATCAGTTATTAGGTGAATAAGGCACAATATACTTGTATTATGTGCAATTGATCAAGTTGTTACGACTGAAGCATACCAATGTCACATGAACGACAGTAACTAAGGACTTGATTGGGTTCCCAAGTCATGAAAAAATGTAAGGCTAGTTGTGAGGGCATGAGTGCCAAGGAATGCTAGGGAATTCTAACATGTTCCAGATAGTTCGAAGGCATGTCAAATATGTTAACGTGTGTCAAGTGCTAAGGCATGCCAAGATGTGAAAGGGTGTGAAAATACATGTCAGGTACTATCAAGGCAACAAAAAGGAGAAACAAGTTAAACTACAAGGAAATGAACACATCATAGGGTTAATAAGTCATCAATTTACATTTTGTAGGAGGGGCATGCTATGCACACCAAAAATAGGTCGAAATAAGTTTCAAGTGCCAAGTGTTAGTGCATTCTAAGTGCCAAATAATCCTCTGTTACTTCTCTTCTACTTTCCAATAATTTATCTCAGATAAATTTAATATTAAACCATGCCAAAGAATACCGATGCATATTAATAAGTGATATACATGCTAATGATCATGTCCTCTTTAGGACTGCATATCTCTCTGCCCCCTTGATCAAATGAGCTCCTTCTCACTTGATGGTATTTGACTCATCCTAAGGACTCCTTAAATAGTTTTACCTAGACCTATTAGGAACCATCTAGAACTTACAAGTTTTATCCACGTAGACCTTAGGAAATATTAATTTTCCTTTTTAATTTTCTTTTAGATTTTAAACCCCACCTTGGGTCCAAAATACCTTTTCTTGGCTTCTTTTCCCACAAAGCCTTTTGTGACCAAACTCACACAAACCCATCTCACCAGGCTTCTGGAGTACCTCAACTACACAATTCAACAACATAGTCTAGTTGTAGTAATTGTAACTTGGCCATGCTCTTTTAGTAAAGTGAGGGCTTAGTTGGGTTCCCAAGTTTCAAATTAAGTAAGGGTAGATGTGAAGGAATGATAGATAGGGAGGGTTAGTGCATGTAAAGGAATGAACAAGCATGCTAACATATGTTGAAAAATTTCAACGCATGCTGAACTAGATTATTAGTGAGTGTCAGGGCATATCAAGGGATAAATAGGTAAAAATACATGGAAAGGAATGAATAAGAGTGTGTGCCGGGGAGTGTCAGTGAATTCAAGTGTACTAAGGATGAAATGTGTTAGGAGAAGTTTAGAATATGATTTACAAGATTCAAGCCTACGGTTTTTATACGGGGCTCGACATAACAATTTTAGACAAAGAGAGATCACTTTGTGCTCATCACAACATTGTTTTGCCTTTAGATATTTTTTTTATATGATATGTGGCACACTTTGGATACATACTCATTTTTTAAACTATTCTATATAATTACAAATTGTACATTTTTGTGTATAAGTTTTGGGGCACTTGGCTTGTGTCATCTTATATATTGTATGCCTTGTGCATCTTGTGGTTCTTAAAAACTCTCAATTAATGTTCTACGGTTTATATGAATTGAACATACATGTGAAATATTCCTTGTGTAAGCTATGTTGCTTAGTTGTTTTATGGCCATGGCTAGATCATGTGATCCTTATCTTGGTGACTAGTTAAGTGGGACAAGTTGAGCTTGGACATGGGTGGCATAAGATGAGTTATAGGCAATTTTTTGGTGAACAAGGCACAATTTAATTGTAGTAGGTGAAATTGGTCAATTTTTTGCGGTTGAAGCAAGCCAATGTTATCAAATGAACTGCAATAGCCTAGAACTTGATTGGGTTCCCAATTCATGAAAAAATGTAAATTCTAGCTGTGAGGACATGAGTACGAACGCATGCTAGGGAATGCTAAAATGTTTCATATAGTGCGAACGCATGTCAAGCATGCCAAGATGTGCCAAGTGATAAGGCATGCCAAGATGTGCAAGGGTGTGTCAATGTGTGCCAGGGAATATCAAGGCAAAGAAATGGAGAAACAAGTTAAAATACAAGTAAATGAACACATAAGAGGGTTAATAAGTCATCAATGTACCTTTTCCAAGAGGGGCATGCTAGGCACACTAACACTAGGCACCAATAGGAGCCAAGTGCAAAGTCTTAGTGCATTCTAAGTTCCAATTATTCCTTTGTTTCTTCTCATATACTTTCCAACAATTGATCTCAAATAAATTTTATATTAAACCATGCAAAATCATACCAAGGAATCTCAACGTATTCCATACATGCTAAGACTTTCCAAGAGCCAACACGTGCCAAGCCCCAATATGTGTCACAGAGTGTTATGTGTGCTATGAAGTTGAAGGGCATGTTGAAGAGTGCCAAGGTGTCCTAGAGAGTATTAATGCATGTTTATGAGTATTAATGAGTACTAGGACAAAACATTAAGGGAGCACTAGATCAAAAATCATGGAAGTTAATGAATATGACAAACATGTGTGAGGGACAAGTTGTCATGCCAAGGAGGGAGTGAAAAGGTATGTTAATCATTGGTAAGGCATGCTAGGGAATATAAAGGAATGTCAAGAAGTGCCAAAGTGTGCTAGGGAGTTCCAAGGTGCACTAATTATATGTGAAAACAGTGCCAATATATGCCAATACATGGTAGGTGCTAAGGATGTGCAGGGTGCGAGGGCATGTCAATATGTGTCAAGAAGTGTCAAGGAAGCAAAAGGAAGAAACAAGATAAAATGCAAGGAAATGAACACATAAGAAGGTTAATAATTCGGGACTTTATCTTTTTCAAAATGGGCATGCTAGGCACACTATTAATAGGTCCCAATACATGCCAAGTGGCATTGTGTGAGAAGTGCTAATGTATTCCAATGCATGCAAGCAAGGTGTTACAGGGCATGCTAGGGACTACATGCATGCCAACACATGCTAGGAATGTTCTATGTTATGTTAGCACATGCGACCATATGATTGGGTGTCAGTGTCATGAAAATATGTTATAGGTACAAAGATGTTCCAAGACATGCGAGGTGCTATGAAATGTTAGTGTGTACCAAAGCATTAATTTAAGGTGTGCCCAAATTATTGAGGAGTGTTAGGTATTTCTCATTATTATAATTGACAAAGTTTGATGAAGTATTAAATAATATATTTCCTACACACACTATTGGAACTTTATATAAAGGGAGTTTTCTAGATAATAAACTTAATAGATATGAATCATCTGTTGACTCATAGGAAAACTCTATTTGGCTAGTCATTACTTGAGGGAAATGTTACACACTAATTACTTCTTAACATATTAACTGAATCTAACCACTATGGTGTTGGGCATATTATAAAAAATACTCCACAATAATGGTCTTAAATAATTATCTTTTGACAAAAAAATATATTAACAGGCACATATCATCAACAAAAATTCATTGGAATGATGAATGATGACGAACATTTTTTTAGCATCACCAATAGTAACAAAAAGATCATTGGTGAGGGTCATTAAAAGTTGGTCACTAGAAGTGTCACCAAAGAGAGAATTAGTGATGGGCCTTTAAAGACCCTCGCCAAAAGTGTCATTTAAAATGGCTTTGGTGACGAACCTTAAAGGACCATCACTATATACACTTAGTGACGCTTTTTTAAGGACCGTCACCATATGTGACATTTGTGACGGACCTTAAAGGTCCATCCCAATCATGACCCTCACCAATGTCCCTTTTTATTGTAGTGAACGTAGATCCCAATGAAGAACAAATGTGGGTTCTAAGACAGAATAAACACAATAGAGACAATTCACATAATATACTCATACATAATAATTTGTGGGTGCACTTGTTGTGAATCTATGAAAGGTTGTTGAAACAACAATGATGTTGGTACTATTGTTTCATTCAGATCTGGTAATGTTGATAGCTGCATGGTACATGATGGTTTAAATCATGGGCCAATATCAGGAACATATATATGAGAACGATTTTGTTCCTATCTAGCCCCAATTTTTAAAGAATGGATCCCTCGCCTGACTGATGCACTACATTTCATGATCATAGAATATTCCTTCATGAGCTAGATTACATATACACAATATGAAAGTGTCATTATAGATTTGAATTGCAGATGGGGATGCCCCATTTTCTTTTATTTATATATTTATTCAAGAATAAAATAAATTAAGAGGTGACGGGGAATGTTTCGTTTGTGTATCCTCAAGTTGAAATTTTGATGAGGTGGATTTCATTGATTATAGTTATTGATTCCTTCCTGGCATTAATTCTCACAAGGTTCTTCTATGTGAGGAATATACTTTGCCAATCATAATAATTGAAGCATCATTTTATGTTTTGGGCACAAATGTATAAGTGGTGAAGATGTTTAAACTTTAAACTTTACAGTAACACGCACAATTATGACATCAGGGGATTAGCCCTTTATGCTAACTCTTCTGCATCTAATATGGGTAACCAATTCAACATCTGTAATCCTAGTGTAGAGGAGAATAAAAAATAAACATTATAAAAAATAGAAAGGTGTGAATTGTGCTCTTTCTAATCTACTGAACAACTGTTATATTTGACACCATGTTTTATTATGTGAAAGGGGTTAAAAATAGGTCATTAAACTACCAAGGCAAATTAACCTAGAAAATAGATTATTATCACGTGCCATAGCAGTTTTAGAATTAAACACTCTTATTTATTTTTCAACGCAATATATTGGAATTATTCATAGGTTGAATCAAACTTACAATAACCCAGCAAGAACTTCCAAACCTGAAAAAAGACATTTGTCCATTACAACCACAAAAAACACCTAGGAAATAGGAACATGGAAATGAACCAAGAAAAGACAAAAATTACAGTATGCACATGGAAACAAAAACATCTTGGATTAGGTTGTGCTCCATTCCTCAATTAAATATCATTTCCTTTAGAGCCTTTGAATAAACCACTCGTCCTTCCAAATCCATGGAAAAACTACTTCCTGGTAAAAATGATGATAGTTATGGCCTCATATATTTGAAGGAAAAATCTCTTGGGTTTACCACTATTTATGTCAAGTAGATATCATTCATCATTTCAAAGAGAAAAAAAGTGAAAGGTAACATTGGGATACCTTCAAAAAACTCTTTGAAATGGTAAATACTACTCAAGTAAACCAACTTAACACTAAACTCTCCAATCCCAAGATGGGTGACTTCAACAAAATTGAGGAGTATGTTGCAAGGTTTAAGAACCTAAATACTGATACTATCCAAGTAGGAGGAACAGGAAAAATTTAAAACAGATCCAGAGCTTGTAAACATTTCTATGAATGGTCTCTCCAACATTAAGATATTTTGTTATTATGGTCTACAGTATCCTTTTATTTGTCAAGGATCCTACAACTACCCTTGACGAATTTTTTTCCTGATCTCTTTTAACATCAAGTTAGCTTATTGAATATGGATGAATATGGTTATATCAGCCCCTCTTAAATCCAAGACCATTCCTTCAATTCTTTCCTTATTCACATTTAAAAATTTGAACAGCTTGCAAGATCTATAGGAAGCATTAAACACCTTTTTTATAAGAACATTTGATCTGCTCATAATACACTCTACATTTTCATCTTCTTCTGCTTAACAAGAATTGAATATTGATTCTATAGCTACTCGAAATATGAACAAACATTAAAACCATATAAATTTTTTTTTAGAGAACAACATAGTGAAGAGAAGGTGTTGGACCAAATTACCCCTAGTACACCTCCAAATGCTGAAACACTAAACCAAGAAGCCAAGACATTGGCTTGACTGATTGTGTGCCTATATGGACCCAAGACGCCCCTAGGCTAGCCTTAACCCTACTTGATGGACGTTACCTTGTTCAATAGCCCATATGATGAAGGAATCATGGAGATCACTTTAGATTATTTGAAAAGGTTAGCACATCATGCCTAGATGTCAATGGTTTCCCTTGAGATTGCCATGTCATCCCTACATTGTTTCCCATTCCTTATTGTTGTAGCATAGTGTTGTAGAATAATTTAGTAGATAGGAAAATTCTTCTACCCCATCTGTCAGTGTCATTGTAAACTTGTTATAAGTATGGATTTTTGATGTAATCCATAGTTCTAGATATATACGGGGAATTAGTTTTATCGTGTTTAATATTTTTGTTTCGAAAATGTTATGAACATTGTATGGACAAAAAGGCTTATCATGCTGGAAAATATATTTGTGAGGAGCTATCGAGATAGGTCAACACTTAGTGTGACATGAGCAAGGCAATGTAAATGGGGTGTTGGTTCATTATTCATGTTGTTGGAGAATTAACCCATCCAACATGCTCCATTCTCACCGTGGTGTGTCCCCCTAGTAGAATTTCTCAAAAAGCTATGAGTTCGAGTGCAACTCACAAATTATTTGTCCTCATTAGGTAACAAAGGCCTGGGACAACCACCTTAGTTTCTAAGTTTATGTTTTATCTACCAATGGGATCAAACCCATCCACTATATTTCCAATATAAATAGGGAATTGATTCACCACTGAGGTTTTTGGAGTGTTAACCCATCCACTAGAGTCCCATTCTCGATGTGGACTACCCTGTCTTAATAGAATGTCTCAATAAAAGTATGTTTTTGAATGAAAATCCCTGGTGATTTTTTCCCTGTTATGTTGAAAGTTACAAAGGCATGGGATAACCACCTTAGCTTATGAGTCTAAGTATCGTTTTCTAGATGGACTAAAATCCCCAACACCCCTCCACAAAACACAACCTCGGACATCCACCTTATCTTATGATTTTTTTTTTTTTGCTAGCAATATTCAAACCCCCAATCCCACTGATCGGAAATTCCCCCCACCAAACAATGCTTTAGGCACCACTTAATTCTACACTTCGTATCTAAATTATCAAAATTCATTTGTGCATAATTTATTTTCTTTGATTAGAAAATAGTAATCTTCAACAGATTAAAACCCATACAAATGTTCAAAATGAAACACATATATACATAATATATATATATATATATATATATATATATTCTTGAGAACAAAAATAACTTTGATAGCGATATTTGTTTTTCAGGGAGAAAAAAACATTGTTTTTCTATAAATTGACTTAACAAAACAATACATATCTTCGAGGATGTCCTCCAAAGATACTCAATTGTCATAGAGACATATGGAAGATACTAACCATAGAGCTGTCAACATGTTCTTCAAATAAACACAACCAAATATTCCAGGCTGCCCTGTTGTAACATCACAATAAAACGTAGCAGTACTAACATTAAAACACATTTTTTTGACATATATACAAAACGACAAAACTGTAAGAAAAAAGGAGGGAAAGTAAAAAGTGACCATATAAACTTGATGTGTGATAAATCTCACTTATGGAAGTTGGATGGTATTAGAGACCAAAAACTGTCCATCCCTTTAATGTTGAACCTAGATGTGCCTGAAATTCTCATGTAACCTTGTCTTAGATAGAGAGTATGCCCTTGTGTTTCCCTCCTTGGACATGTGTTTAATTTGAGGAGCTTGAATACATTGCAGGAAATATTTGACACCGTTATTCCAACACTGAAGAGCTAGGGGCTGAAAATTCGTGAGGCCATTTACTCAATCTATGCCAGTTTTAGCAGCCCCATAAATGTGTAAGGTGCCTAGCTGCAAATTTTAGGCCACCTATAGTAAACTATAAAGAGAAAGAATTTATGCCTTTGTATTCGTGTCGAGACCACCATTCCAAAATATGCAAAATAAATCCTTATGGTCAAGTTTGATCCAAGCCCCACACCCACGGATACCATGTTGTTCAACCCCATCAAAATAATCGGCTGGCAGAATCATCGAATGAGGTCGAATACGGTGGCATAAATCCTTAGGATAAAGAGGAGCTATAGTTCGAATATCAAGACATGACAACATAACACGGTGGATCCGTCATTGAACGATCTCCTTAACTTCGAATATGTTTCGATTCCTGGCCAGCCAAATTTACCACAATAAAAAGAAGGGGATTGAGCTAATTTTTTTATCCATTTTCTCCCAGGATTTTATTCAATGTATAATGTTGAGGAGCTGCCAATTTGCTACCTGCGAGAGCTCAGAAACCAAGTTCCAAATTTCGAGTACAGAATAAAAATTTTAAAAATATATGTGCTACATATTCAAAAGCGATTTTCAAGAAATGGCAGTGCCCACAACCCTGAAATTCACACTTTACCAAGTTATCCCATGTGAGGATATTATTCCTCCAAGCCATCTAGAAAAATAAAATGATCATTATTGGGATTGGTCTCTTCTAGTAATTCTTGACGCTTGATAGTTCCAAGTTTTGTGTTTTTGTGAAATGATGCTGCCATATGTATCTGCTACCATAGTGGATTCTCCATTCATCTTGCCATCCCAAAAAAATTTGCCCCCTGAGGGATGTAAATAAAAACTTTTCGATCTCAAATTATTTCCAATCAACCGCATCCTGATCCAACAATCCCAATTGAGGAAAATATTTCCAAGTTGACCAGCCCTGTTGCTAGTGGGAGATGACATGGTTTAGGAAAAAAATGCCTTTCTGTACAAGTGCATGCATGAGATGGATCTCCAAATTTAATTTTGAGGGGAAGCCACGCATGTTGTCAAATCCAAATAATATATGCTGGCCATTCCCAAATTCACATATAATACTCATTGTGAATAATGTTCCCACTCACCTGAATTAGAGCTAGATGTATGAAGCATGGGGGAAGATATTGGAGTCTAAACAAATGTTGTAAGTCCATACATATTTGATACTTGGATCAAAAGAGTATTGGCAAGAGGCAGTTCCTATAATTTCCCCCCAAAGAGACTTTATTAATAAAGCCTATGTGAAATATCAGATGTCAAGTAGCCCCCAACCACTAATCAGTTTAGGGATTGCGAGTGAATCCAAATTACAAAGGTGAACTGTTTTTGTACCATGGACCCTTGACCAAAGGAAGCTTGAAATAGTGGCCTTGATCAAGGAAATAATGCGAGAGGGAATGGAAATGAGAGATTCCCAATAGATTTCTAACTTCTTGAGAACGACTTGAATGAGAAAGAAATGACACCCCAAAGATAGCCATTTATGTGTTCAATTATTCAACCTTTTCTTAAACTTCTCTAGGAAATAGTACCAATATTTAGTGCAGTAGCTGCAATGTTTAATTCTATAGACAAAGTAGGTGAGGCCCTTCGAGAGTGGGGAAAGTTTCACCTAAAAGAGACATGCAATTAGTTCCATATCCGCAATATCCCCAAAGGCAGATACAAATAGATATTTTATGCCATTAATTTCTAAACCCGATGCAGCTCCATAACATAGAAAAATCTAATGAAGTGTAGACCACTAGACTCTCGATATAATTCCAAAAGCTATGATATCATCCAAAAAGAAGGAGTGTGTGACCTAGAAGCCATGCTAAATTTGTATACATTCGAAAACTCGCCGCTTATGTGCCTCTTTGATGCAAGTAGTGAGCCCGTCCATGATGAGTATGAATATGAGAGGTGAAAGGGAGCACCCTTGACAGAGACCCTGTCCTGCTCAAAAGACATTTGTGGGCGAACTATTTATAATAACTACATACCAAACTAGTCCAATACAAGCCAGATCCACTTAACATTTTTATTTGAGAGGCCAATCTTATGGAGAATCAGTCAAATGTATGACCAATCCACACTATCATAGGCTCTATAGAGGTTAACTTTCATGATTACAACTTCCATATTTTTATTGTGAATGGAATGCATGGATTCCTGATCCGTTGCAATGGCATCATGAATAAGGCGATATGGGAGAAAGACATACTACTCTCAGGATATATAAACTAAGAGGACACCATAAATTCTTTGAGCTATAATATTTGAAATCAGTTTATAGATCACATTTCATAGTGATATTTGTCTAAAGTCCTGAAAATTTTTAGGAGAGAGGAATTTGGAATAAGCACTATCAAGGTAGTGTTAATGTCATCCGAAATTCACTCAAGAATATCATATTCTTCAACAACCCCCAGAATGTTCTCCTCCATGAGATAAAAAACTGTTAATACGTCTCCACTGACCAGCCATCAAGGTCGGGGCTTTTATCCCGAGAAAAATATTTTAGAAATGATTGTATTTCATCCCTAGTGACAGGCTTTCCTAGTGCTTCATTAGCTGCAGTTTTTAACCTGCACGGATACAAGTCGGGAGCCCATATCTAATAAAATAAGCCAACCCCTTCCCCGCATCTATATAAATATGAAAAATAATTAAAGGCCTCACTCTGGATATGCAGTGTAGACTGTACTGATATGCCATCCATTGAATCAATTTTCCAAATTGCATTTTGATTTTTCCTATTATTGGTGGACTGATGGAAAATTTTAGTTTTTTGATCACCTTCGTGAAGCCAGGTTTCCCTGCTCTTCAGTTTCTATGTGATCTCCTGGATTATCCGCATTTCATTTCCATGCTTTTCTAATGACGATATCTCCAAGAAGGAATGTGGTTTAGGATTGCAACTTTCCATCAATTTATAAATTTCGTCAATTTTCCTTTCAATTGATTGTAATTTTTTAATCATTTGTTCTTTCTTGAGCCCCTTCCATGTCTGAGTCTTATGATTTTGAGCCCATATCTTTTGAGTGAAGCAATAGGATGTTGATCTTCCTTGTATATTCATATCCACTTTCCATAATTTCATGAACATATTCTGGTAATCAGGATGTTCTAACCATACTCTGTTGAATTTGAAAGGGAGGCCCTTTCAAACCGGCTCCAAACACCATTTGAGACATATGAGATGATGGTCAGACAAGGTTGAGTTAATTATAGACGACTTCAAATTACCAAGAATTTCAAGAATACTTTCATGGACCAAGATATGATCTAGTATTTTACCGAAGAAAGAATCATTGGTCCTGTCATTGGTCTAGGTTGGGGTAAGTGGGGTGGGACATATATCAACAAGTTGGTGGTTAGAAAAACTCTGAGATAGTCTTTCAGTCAGGGGATCTAGGCATCTGTGGTAATCCCAACGTTCAGCAAAGGACAAAGTGGCATTTAAGTCACCCAAGAGGATGAGGTTGTGAATATTCAAATATCGGAGGAGCTGATGCGGGACCAGAAGGTAGGCCAATTGTAGCATGGAGCATACATATTGATCAGATGAAATTTCGTCGAAAAACACCTAATGCTTCCACAAAGGAGAATGCCCGCAAAAAATTGGTAGGTGTGGAATTTTTCATAATGGGGGTTCCACATTACTATTATTCCACCTGATAAACCGGCTGAGTCAACACATGCAATGTGCCTGTCGGGACCAATAGAGAGAAAATAAGGGATTACATTTGAGGCAGGGTCGATGGTTTCTTGGAATACCGCTCTAAAAGGAGAGGAGTCTGAGAAGAGGTTTTTGAGATTTAAGTACTTGGAGTGATCCCCAAGATCCCAAATGTTCAATGAAATTATGTGATTCATGGATAAAGTGGCACAGGCATACAAGCTCTAAGAACCCTAGAATCAAAATATGAAATAATGGGAAAATCATGCAGTCCCTCTGAGTTAATCGAGAAGTAAGATATTGTTTTTTGTTTGCACTGGAAATGACGATTTCCATTTTTTCCTTTTTTGTAGACAATAATATTCAAAGAAGAGGATGGGCAGCTGATGGGGTGGGGATCAAGAAAATGGCCTTCATGTATCATGAGAGCCGCCATAGCCAAGTCTGGATTCATAAAGATGAAATCACAATCACTGTTGACCGAATTTCAGGGAGAGTCTGGAGGTGACCCATTTCCAGGAGTAGGATTAGGTGGAGGGGTAGTTGTTTCAAGCGGGGACATGGATGGAGAGTGATTAGCTGAGTCTGGAGAATAAAGAGAAGAGGATGGAGATTTGAGTAGGAGAATTGATTCAGACAGGAGATAAGAGGCTAAGGGCTTGCCCGGGTCAGGGTCGCAGTTTAGAAATGTTGTTCATGGTATGCATTAGGGTCTCCTCAGAGTGGTCATATGAGGCCGTGGTTTGAAAAATAAGCAGAGGTTTGGAAGCGCGATGTTGGGTTGAGAGAGAGAAAAATGTCCATAAAGGATGAGAATTATGAAATGGAGATGATGGAGGAATACCTTTGACACGTTTTTCATACCATTATTTATCCACGACACCATCATTGGAAAAGTGCGTAGCACAATTTTTTCCTAAATGTTTGGCAGGCCTTCAATCCCAAGGATATCTTCTCATCAAATGACCTATCTTATGGAATAGGAGACAATGGAAGGGAAGCCCCCAATAATCCAACCTTTGACAATGTCTCAAATAATCCCAAGCCAAATCGATATTTCTTGGAATACCACCATAGAAGTTGACGTCCACTAACATCCATGCTATGCATTTGTCCATGGCACCCATATAACCTAGGTTAATATACCTGATCCTCCAAATAGAGTTCCTAATCATAGACAAAGCCAACTTTGTCCATAATTCCAGGGGTAAGCCCAGAAGTTTCACCCTGACGAGATTATTCTTGGGGGTTTCCATGATATACCATTCGTGAAGTTGCAAGAAACTCCTGCCACAAACCCATGTTTTGCTGAGAATTTTGGAGGCATACTCTGAGTAAATAAAGTGAATTCTGAACCAGGAGTTCATGAGTCGGCTGACTTTAGGAGAGTAGCCAACCAATGGACCCCAAGTCCTCTTCACCCAACCCTACATGTCTTTCTTGGGCATGTACGCAAACACCCAACAACCCACAAGAGTGTGTTTCTTCAAACTCGTCACCCTGCCCCATAACTCATCATATACGAAGCTTAATAGCTTTATTTCAAGAGTAGGCAAGATTATTTTTTTTTAAACCTATGACGATCGGTTGGTATTCCTGAGGATTGAAAGGTGTTTGTCGGTATGAATTACACGTGTCGAAAGACTTCTCGACATGCAACGTGGCGTGAATGAAGGCCTCGTGATCTGATGTGTCGGTTTTCGGTCTCTAAGAGATCCTTTCATGCTGCCATGTTTTTTCGATCTCGAGAGAACAAAGATGCCGGCTGACGAGATATTAAATGATTCAACCATCCAAGATTTTGTCCAGGCAAGGGAGAATTTTCCAGATTGGGGAAAAATAAGCATCAACTTAGAGGATTTTATTTCCCATATTAGATTATGGTTATTGGAAATACCATTTTGTTCCGATCTTGAGGAAACACTGATTAGGAAAAGCGAGGTGCTAAACGATTCAACCACCCAAGACTAAGACTTGACAAGGTAGGATGTTCCAAATTGGGTAAGTATTGGGGACAACTAAATGGAATTTATGTCCCAAAGTGGATGGTGGTTATTGAAACTAGTGACCCATTCAAAATAGGGGATGACAGAGAGAAAGGGCCTCAAGAACAGAGGGGAGAAATCCAAGACAAGTGAAAATGGTAGGTAAGTTCAAAATTATGTCAGGGAATTGGTTTCATATTTTTTATTAACGAGGGGTAGGAAAAAAGGTGGTGGCTGGAATAAGCTGTCGGGAAATGCAGGGGAGGTTGGAATGGAGGAGAGGAGTTTTTTAGTGCTAGATATGGCAGCAACAAAAACAACATCATCCCATGCAGCGCCACTAGTGGTTGAAGCACTAAAAACCAAAGTCCTTAAACGATTTGGAAATGATAAAATAGTCTATCCATTTATGCCATAAGTAGTAGAGTTTTGTTGAAAATATTAAAGTCACCTGCCAGCCTTGGGCAGTGACATGAAGAAAAGAGTACAAGATAGCAGAAGCAGAGCGTGGAGTGCACAACACTCTGTATTGAAGAAGGATGGAGAACTGTAAGGAGGAGAATTAAATTTTGATGGGCCGCAGCCAAGTATAGTAGAGGAATTAATTTGTGTTATGGGCGAGAAGTTATTTCAGCAGAAGGAATGAAGATTTCCTGTAGTTCCAATCTACGGAGGAGCAGAGCAAATTAAAGACAGTCATTTCGGGCTTTTAAGCCCTCAACAACCAAAATGAATAATACAGCCAAAGTTTTTGAAGTGTCTTGTTGATGAGGAGTTCTGCGATGCGATGCGATCTAATCGCAATCGCAAATCGCAATACAAATGTTACAAGGACCGAGTGTCTTGTTGATATGGAGCTGCGACGCGATGCGATCCAATCACAATCGCATATCACATTAATCAAATGTCTTGCAGATGTGTAGAGTTCCGCAATGGAACGGCTGTATATAAAACATACAACCAAACCTTATCATAAATCACCCCCACCAACAGCCGAGGCCTGTGGGTCCACTTGACCACGTGGCGATGTTTCAATGGAATCGCATGAGCGCAATCACAAGGTTCAATTGGAGGTCTTTTGTTATGAGCCCCGATTGAAAGCCAGAGTCGATTGTATTATATGCCACAGTTTATTGCCAATCACATTCGGGTTCTCAATCGCAATCAGAAGGTTTTATGTGTTGGGCCCGATTGCACTTTTTGAAATTGGCGGACCCGATGGTGTTATACACTGGAGTTAAATGGTCCATCGCATCCGGATCATTAATCGCAATCGTAACTCTCCGATTGATCACATGCCGTTTGTTATGTGCTCCGATTGAAGTGGCGGACCCGATCCATATTATAGGTTGGAGTTTATTTGACTCATCACATCCGTTTCCGGATCGGCAATCGGAACATTTTTGATTGAGGCCCGATTGCACTTGTTTAAAGGATAAGCTATGTTTTATATGGTCATCACATCCGGTTGGTCGATCGCAATAGGAATTTTTGTTTGTGCGCTTGTTTTTTTAAAGCGGGGACCCGATGGGGTTATGTATTTCTTTTAATAATTTTATTTTTAAGTTTTAATATGGTTTTTGTTGTAATGTTTTAAAAAATTGTGTGGCATATAAAAAGCCAAAAAAAGGCCAGCGAGCCTGAGTAATATTGTATTGTTCTGTTTTTGGTGTTTCGCACAGCAGCGCAGAAGAAAAGTGAAATACACAGCAGTGTGTGCAGTCACTACTTTATGTTATCCCTCTGTGCTAAGAGGAAGATTTGTATCAGTTTTTTTAAAAGAAATAGAAGTTTTTTTTAAAAGTCTGGAAACTCTGTCTCCTGTCAAATTTGTTTTAATTTCTCTGTGTTTAAGAGGAGAGGAGTTTACTCTCTCTCTTGTTTGGAATCCTCAATATTCCAACATGGTATCAGAGCTAGTTCAGGCTCTTTGAATGTTTCAAAGAAGCTGAAGAAGAAGGAGACTTGTTGCAGTGTTTTCTCCAGCAGTGTGAAAGCCCAACAGAGGTCAAATTTCAGGTATTTCTCAAAGATAACAGAGCCGTTGTTTATGTTTTAATAGTGTTTTTTCTTTCAAGAGAAGGAAAGATAGTTTGTTTAAGTGTAGAGTTCAGTTTAAGAGCAATGGCTGGACCAAGTACAGGAATGAACATTGGAAATGTTCAGCTTCCTCAATTTAATGGAAAGAACTATGATTATTAGGCCATTACCATGAAAGCCCTGTTTGTTTCACAAGACTTATGGGAGTTTGTAGAAGATGGTTTTGTTGAATTAACGATGATAAAAGCCGTAATGCCTTAACCTGCCAAGAGAAGGATTTATCAAGAACAACAGCATGATGTTGCCCTCTTCATTTGCATCAGTAGCAAATGAGAGTGTTTCAAGACAGGCAACAGCCCAAGAAACTAAGCAGCATGTACCGAAAGTAGCCTATCAAGGTATGGAGGAAATTAAGACAGCAAAACTTCAGTTGCTGAGAAGAGACTTTGAAACTCTTTGCATGAAAGAGTCAGATAGTGTAGACACATTTTTCACACATGTGATTGGGATTGTAAATCAGATAAGATCCCATGGAGAAACTCTTGAAGAGAGAAGGATAGTGGAATTTTTTTTGAGATGCTTACCCTCAAAGTTTGATGTTATTGTTACCACCATAGAAGATACCAAAGATCTCTCACAGTTCACAGTGGATGAACTTCATGCCTCACTGATAACTCATGAACAGAGATTGAGTAGAGATGAAAATTCATCTCTTGAGCACGCCTTCAAGACCCAGATGCCTTCAGGAAGAGGAAGAGGTCAAGGAAAAGGAAGAGGTAGAGGCAGAAGCCAAAATAGAGGTGGAAGGAACAGCCCTTCACATTCACATGGAAGGAGCAACAGTCAAAGTCAGAACCACGGCCAAAGCAACAGCCAGCAAGGTGGACATGAACACCAACATGCTCATGGACAAAGGTATGACAAATCCAATGTCCAGTGTCATTATTGCAAAAAATATGGGCACTATGCCAATGAATGTAGAAAGAAGAAAAATGACATGAAAAATACGCAGAATGCTAATGTAGCAAAAGAAGAAAAGAACCCAAGTAATGTGCTGTTATCTTGTAATGTAGCACAAGATAGAGAAGATGATGTTTGGTTCTTAGATTCTGGATGTAGTAATCATATGACTGGAAACAAAGAAATGTTTGCCAATATAGATGAAGAAATAAAATCTGAAGTGACCACATGGACTGATACTAAGATCTCTGTCAAAGGAAAAGGCAGAGTTAGTATTCGAGCCAGAAATGGTGAGAAAAAATTTGTCCCTGATGTGTATTATGTTCCAGGTTTGAAATGTAATCTTTTGAGCGTTGGGCAGCTCATAAACAAAGGTTACAATGTAGTTTTCAAAGATGATGTGTGCACCATTAAGGATATACCTCCAAGCAAGAAAATCATTGCTGAAATACAAATGACCAACAATAGAATGTTTACACTCAAGCTCAACATTGACTTGAAGGGAAAAGGAAAAAGCATTTTAGCCGTAACACAAGAAGCCTTTTAGAAGGAAGCAAAGGATGAAAATTGGTTATGGCACTTGAGATTTGGACATCTCAATTTCGGAGGATTAAATTTGCTGCACAGAAAAGGAATGGTAAGAGGTTTTCCATTGATTGAGTATCCTGACAGCCTATGTGAAGGCTGCATCTTGGGAAAGCAACACAGAGAAAATTTTCCTTCAGGAAAAAGCATAAGGGCGAAAGCACCTTTGGAGATAATCCACTCAGATTTATGTGGGCCGATGCAAACAACATCTGTTTCAGGCAGCAGTTACATGCTGACCTTTATAGACAATTTCACAAGAAAAGTGTGGGTTTATTTCTTAAAATATAAGAGTGAATTTTTTCAAAAAATTCGCCATTTTAAAGCTCTCGTAGAAAAACAGAGCGGACTACACATTAAAGTCCTCAGAACCGACAGAGGAGGAGAATACATATCAAAGGAGTTTCTGCGGTTTTGCAGAGAGAACAACATACACAAGAAATTTACCACTAGGTACACGCCACAACAGAATGGAGTCGTTGAACAGAAGAATCGAACCATAATGGAGATGGTGAGAAGTATGCTCAAGGAAAAGCATTTGCCGAATGAGTATTGGGCAGAAGCAGCAAACTGTGTTGTATATATTTTGAATAGATGCCCCACAAAAGCGGTGATGAACAAAGTTCCAGAAGAAGCGTGGAGTGGTAGAAAACAGGGAGTCACCCACATGAGAGTTCTTGGGTGTGTTGCATATGCACACATTCCAGACAAATTAAGAAAGAAGTTGGATAGTAACGGGGAGAAGTGCATTTTCCTTGGATATTGTGAAGATTCCAAAGGATATAGGTTGTATAACCCATCCACAAAGAAGTTTGTGATAAGAAGCGATGTGCAATTCATTGAAGAGGAAGCATGGGATGGAAGCATTGAGAAAACAGTTAATGTCAAAAACTGTTTATCTCATGATGAAGATGAGGGAGATGTGGTTGAAATTAACAACCCATCCGTTGCACAACCTCCAGCAGCGCAAGGCCAGCAAGGGACGCCTCAAGCGGCAGCTAGAACACCCTTGAGAAGAAGCGGCTGTGGTTCACCGAGCACACCACATGGAGCAGAATTGAGTGCTTCATCAAGCACAACTACGCCAAGTGAAAGAGGAACAAAGTTCAGAAGTCTTAGAGAAATTTATGAGCAAGGAGCAGCATATGAAGGTATGAATTCCTTATTTTCTTTTTATTGTCAAGTTGATGATCCTATTCATTTTGAAGATGCTATTAAAGATAGAAAATGGATAGAAGCTATGGATGATGAAATTAAAGCCATAGAGAAGAACAAAACATGGGAGTTGGTTGATCTCCCAGAAGGTAAAAAAGTTATTGGAGTTAAATGGGTCTATAAGACCAAAAGCAATGCTGAAGGAAAGATTGAGAGACACAAGGCCAGACTTGTTGTCAAGGGATATAAGCAGAAGCAAGGGATTGATTATGAAGAAAATTTTGCACCAGTTGCAAGAATGGAGACAGTAAGAGCAGTGTTGTCCATAGCAGCACAAAACAAATGGAAAGTATACCAGATGGATGTAAAATCTGCATTTTGAAATGGAGTTTTAATGGAAGAGGTATATGTGGAATAGCCTCTCGGATATGAGAAGAAAGGCCAAGAGCATAAGGTCTGCAAATTAAAGAAAGCTATTTATGGGCTGAAGCAAGCACCAAGGGCGTGGTAAAACAGAATAGACTCCTATCTATTGGAGAATGGATTTGAAAAATGTGAGGGAGAACCCACCCTCTACATCAAAGAAAAGGATGGTAAGCTGTTGATTGTTGTTTTATATGTTGATGATTTAATTTTTACTAGTAATGATGATTACCTTGTTGAGAATTTTAAAACAGTCATGAAAGATGAATTTGAAATGACTGATATTGGTTTATTAAGATAATTCTTGGGAATAGAAGTGGAGCAAGGTGAGAAAGGGATTTTTATATCTCAAGAAAAGTATGTGAATCAAGTTCTAGAAAGATTTAATATGCAGGAGTGCAAAGCTGCAATTTCTCCCACAGTAATGGGATTGAAGTTGAGTAAAGATGATAGCAGCAAGGATTTTGATCCAAGTTTGTATAAAATCATAGTTGGCAGCCTCATGTATTTGACTGCAACTAGGCTAGATATTATGCATGCTGTTAGTTTAATTTCCAGATTTATGGAGAAGCCAAAAGAAGCACATTGGAAAGCAGCAAAGAGAATTCTGAGGTATGTGAAAGGAACTAAAAGATTTGGTATTTTATATACTACTTCAAAAAATTCAGAATTAATTGGATACACTGACAGTGATTGGGCTGGAAGTGTAGATGATCGGAAGAGCACTTCTGGTTATGTTTTTCATATGGGTTCAGGAGCCATTTCATGGGCTTCTAAGAAACAGCCGATTGTAGCATTATCTACAGCAGAGGCAGAATATGTGGCAGCTACAGTAGCAGCGTGTCAAGCAGTTTGGATGAGAATAATGTTGAGAAGTTTGTGCCAAGAACAGGTAAAGGGCACTGTGATTTATTGTGACAATAGCTCAGCTATTTCATTGTCAAAGAATTCTGTGTTTCATAAAAGAACAAAGCACATATATACAAAGTTTCATTATATCAGAGAATTGGTGAACAATGGAGAAATTGTTTTATAGCATTGTAAAACAGAGGAGCAATACGCAGTTATTTTAACTAAACCATTGGGACAGAAAACCTTTGAATTTTTAGGAAAATGTTTGGGTATTATTGATAACCCAGCAGCTGACTTTAAGGGGGAGTGTTGAAAATATTAAAGTCACCTGCCAGCCTTGGGAAGTGACATGAAGAAAAGAGTACAAGAAAGCAGAAGCAGAGCGTAGAGTGCACAGCACTCTGTATTGAAGAAGGATGGAGAACTGTAAGGAGGAGAATTAAATTTTGATGGGCCGAAACCAAGTATAGCAGAGGAATTAATTTGTGTTATGGGAAAGAAGTTATTTCAGCAGAAGGAATGAATATTTCCCGTAGTTCAAATCTACAGAGGAGCAGAGCAAATTAAAGACATTCATTTCGGGCTTTTAAGCCCTCAACAACCAAAATGAATAATACAGCCAAATTTTTTGAAGTGTCTTGTTGATGAGGAGTTCTGCGATGCGATGCGATCTAATCGCAATCGCAAATCGCAATACAAATGTTACAAGGACCGAGTGTCTTGTTGATATGGAGCCACCACGCGATGTGATCCAATCGCAATTGCATATCGCATTAATCAAATGTCTTGCAGATGTGTAGAGTTCCACAATGGAGCGGATGTATATAAAACATACAACCAAACCTTATCATAAATTGCCCCCACCAACAGCCGAGGCTCGTGGGTCCACTTGACCACGTGGTGATCTTTCAATGGAATCGCATGAGCGCAATCGCAAGGTTCAATCGGAGGTCTTTTGTTATGAGCCTCGATTGAAAGTCGGACCCGATTGTATTATATGCCACAGTTTATTGCCAATCGCATCCGGGTTCTCAATCACAATCGGAAGGTTTTATGTGTTGGGCCTGATTGCACTTTTTGAAATTGGCGGACCCGATGGCATTATACACTGGAGTTAAATGGTCCATCGCATCTGGATCATTAATCACAATTGGAACTTTCCGATTGATCGCACGCCATTTGTTATGTGCTCCGATTGAAGTGGCGGACTCGATCCATATTATAGGCTGGAGTTTATTTGAATCATCGCATCTGTTTCCGGATCGGAAATCGAAACATTTTTGAATGAGGCTCGATCGCACTTGTTTAAAGTTTGGACCCGATTGCTCTATAAGCTATGTTTTATATGGTCATCGCATCCGGTTGGTCGATCGCAATCGGAATTTTTGTTTGTGCGCTTGTTTGTTTAAAGCACGGACCCAATGGGGTTATGTATTTCTTTTAATAATTTTATTTTTAAGTTTTAATATGGTTTTTGTTGTAATGTTTTAAAAAATTTCACGGCATATAAAAAGCCAAAAAAAGGCCAGCGAGCCTGAGTAATATTGTATTGTTCTGTTTTTGGTGTTTGGCATAGCAGCGCGGAAGAAAAGTGAAATACACAGCAGTGTGTTGACTGTATGAAGACAGAGTATTGTTCTTGAGAGACAGAGAGTTGTTCTGTGCACTGTGTTTTGAAGCAGTCACTACTTTGTGTTATCCCTCTGTGCTAAGAGGAAGATTTGTATCAATTTTTTTTAAAAGAAATAGAAGTTTTTTTTAAAAGTCTGGAAACTCTGTCTCCTGTCAAATTTGTTTTAATTTCTCTATGTTTAAGAGGAGAGGAGTTTACTCTCTCTCTTGTTTGGAATCCTCAATATTCCAACAAGTTTGGACTATTCCAATGATTCTGAGGAGTCTAAATCGATATCCAGTCAAAAATTTACCTTGATAGATGTATTATTTCACATATGGATGCCTATTGGGAGGACCGCATTGTGAAGTCACTATCTATTAGAGGAGGTACATCACAATGATTATCAGTAACAGAATTCAGAGTATATCCACATTAACCTCCAAGTACATTTCTCGTATGAAATACTCCACACCGTAAATACATACCCTGTGTTTTATAGAGCCTTGTCACCCTGTATAGACCGCAAGATAGCTTGTAATACTATTCTCGACAATTCCCACATATTCTAATACAACAGACAATGATTTATGTCCACCCTCTATTACTAACACTCAATATGGAAATTAGAGGTCTTGACACTCGACCAAGAATAATAGATTCTAAAACAAAAAAACAGTGAGATATGTCCATCCACTATTACAGACACTGAAACCGAAAAGAAATGACTCAAAATAAAATATTTGAGGCCCAAAAAGCTTTGTGGCTTATCATGGAAATACACTACCTAGGGGACAAAACATTCCTGTGACATACCTTTGTTATGCACCTAATAACTTCATGCTCAGCCCTCTGGAGGTCATGCTCGGCTTGACTTCCCAAGGAAATGATTTCCTCACCAATATTTCATCTCCTGCTTATATTTGGAGGTCTTCATTGAAGGTGGGTACGAAGGAATAGCCAAATAGAGCGCCAACTCACTTTCATGACATGATTCATGGAGGCAAGTAGAGACACATTAAACCTTGGGGCATCATATTATGCAATCGCCCATATGAAACCTTCGCCCTACAAATTGCTCTGGGCCTACTCACTGAATAGTATCATTCCATGTCTTCTCTATTTGATGCGGCCCAGGCACTGACTAAACTTATCACTGTCTCCACACGTCCCTTGAGAGTCGTGACTATCGAGTAGTCTACTCTGACATTTATGTTAGCACCATTATAAAGAACAATAAAAAAGAAACTGTTGTAATATTTCGCTCATAGTGCAATAAAAAATTGAGTCCGCAGTAATTCCCCCCTCGCAAGAAGAAGAATCATTTTTACAAGTGAGACTCTCGAAGGGTGGTAACAACATGGGCTGCAAATGTAGAGAGCATGATATTATTCGGAGACGTATGCCTTTACCTTGAGCTTTTCCAACAAGCAACTTTGATAGAGATCTAAGGATTGGGTCAGGTCTTCTTGAATTGATCTTTGTATATGCAAAACTCCTTGTCAAATTTCATGATATTTTTGTTAAACACATCACTCTCTTTTTCATCCACCATTCACCAAAAAATAAATTAAACAGTGGATTCACAGCTATGATGTCCAATCATCCATGTCAACTACATTGTATAGGAAAAAATTACTTAAACTCTTACCAACTCAGAGGCCTCCATCTATGTGGAGGAGGGGTTGCATTCTTCTGCTTGACACTAGATAATCCCTTCATCATCTTTTCTTGAGTGGAAATCTTAAATGCACTTTTAGTATCGATGAGAAGGTGTTAAGGCTCCCTGCTTGTAGCACTACCCTACTATGTTGGGAACAGAATGTTATTTGTGTTTGGTTTTCCCACCAATCCTCCATGTACAATCCGCTCTTGAAATTTAAATGGAGTGGGTTGAAGGGTAAATTTTTTTTATAATAATATAGGAAAATTATTTGAATCTAATAAATAAATTATGTTTTAATGTATTCAAATATTATAAATATTTTAATATTTTTCAAGAGAAAGGAAAGGTCGAAACCATGTTGAGCTTGCAAGTTACATTGTTGTTTATATATATATATATATATTGTATATGACGAGATCTCTCTTAACTTTGGATCTACCAAGTGCAATGAAGAATAAAATTTGTTTGTGATCTAAAAGAAGTTTTCACTTCAAGATATTTTAGTCCTCCCTCATGTCCCTTTCTATATTTAGAATTAAGATGATCTAGATTAGTTTAATTATTAATTATAATTAACTATAACTATTAATTTTATGCTTTTAATTTTTTTATTTTTTATTTTATTTTGACAGAGTTAAAATGTTAAAGAGGAATTTACAAAATCTCTACCATAAGAGATGAATTGAACACTAGACAAACCTTAGAAGCCCGCGGAAAAATTACATGCAAAGAAAGGGTCGTGGAGTTTCAAATTAGAGTAGGGCATAGTTTTGATGAAGAGTGAATGGTACGTGGACAATTTTTGGCTTTGATATCCTTGTCAAAATGGAAAAGAATATGAAATGGTAACGATCAGTTTTTTTATCCATGTGATATATATTTTTTAAGTACTAATATGGTTGTAATGATAAACACTTTGAAGACACACAACTACTCATCAAATATGCTTTTCAGATGAGATGTTGGTTGCTTGCAATTAAACCCATGTGGAGGAGGAGGAGTTAGTGGATTATGAACAAGAGGAGTGGGGATTTCAACAAATTTGGGTTATTCCCAAGTATTTTAGCCATTCCCATTTGGAATTCATCTTAGAAGGTCACCATAACTGCATGGTTTCTTTGCGTACCACGTATTTAGAAGGAAAATTTAAGAATTCAATAGGCAACCATTTGACAATTTGGAGGCCCTAATACCGAATCTATCAAAACACTATTTTGATCCTCTACATTCAATTATCCCAAGTTGGATCAAGGATGTTTTTCAAGGGCTAGAGAACTCTTCTTAGGGTTCTCTAGCCTTGAGTTTTTTTTCCCCATCGTTCCAAAGATAAGAGGAAGACATACAGTGTGTTACAACTTACTTAGGGTTTCAAAAAAAATTAAATATAGTGGGGTTTTTTCGCTCTTAGAAGCCTCTCTGGTTTGTTTTCATGCATATCCTTCATCTCAAGGTCCATTGGCCTCAGCCCCCTTGGCTGAACTAGTGAAGGAGAGCCTTACCCAAACGATGAAATAAGGTTGAACTAATGTCGCAAATGGTGATGGGGATTTTGGGGAGAAACACTCTTATGAATAAGGAGTTGTGATTAGAAGGAATATAAGAAAGTGAGGAAGAGGAATATCAATCATAGTGTCAACAAGAAGGACATAGTCCTCCTTTCTCTATATTTGGGAGTTGATGCCGCCATTAAATAAACTAATGAAATGTCCAAAAAATCCCTAGTGGGGCGAGTAATGGGTCAAAAATTCATGTCATCAACCTTCAAATTCATGTCCTCAACCCTAAATTCATGTTTCTTACTATTAAACCCGCATGAAGGAGGAGGGGGTTTAACAAATATGCGTTAGCCACAAGGATTTTATCCATTACCATTTGAACGTTAGATCGAAGGATCTCCATGCCTCTCTTTTCGGGCTTACCAGGTCTTTAGAAATAAAATTTAATAATCTGATAGGGCGTTCATCTAGCTATTTAGAGGCCCTATCCACGGATCCAATTTTGTGTTGTTAGGCTCCTCTAGTTTTGGCCAGCCCAGGCTCGAGGCCATTTTTGAGGGGCTGCAAAGCTCTTCTTTGGGTTCTTTAGCTCTGAGTTTCATTTCCCTTTCATCCTTATAGAGAAAAAAGAGAGAGATGAAATTTGTTATGAATTTTTTTATGAATTTCAAAAGTTTCTAAAGTCACGACTTTCTCTGGTCTTTTTTTATTGTCCTTCATCTCAAGTTCCATTGGCCTCGCCCTCCTTGAATGAACTAGTGAAGGAGAGCCTTGCCTCGACGACGAAGGAAGTTCAAACTAATGTTGAGAATTTCTAAATCTATCTACGGTGTCAAAATTTATAGACAAAAGGGTATTTTGAATTTTAACATTGTAGATGGATTCAGATTCCCCTTTGTCTCTAAATTTTAACACTGGATATGGATTTAGAGACCCCTGTAGTGAAATGAAATTTCAATTTTCCATTTCATGAGTCACACAATTAGAAATTACTAACATAAATGACTAATTCATATACTTATTATACTTATTATTTGGTCATATATTTATTCTTGGACTATATTAGTCATTTACATTAATCATTATTAATTTTTTCACTTATTATCTAGTCATTTTTTTAGTTAGGGATAAAATTAGTCGTTTTAAGTTTGGCCACTTATTATCTAATCGTATATTTTATTCCTATACAAAATTAGTCCTTTAGGTTAGTCATTTTTAGTTAGGTCACTTAAAATTTCTCAAATTTAGTAGTAATTCACTTGAAATAATTGTGGTGACTAACGTTTTTAGTCACCTAGTCACTAATTTCATCATTTTCTACTAGCGTGTCATGTAGTCTTCCTCACTTCTTATCCCATTTTAAGTCAATATTGTCATTACCTTTCTAATCATATTTATATTCAAACCTAGGATTTTATTTCTCATAACAATGCTTCAATTTTTTATGGATTTCTCTAGTTACCTAGGCTAATCAAACTCAATATTGTCTTTGAACACTACCAGAAACACATTGATGAATCTTTCAATATTTTCTTTCTCCTCCTTAAGATAAGATACATATCTCAACAACTATAATAATATGCTAGTATAATCCTCATCAGTCATAGATCCCATCTTTAACTCATGGAACTTATTTTCCTTGACATTATAGTATCTCTCAGATAGATATTTCTTCCTGAAAAGTCTTTCAAACTCACTCCAAGTCAACTTATGTTCCTGAATGCCTCTGGAATTCTTGAGATATTCCCACCAAATGTATACTTTACCTTTAATAATTAAGGTAGATATTCTAGCCTTCATGTTCTCTGAATAATAATGCAATCTAAATAACTTATTCATCCCAAGCAACCAAGCTTCTATATCCTATGAATTCTTGATTTATTCATCAAATGTAGGAGGCTTTTATCTCTTGAACCCCTCTGGAAAATACCTCTTATCACTCCTCCTATATGGATGGTGATGATGATGACCATACTATCTCTTTGAGCGAGAACTAGGATAGGACCCATGATCATTGCTCCTCTGGTCAGGCGTATCTATAAATCTTCCATCTATGACTATGTCTTGTTTATCCAACTTGTGTCTCGATCAATACCTATTTTCATATTCCACATTGTTCATTTCCTCATATCTATGATTCATCCTAAGTGGCCCATGTCTTCGAAAATATGTAAATTCTGAAGAATCACTACATTGACCTCTACTTTCTTCTTATGTGCCCTAGAAAGTATTTCCTTTGACTAAATGGTTCTATCATTATCTGGCTTACAACTCCTCATATCTACTTTCAATCTCCCTAATGTGTCCTCTATGTGAGGGTAGTACTCATCCCCATGTTTATCATATAATTTGTAGTAAGAATCACACTAAGTGTAGTCCACCATTTTTCTGCTCATATTTTATCTTCTTCTTGCAATCATACCATGTCAGATAGACCAAGTATAAACATATTCAATCTCACCTCACTAAAGTTCAGGGTAGTTTATCTTGTCTGCAACATAAATCCATATTAGCATAACATATTTACATATATAATGAAACCATAATATCAATCATCTCAACATAAATGTCATCAAGTTATACATGACGAAACAACTACAACAATGAACATTACCATTCATGCATAACAAGAAAATATGGATGCATGACAAACACATTCTACCCATCTAGTCCAAGTGTTGAACCTAGGAGCTCTGATACCATTTTGTAACAATCTCCTCCAACACTTACACAATTTCACCAGTCCACAGGGGTAAATATATGATGAATAACTACTATGATATGACCCAGCCTCCTAGGCACAGTTAAGGAAGTGGAATCGACAAACTAAAACTTTATTGACCTTCCTTAGGAGCTACATGATACTAGGACTTGAACAACGACTCCAAGTGCCCTAACCCTAAGTTAAAATTATTTTTTAGTGATATGGACTCCCAATCTCTTTCATAAAAAATTAATATAGCAACTTTAACCCTTAAGTCACATGGATAACACTCACTCCCAACGATTACATTCTATAATTCCTTGTTGTATGCATGCAACACAGGAATTTGACCCAATTTTTCAGGGATAGAGTAGAGAATTGTGTTCATAACTTGATATAACTTTTAAAAATAATGAACTACATTAGGAAAATGACATTAACAGAAAACTTAAACAGGAACTTGACCAAACTAGGTGTAACCATGAAAAACATTTCATCAAACACATTGTGAACATGTAATTTATAGGTCATAAATGCATATCTGAACATAGGGGTCTCATACTTATATGAGAGTCACCAGGAAGGTGTAACTCTAGCTCGTAATAGTTGAAAAATCATATATTAGGTCATGCATTAAATAACCATGCATTTACCAATAAAAACATGCTAAGATCCATAACTAGAATCTATCATGAAACCATACTTATAACAAATATATAATGAGAATAATAACAATAATAAAGAAATCATCAAAGCCACATAATAACAAGTATAATTACACATGAAATACAAGAGGAAAGTATCTCTTATTAGCATATTAGGTCCCTATATTAATAGTGTAGCACCTTATTGTTGTTAGTGTAGCCCCCTTATTATCATTGTTGTACCCCTGTAACCCCCATATTCTTATTATTGTGCCCTTACATTACTATTGTTAGGTCGACTAGGATTATATTGTGACCCCATGGACTCCTATATATAGAAAGGAGGTTTTGTCATTTTAATCATCCAAAAATTGTTCATTTATGTAATGTAAAGGAGGTTTCCCAATCGAATTGGATTATTTATAAGGCATTGATCTCTATTTTCTTCTATTTTTGGAGCTCGTTTCGTAACATTTGGTATGAGAGCTTTGGATTCTAGGGTTTTGCTTCTTCAAATGAGTCATCATGGCATTTTCTCTATAATTTTTTTCTACGAAGTTTTAGAAGCTGAAATTTCTACCATGCGAAAACAAAATCCTAAGGAACTTTATGTAATAATTTTAGATCTTGGTTCGCAATATTTTTGGAGATATGATATGTGGAAGTTAGGGTTTTTTCAGGCTTGTGAATTTCATATAAAAGAGGTGACCTTGGGAAAATAATCATAACTCTCTCTCTAAGCATCGGATTGGAATTTTGTAAAAAGTGGCCACAAGTAAATAGACTGTAGTTTCCTAAGTATCAATTTTAGAACCAGAGAAGGAAAAAATGACACATGGCACTTCGTACAAGTTCGATCTAATGAACGAGTCCATAATTAGGTCATTGTGGTATATTGGTCATAACTTTGCCTTGAAGATTCCAAATCAGGTCAGACATGTGTCATTGGAAAGAAGATTCAGAGGGCTACTACAAGACCAAAGATAAAATCTCAGGGATCTGAAATTACAGAGATACATAAGTTTTAATATCGAGCTCCTCAAAATGAAGAAAAAGGTGTGTATTTTTTTTTTTTTCGAATTGCATAAGTCTTGTTTGAGATATCAGTTTGAAGTGATTCCAAGGGAATATTGAAGCATAGATATCAATATTAGGTTCTAAAATCCCCCCTAGAAAGAATTCAACACCCATTAAGCCCTCATAATACTCTACTATGACTCATGAAGAGGAAGAAGTGCAACACGATATATCAAAATTACAAGAGAAAGTGCACCAAATTTCGCTCTCGAAAAGAGCAACAAAAAATGAAATGGAATTTTTGAAGAAATGCGTGGAAGCTAATATAGATGTTTTGAAGAAATGCATGGAAGATAAGATGGATGGTTTTAAGAATTGCATGGAAGAAAAAATGGAAGGTTTGAAGGAAGACATGGAATTTTTGAAGGAATTTTTGATAAATTTGATACAGGAAATGATTCCTAATGTCGAAAATACATTCGAGGAAACTCATGATGAGAACAAAATAAATGTTAATAATGATTTCATAAACTCAAATGTTGGATGGAAGACCCACCATATTCCAAAGATCGATATGAGAAATTTTGATGGCAAGGATCCTGTAACATGGATACTACAGATGGAGCAATATTTTGATCTCAATAATGTGAAAAACACACAAAAGGTACGCATTGAAACTTTATATTTAGAAAAAAAAATATTTTTATGGTATTGATGGCTTAGATCCCACAAAAAAAAATTGTCACTTGGTCAATTTGTACAAAGGAAAAGATAGCACATTATGAGGATACAAAGAGAAACACCTTCTTTAGGCAATTGAAAAATCTAAAAAAAAAGGGTTCAGTGGTGGAGCACATTGAGGAACTCCAAAAATTTAATATAAGGGTAACTGATATTCCAGAGGAACACAAGATTGATGTATTCACAGGGACATTAAAGGATAACATCCAACATGAGGTTCACCTTTGGGAACCTTATTCATTGGAGAAGGCATTCAAGTTGGTAAGAAAAATTGAATGTAAAATTATGGCGACAAGGAAGCCTACCACTCACATCTATAAAGATGGAAGTGTTGCCACTCATAGACTTCCACAACCTACAAGGTTGACACCACAACAATTGGAAGAAAAAATAGAAAAATGGATTCGCTATAGTTGCGATAGAAAATACACTATAGGTCATAAGAATGCTGAGAATAAATTATTTTAAATAGATTGTGAAGAGGAGGAGGAAAATGAACAAGAAACTTCAAAAGAAGAGGATATACACTAGGAACCAACCCTATATAAATAAGAAATGAATCCTACCATATCATGTAGTGCATTGGAAGGAATTACCACTCCTAAAAATCTCAATATAGAAGAACATATCAAGAAGAAAAAGGTAATGGTGTTGAATGATTCGGGTAGTACCCATAAATTTATTCATTGTAAGGTAGTGAAGGAATTGAATTGCTTCCTATACCAAGCACCAAAATGTCAAGTGATGGTTTCAAATGGAGGAACAATAAATTTCTCTAGAAAATGCCATAATACCAAGCTAACCATGGGGTAATATGTATTGAATAGTTCGATTATTTCTATTCCAATGGGAGGTGTTGATGTTGTACTAGGAGTACAATGGTTATAATATTTCGGGATGGTAGCTTTTAATTTTCAAGAAATTTTCTTCAAAAAAAATTTCGAAGGAAAGGAATTCGAATTACAGGGTGTCGCAGGGAAGTCAGGAAAGATAATAAGTTCTAATGTCATGACAAAGCTTTTGAAGAAAGAAAAACGAGGCGTGATTGCACAATTATGCTCACTAGAATTTCCGACATCAAAATCATCTACTTCTCGAGATCTCCAAAACATCTTGGAAAATCATTCCAAGGTGTTTGAAGCTCCCAAAGGACTCCCACCTATTTGTGATTATGATAATGTTATTAATTTGATTCCATGAAGTGTCCCTCCAAACATCACACCTTACAGATATCCTTATGTCCAAAAGAGCACAATTGAACGTATGATTGAAGAAATGTTAGAGGTTGGTATGATTCAACCTAGTCAAAGTTCTTTCTCTACTCCAGTAGTATTGGTGTGTAAGAAGGATGGACCATGGTGCATGTGTCTAGATTATAGGGATATTAATAAGCTCACTATTAAAGATAAATTTCCCATTCCTTTGATTGATGAACTATTGGATGAATTACATGGAGAAATTTATTTTACCAAGTTGAATCTTTGTTTAGAATATCGTCAAATTAAAATGAAGACTAAAGATTTTACAAAAACAACATTTCAAACTCATGAGGGTCATTATGAATTTTTGGTCATGCCTTTTGGCCTTACCAATGCACCTTCTACATTTAAAAGGTTGATGAATTCCATTTTCAAACCTTTCCTTAGAAAATTTGTGTTAGTGTTCTTTTATGATATACTAATCTACAAGAAGTCTTGGAAGGATCATGTTCAACATGTTGACAAGGTACTCAAACGATTGGAGGAGAAACAATTATATGCAAAAACCTTGAAAGGTTTCTTTGGAGTACAAGAGGTGGAATATCTGGGTCATATTGTATCTCACGAGAGTGTTAAGGTAGATCCTAACAAAATTAAAGTCATTATGAAATGGAAACTCCCCACAACAATAAAGTAGTTGCAAGGATTTCTCGGGTTAGCAGTGTATTATCGCAAGTTTGTTAATTATTATGGGAGAATAGTAGCACCTCTAAAAAAATTATTTAATAAAGATGCATTTTCATAGGCTCTTGAAGCAACTAGGGCATTTGAACATCTTAAAGAGGCAATGTGCCTAACACCGGTCTTAACTACTCCAGACTTCAAAAAAACCTTTATTGTGGAATGTTATGCCTTAGGAAATGGAATTGGTGTTGTTTTAATGCAATAAGGAGGACCCATTTCTTTTGAAAGTTGTCCAATCAAAGGAAATTATTTACAGAAAGTTATTTATGAGAAGGAAATGTTGGGAATACTACTTGCACTAAATAAATGGCGACCTTACCCATTGGGAAGACACTTCAAGGTAAAAATTGATCATGATAGTCTTAAGTGATTTTTGAAACAAAGACTATCTTCAGAAGAGCAACAAAAATGGGTCACAAAGATGTTGGGTTATGACTTTGAAATCATAAAAAAAAAGGGAAGTTAAATCTTGCTGTAGATGCACTCTCAAGAAAGGATGAAGAGGTGGAAGCATTTTTTTGTGCCATTTATATTATTCAACCAGATTGGATAACCGAAGCAAGGGATGAATGGAAGAAGGACGAAGAAGTGAGGACACTCATTCAAAAGTTTCAGTAAGATCCTCGTACATCTGATACATTTAGTTGGAAAAATGATTCCTTATGGTACAAATATCACTTATATCTTTGTAAGAATTCCCAACTAAAACAAAATATTCTTTGGAATTGCACACTTCTCCTTTAGGTGGACACTCAGGATTTTTAGAAACTTACCACAGGGTAAAGAAATAATTTTTTAGGGATGGAATTAAGTCTGATATTCAAAATTTTGTGGCAGAATGTTTGGTTTTCCAGCAAAACAAAGTTGAGACAATTAATATGCCAGGTATTCTACAACATTTATCCATTCCAAGTCAACGTTGGGAGGATATTTCAATGGATTTTATCACATGTTTACTAAAGACCGAAGGAAAGAGTGTCATCATGGTGGTAGTTGATATACTTACCAAGTATACACACTTTTGTGCATTATCTCATCCATTTAAATCAATTACAGTCGCTACTGCATTTTTGGAAAGAATTCAAAAGCTACATGGAAACCCAAAGATTATTGTAACCGACAGAGATCCCATTTTTACTGGAATTTTTTGGACGGAATTATTTTCTTGTTTGGGTACTCAACTAGCTCATCACTCATCTTATCATCCTCAATCCAATGGTCAAACTGATATAGTGAACAAATTTTTGGAAGGATATCTTCATTGCTTCGTATCTGATAAACAAACATAATCTCTCAAGTGGTTACCTCTAGCTGAATGCTGGTATAAAAATTCCTTCCATACTGTAGCAAAAATGACCCCATTTATGGCATTTCATGGACATCATCCACCATCCATCACATCATCATTAAGAGAAAATTCTAAGGTTAAAGCAGTGGAAGATCACATCGAGCATCAACAAAAAGTTCTCCAACTCTTAAAGAATAACCTAAATTTGGCACAAAATTGAATGAAACAAGAGGTAGATCAACATCGCAGTGAGAGAAGTTTTGATGTA